>JASDDO010000314.1:0-500000 GCA_030015575.1 Agapanthus africanus
TTGTGAACTGATCCTCACTTCATGCTTTCAGCATTTATAGATGCTTCTGACCAATGCTGCAAGTGATGGGAGTTCTTTCTTTGCTGACCGATGAATTCATAATTGGCACTGCAGGGAGTTCTTATTGTTGGTGAGAGAGGAACAGGTAAAACATCTCTTGCTTTGGCCATTGCTGCAGAAGCGAAAGTTCCTGTTGTCGAAGTCAAAGCTCAGCAACTAGAAGCTGGCCTATGGGTTGGTCAGAGTGCATCAAATGTTAGGGAGTTGTTCCAGACAGCAAGAGATTTGGTAATCCTCCGGGGTCTTTGTTCACATATTTAATAAGTTTTCAGATTAATATTTTGGTAAATAATTTAATTTTAATTATTATATGCAAATAAAATCTTCAATTAAATATTTTAATTGATTTTGAAGAACTGTCAACAATTTCTAAATGTTACTATTATAGTTATTAAATGATAAAAGGCTTTATAGTATGAATTCAATCATGTAAAAAATGTAAATGCTGTATAATAAATTGGGTATACTGTAGTATTTATTTAATAAATATGTTAATGTTATATATTCTGTGAAAAATAGCTTATAATAACTGAACCATTATTTTCTAGCATTAAACTGCGAAAATAGTTTAGTGCCTTAAAGGAGTGTTTTTTAACTACATGTATAATATTTTATAAATACATATACTAGAAAACATTTTCTAGATCACTTAAACTAAAAAACAAGCTAATGTTTTTTTAACTATAGTAAGGTCAGTTGAACGAACTTGAAGGTTTTTAGTTCATCTCTTGGAAGTTAACTTGCTTATTTCTGTAGGCACCAGTCATAATATTTGTAGAGGATTTTGATCTCTTTGCTGGTGTTCGTGGAAAATTTATTCACACAAAGAAGCAAGATCATGAGGCATTTATCAATCAACTTCTCGTGGAACTTGATGGGTAAAGATATTTTTCTTGTCGTGGTCTATCTTTCTACGAATTGCAGTGCTGATTTATTCCTTAACCTTACATCTGAATGTATCCCAGCTGTTAGTTCATATACTATTGGTTTGCGGCGAAAGATGCAACATTTTATTAACTACATTTATATCTTACTGGTATCTATGATTGATGGATGTACTGGGCATATATCCTTGTGTTATTATAGGTGTCCAATGCTTTAGTGACTTATCCTTAAATCAGCCATGAAAGAAGGCTTGGTATTGGTGCCGGTGCCGGTATCGACGTGTCATTTTTTGGATCTTATTTGTTCATCTCGGCTATTTCGGCCACTCGGGGAAGAATATTGGATTTTTTTCTCATTTGACTAAACAAACATTTAAATTTTAGTTAAAAAGTTTAAAGAGTAAAATAACTATAAACAAGGCGACATATTCCTTAGTAATTAATGATGTTCAGAGCTGTTTTCCAAAAATGATGTAAAGTTACTTGCAAATGGTTTGATATGTTTTTAGGAATTAATGATGTCATATAACCCACTAACCCATTGATATGCTTAATACTAAATCCTCGATTATCAATTGGTGAACCCAGTTTCAAAGTTTAGAATATGGAATCGATCTCGGTATTAGAACGCATACGATCATTTTTGGGATCGGAATTGCCATCTTAGATCAGGATCGGTCGAGATTTAAAATCACGGAATCACTTAGAATCTCAATTGCTAAAAACAACTTCATATAGTGTTTTTGGATTATATTATCTTTTAATATTGATTCGTGGTACACAGTAATTATCTAAAACAATGCAGCAGCAGCAACAACAACAACAACCGAGCCTTTTATCTCAAGCATATGGGGTAGGCTACATGAACCAACATGAGAATCACGCCGGGTCCAGCACATGAATCCTCCGTCTCCACTCACTCCTATCGAACAATATACTTTCATCGAGTCCTTTGGCAATCATATCGTTTCGTATCACCCTCATCCATGTTTTCTTCGGTCTCCCTTTTGCCTTTTTGCCATGGCCCATATCGAGAGTATCTATTCTTCGAACCAGTGCTTCCATAGGTCTGCGTCGCACATGACCAAACCATCTTAGCCGGTTTTCCCGCATCTTCTCCTCCACATGTGCTACACCAACTTTTGCACGAATATCCTCATTTCGCACATTATCTTTTATAGTGTTACCGCACTTCCAACGTAGCATGCGCATCTCCGCTATGCGCATCTTCTGTGTATGATGCTTCTTAGGAGCCCAGCATTCTGTACCATATAATAAGGCAAGCCGAATAGCGCTCCGATACAACTTCCCTTTCAATTTTACCGGAAAGTTACTTTCACACAAAATCCCTGTTGTACTCCTCCATTTCAACCAACTAGTTTGGATCTTTTGATTAACATCACTATCGATCTTCCCATTCTTTTGGATGATGGAACCTAAATATCTAAACTGGTCGCTCGGTGATATCTCTTGCCCTTCCAATGCTATACCAATATGGTTTTGACTTCTCTGGTTACTAAATTTGCAATGCATATATGCTGTCTTGGACCTGCTCAATCTGAATCCCCGAGATTCCAATGTTTGCCTTTATAATTCCAATTTGGCATTAACCCCTGCTTTCGTCTCATTTACTAGAACAATATCATCAGCGAATAGCATACACCAAGGTATCTCATTTTGGATAGATTTTGTAAGTTCATCCCTCACGACGGTAAACATGAATGGACTTAATGCAGATCCTTGATGTAAACCAATTGTAATCGGAAAATCACTCGTTAAGCCGCCGCAGGTTCTGACATTTGCCACTACTCCATCGTATATATTCTTGAGTATGTCAATATACTTGACGGGGATCCCCTTCTTCATCATTGTCCCCCATAATACCTCTCTAGGTACCTTGTCGTACGCTTTTTCTAAATCAATAAATATCATATGCAAATCTTTTCTCCTCTCTCGAAAACACTCGACAAGTTGACGAAGCAAATGAATAGCCTTTGTCGTCGATCGTCCAGGCATGAACCCAAACTGGTTCTCTGTTATCTTAATATCCTTCCTTAGCCTGTGTTCAATCACTCTCTTCCAAAGTTTCATGGTGTGACACATAAGTTTTATTCCACGGTAGTTTGAGCAACTTTGAATGTCACCCTTGTTCTAAAACAATGCAAAACATAATTTAGGAATATCGCCCATTTCAGAAGGGATACACTGACAAGACACATACATACAATTTTCAAAGGCTTGAGCAATTTTAATCCTCATGCAAAAGGGGACATAACAAAATTTCTTCAACATTATTTTGCAGTCCGAAATTTCCCTACTTAGTTATTGGTAGAAAACCTCTCTTCTTAATGTCAGATCGCAACCCCTTCACCTCTTATTTCTTGATTAAGTTTTATTCATACATGAAAAATGGGATAAACCCTCGTAATTCTGTCTACAATTAAGTATGACTGATTGCTAATAAGTTGAGTTGGCATAAATTCATGAGAGGTGAACCAATAAAGTTCTTCCTGTAGTAATAGGCTAATAGCTAATTATAAGTATAAAGAGTATATTTTCTGCTTCGCATGGGCCTTACTCGATTAATATAGTTACTTTAGGTTGAAAGGAAAGTATGCCCTTTCAAAATTGCCGCTAGAGAAATGTAAATAAATGGCAGAAGCCAGTGCTCACCGAGAACTAGCTATACTGAAAATGGCAAAAGAGCAGAAGCTATCTGGGACTGGGGGTCAGAGGAGTGGTTCTATCATGCTGCAGAAACGATGCTGCTTGAAACGACTAACTACCCTCAAGTTCTGCCATTGTTCTGCAAACAATGAGGATTGCAAGGAGATATGTTACCTTCGTTTTTTGTTTGGGAATAAACCTATCGTCATAAGGTGCCAGTGACTTCCAAATATTCCAGCTAAAACTTTCTGTTCCAGGACTTCATTTATTTGAGAATCACTTTTCCTTGGTAATGATTAATAAGTGGGATCCATTCTGGTAAATATATGCTCCAGTGAATAGAGTTTCTTCCTGTATTTTTTATGTGGATGCATAATAACAGAAATACGAAGAAAATAACAATAGAAATATATCCTATTACATTCCAGCAGCAGGTATCAATGGTAACCAAGAGTAAACTCGATATCTTGTACTGTGGGATATCCATCATACAATCTAAATATGTTGGTTGCCAAAAGCTGCATTTTTTTCTCTTCTTTCCCTTTACTTTCTAACATGGGCCCGTAGTTATGAATTTACTTTTTTTGTTGGCGAGTTTCGTAAAATAAGCATGATCCAGTAACGGTTCTTGTAGCTTTTGCTTGTAAGCTCTTTTTTTTTATTTTTTTGGCGGGGGGGGGGGGGGCTACTGCTTAGGTAAGATGCAGTAAGATGCCCAAATTGCCAAACAACTTTTCAAAAGTATGCTTTTCTTTTATAGCAGTAAAATAAACTTCCTAAAACATTGTTAGACACTATCTTAGGCTACATATACTTGTATTTCTCTCCACACGATACTTGTGTTGCTTTCCACAGTGAGACACCCTATCCAACTCTTGCTCATCATTTGTCACTTCAACAAGACTTTTAGATGCATCGCTTCACTTATGCAGGATGCCCTAGTCAATCCTTTCATTTTCTAATCACAGCATGTTATATTTTATTGTGCCGATCACTCGTAGAATGAAGTCCATAATGTTCAAAAAATAGGATACTCATGCCAATGATTAATTATAGCAATCTTAGGTTGTATTTAGTATTAGTATCAGAAATTTTATGTAAGTTGGGAATTTGTGATGTGTACTTCATGTTGCAACACTGACCCATAATTATTTGTTACTCGTCATTGATTGCGAACATTTAATTTGAGTAAATATTTTATAGACAGTTGCTCAATTTGTTTTATATGCAAATTTTCTTTTTTGCAGGTTTGAAAACCAAGATGGGGTTGTTTTAATGGCTACCACTAGAAATCTGAAGCAAATTGATGAAGCTTTACAAAGACCTGGTCGCATGGATAGAGTATTGCATCTTCAGCGACCTACTCAATTGGAAAGAGAGAAAATATTAAGAATATCGGCAAAAGAAACTATGGATAGTGAACTAATTAATTTTGTAGATTGGAAACAGGTAAACTTTAACTATTCCATTAAGTTATGATATTAATGTCAATCATGAGCAATCAATTAAATAGACTATCATGCCTGCTATTTGTTAAAGTCTTATCCAATATAACATGAACATAAACGGGGTGAAAAAAAGGTAATGATGAGGCGTGTCTTTCAAGGCGCTTTAGGAGAAATGTGATCTGGTGTACATAAAATGCTCCAAGTGGCACATGTTTCGACATATTAAGCGCAGTTATTAAGCATGCAGTGCATAGTATGCATCATGCCTTACCTATTCCTTTTCTCCTGAGCTTATGGATCTGGCGTGTGCTACCCTGGTTAAAATTGTTTAAATTATGGCCTTAAAGCTTGAAAAGCGAATGGGTAAAATCCTTATCTTTTTAGTCTGAAGCTCTTCTTCCCTTTTTCGTAATTTTTCTGTTGGGGATTTTTTGTTTTAACTTTTATTGCCGCTGCTGCTGTTTTTGGGGTTTTGTTGTGTGTGTTGGGGGGAGGGGGGAGGGGTTGCTTTGTATTCTTGACATAATATGGGGGTACTATTGAAGTTTAAAAGCAGTCTTCTACAAGTTTAGGCGTCCGCATAAGCGGGTTTAGGACAGTGGCCGTTTCTCATTGGCCCGTTTAAGTGACTTGCTAGAGCCTTTCTTCTATTAGCATGGGTATGAAATTCACACTTATTTAATTCTGAAGCACGGGTATGACATTCATGTCTATATGTTTGCTTCCTAGATCTTAAAAAATCAGGAAATCGGATTGTTCTTTTATTCTATTCTTCTTACATTTATGGTTTTATGCCTTACTACGTATAGACTTTGACATTGTGGTTCTGACTGCTAGTAGTCTTTTTTTCCCCTCTAGGTTGCTGAGAAGACAGCACTGCTGAGGCCTATAGAATTGAAACTTGTTCCCTTGGCATTGGAAGGTAGTGCTTTTCGAAACAAGTTCCTTGATACCGATGAATTGATGTGCTATTGCAGCTGGTTTGCGGTATGAACATTTATTAAAGTGTCTTATTGTCTGATTTATAATTATCATTGCCTCAAAATCTCTGCTAATATATATTTGTGTTGGTAATTGAGTTTTATAAAGCCTGGATCTGCTTAAAAATGTTTGCTTTGCTTTGCTTTGTGTGTGTTTGGGGGGGGGGGTAGCAATTGGTCCATGATGGTGTTTTATAAGTCTTAAACTATTTGATCATGCTTGTTAATTATTGTTTGAATTCTTTCAAATTTCGACAGCTCAATACTCTCATTGTTGCTCCTCTCATTCTTGTTATGTATAAAGGTCAAATTCAAAGTTAGAATTATACTCTTTTAGTGATTTGTTTCTGGTCGATCCTGTAGTGGAAGATAGATCACAGGCCTCATAGTAGTACTAGAGTTATTTAAGGAGGTAATGTGAACTCTTGGCATACATGATGTGTGTTGCTTGGATGTAGCATACATTATTGTTTTGTTATTAGTGCCGTGATTATGTAATTGTGAAGTAATACAATATATCCTCATCTCTTTTCAATAGACTACCATTGCACCAATCTCTCTTATATTACGTTACACATAAACCCAATACAACATATATATATATGGGAGTGCTCCATTGCAAACCGGTCCGTGTTTTTTAACGATCCGATCTACGATACATTTTAACGATCTGATCCGTTCAAGTTCATCACCCTACCCTCAAATATGTGTATGAAAAGCAAAGAATTTGAAAACCTCCGGCCTATCCATCGGATGAAGTTTATGTTGCATTATTGAATGACGTTCATTTTTGCACCCATCGATGCATAGGCCGGAGGTCTTCAAATCCTTTGATTTTTCATACACATATATTTGAGCCTAGGGTGATCAACTTGAACGGATCGGATCGTTAAAACATGTCGTAGATCGGGAGTTCCCGTTTTTTAAAAAACGTGGACCGGTTTGCAGTGGATCACTCCCATATATATATATATATATATAGTTCGACTAGGATCCTATCGGAAGGATTTGTTTCCACTTTTTCACCATTAGATTAGCTTTGGGAATTGTGCATTCAATTATGTTATGTTTGGTAAATGAAAGTTTTTATTCATAATTGTTAGCACGCATCCCAAAGTTAATCCAATGATGAAAAAGTGGTAGAATTTGTTTCCAAATCCGTCCGATAGGATCCTAGTCGAACCCTCTCTCTCTCTCTCTCTCTCTATATATATATATAGGGAGGATGGTGCGCTCATTAGTTTTCACTGTTTAGAAGTATCTTAGTGGAGTCTATCACTGTATCACATGGAAGCATACTGTTTGACAGAGTCATAACAAAAATGCTTATACTGTTAGTAATATTATAGTGAGTTCTTTTGTCGAATATCATCATACTCCCTCGCTAGACTACTTCCAGGAGTTTCCAATAGAACAATTACCTTTTAGCTATACATTAGATGTGAGAATGGTTCGAGTACTTGGTGTGAGTTCTGGTCTCTCCAATTTGGTTGGGATGGTTCACATGTATTCTTCCCCAAGCAAGCCTCCTCTCTCTCTCTCTCTCTCTCTCTCTCTCTCTGCTGGAGAATACGCCTATTTTGGCCAGTATCGCTATTGGGCCTGTTTTGGACCGAAACCAATCGATACGTGCTAGTCTCATCAATACTGCTAAAAGCCAAATTTCATAATGTTGCTTAGGACTGGTTCTCTCCAAGACCGGTCTGAAAGGACTGAAACCCCAAATTTCGACGGCAATATGCTAAAGCGAGGAGAGGTTCATATGTAGGCTACCTGCTGGAGGTTGCATGGTAGTTGTCGATCCACAACAACAATAACCTTAAGCGGTTGCAGCAGCATCTTTGGATCCCTCCATGGCCAGTCTCTCATTGACAGGGAATGAACTTGCCTGAATATTGGAGTTGTGCAGTTGCGGGTTTTTCCTTGTTATCTCTCTTATTTTAGTGACATCATGCTTGATGATGCTAAAGTTTCCCATGGCTAAATGAGCCTGCAAATGAGAATCAACAGCAGCATCTTTAGAGTTGTCACTTGTCAGATGTTGTCTGATTCTGATTGGTATCACAAGCTACTCAACAAACCTTAGAATAAAGGATGGCAGTCCATTCCCTGCTACACCAAATAGGATAAAACATGGAAATTATTGACTTCATAATACAAAATGCAGGGCACCATTTTCCATGTTTGATATTTTATTTCTATTTCGTGTAATTCCGGATTTACACTTCTCAATATTTTACTTGAGGATATCGAGGTTCTAAAACTTTGCTTGTATAGGTGATAACCACTTCAATGTGCGCTTGCGTGTGTGATAGTTAAGGATATTGAGGTTCTAAATCTTTGCCCGTTTTAAGTGATAACCACTTTTCTCTCTCCCTCTCTCTGTGCGTGCGCGTGCTGCCTCCAGACAGCTTGTCTGATGGATGAAACTTTTGGTACTTTCCAATGGAATTGAGGAATTTGACAATATTTAGAGGTTTTTTTTGGAAATCAACCCCCTACGGGGATCGAACTTGCGACCTTTCACAGGTGAGGCAATTGATACCAACTGAGCTAAGCCCAGTTGTCATGCACATCTTGCTAGTGAATATTCTTGCAGAGGGAACCTATATTGTTTCTATTTCATCTATTGCCTTCCTTTCTTTGTCTTTATCTATCCTTCTACATTCTCATTCATTATCTCTTCACTATTTTCACCGTGTAATCAAGAATCCAACGAAGTTCTTTTCAATCTGAATTTGAGAAGCTTAACCATTTTTAAACTCTTGAATTTTCTATTGATCAGCCACAACTTTTTTACATTTTATTCGAACAAGACATAGATATCCTTAATCTTAAAAACACAACTCACATTCTATTTCTGGATCTCATGTTGGTGAAGGAAAAAAGCGAGGGTAGGAGGATCTCATGATGATGAAGAAAAGAAAAGAAGACGACGTTCGTGGAAAAATAAAAGCAAGGATTGAAGGATCCGGGATGATTAAGAAAGCAAAAGATAACAGACTCATCCCCCCTCCCTCTAAGACCCTCTTGGTCGAGATATTAAAAAACGAAAAAACAACGTGACTCTGTTCTCTCCATTTCCTTCCATTTCGTCAATGCTTATTATATGTGATATTTATCTTACCGTCCAATATGATATTAATAGAAGTTGATTTATATCTTATTTATAATTCTGTTTTGTTAGTTTATCTTTTAATATAATTTGTTTATTTTTATGATACATGTATGATATCTTGCGATACGTTGACTCAAATTAAAAAGTTACATTTGTTGGTTGTAGATTTTTAAAATAATCCTGTCATTCAACGAAGTAAACGATTCAAACTAAGATATTTTATTTTTTGTTGAGAGAAACACATACAAAACCAAGGTTATTCACAGTTTTTTCATCACTCACTCTTGGAAGCATAACCACTGTCTAGATTTTGGACTCGCAAAACTCCTAATATTTGTTTCCCAAGTTCCAAACCTTATGTTACCAGTCTTTACTGCAAAATAGCTGTCAAAAGGCATTGAAAGTCAGTTATGATGTATATTCCTGTCCTTTCTTTGTTTTTATCCCTCTGTATACTGACCTTTCCCCCCTTCTTCTGTGAGTGAAATAGTAATGATTTTGACTCATCTGAGATTCCGTTGTATTTATTTAATATTTGCTTTCACTTTAATGGCATGGGTAGGAAGTTTATCTTCCTTTCATGGATGACCAATATATTCCTAATCTTTATTTTGTATGAAAGGCCAATGAGCATGCTAAACATTGTTTACGAGTGGTTAGCTGAATCTTCTATCTTCGAGTTGTAATAGCTAAATACTAATTACTTAAAGTGGTAGTTGGAGAAATAACCTTTTGTTGCAAATTGAAATAATTCTTCCACAGACCAATAGCCCAAAGTGGTATTTGCAAAACTAACTTATTGTTGCTAGGTACTCTAGGTTCAAATATGAAGTATTCTTCAAGTCTCTGTTAGTTCCATTAAGAATTAGCTATTGTGAGTTTCTTGGAATATATACTCTTCTTTTGCTGTTAACTGGAAATTGGTAGCTTCTATCAATAACATCAAGCTATCATTTTAAATACTATGTACATTCCAATGAGATGCTGCAATGCTTGGTTCATATCACCATCTTTTGATGAACGTTTTACCGCTGCAGTCATATCCGTGATAAATTGACATTTTTTATGCCGATATTATTGAGGAACTGAAAGTTGCAGATGAAGCATCATTTTCATCTATGTATTATGTTCTACTACTTTATAATTGAGTACTAATGTTTTTGTTGCACATTGATCACAGTGCAACCTTTGTTTATTTTTTACATCATTGTTAAATACCAAGTTATGAAATGTTAACTAAAATTTGATCATATGCTTAACTGTTTAGTTCATTATGTTGCATATAGATCACAATGGCGTCTTATTTTGATTATCTTTTCATCAAGTTATCAAACGTTTGTCATTTTCATGATGGTTGATTCATACTATATGTGATGGTTGCTTCAACAGACCATGAGCAACAACTTTCCTTCATGGTTGAGAAGAACGAAACCTGCAAAGAGCATTAGTAAATTTCTGGTGAATCATCTTGGTTTGGCGTTGACAAAAGAGGACATGCGGTCAGTGGTTGCTTTAATGGAACCCTATGGTCAGATAAGCAATGGGATTGAACTCTTAAGCCCTTCCATCGATGTAAGCAACCGCCTTTCAAGTTGAATTATGTTTTCTATTTCTAGTTATGCACCTTGGTTCTCTTTCTTTGTCTTTCTTTTTCTCCCACCATGCTATTTGTAATAAAGTAAAGCTTGGTATACACCATCTAAGGTGATTGCTTTTATGGAACTTCTTAATCTTGGCACACCTCTTTCGCCAATGATCTTAGTACATGCCCAGTATTAGATTTCAATTGTATGCTGTTTCCGTGGTATTGTATACTTGTGAGGCTACAGGATATATAAACACTGGGGTAGATATATGGAGAAAACTTTAAGACTTAAACATGAGATTAGTAGGATTGATGCAAGACGGGAATAATAAGGCAAATCTATATGAATAAGCACACAAGGAGGTCCGAAAGTTGTCAGCTGCGATTAGTAAGTTAGATAAAATATATGCCAAATATTTCACAAGTAAACTTCTAATATGAAGAATCAAGTCATGGAGATATCAGATATTCCCTGGGTGAAAATTGCTAATAACTCTACTAGAGATCTGAATATTATATTATTAGAAATTAGATGCAAATAACCTAGATCTAAAGCTCAGAGAAGCATTAAATGTCAAACTCTTAAAATCATCAACCAATTAATGTCTCTACTGATGTTCCAAAGAAACAAT
Source organism: Agapanthus africanus (assembly GCA_030015575.1). Lineage (NCBI taxonomy): Eukaryota > Viridiplantae > Streptophyta > Magnoliopsida > Asparagales > Amaryllidaceae > Agapanthus > Agapanthus africanus. The sequence goes on from JASDDO010000314.1 coordinate 11,375, forward strand.
ATCCTAACGTTTTACTTCTTGCGCAAGTCTTAGAAATGAAAATTTCTTGCTGTTGAATAGAGAGAGTTAAAAATAGGTCCTAAGCTTTAAAATTTAAATGGCGGCGTTTTGAGGCAGGACAATGGCGGCGGTTTGAGGCAGGACAATGGTGGCCAAAAGCCACAGCATGGGGTTGAAACTTGAAGATTGCTGCTGCTACTGCTGCTTCTTCCTGAGTTGATGGCAGCTCAATTTGGAAGGGCAGAGTTGTAATGATAATTATTGAATAATAGGCCGTATATTGATGCAAGCAGGGTTTGAACCCAGACCTCCCACTGAGCTACAAGAAGGTTTTACCACTAGGCTATAGTGGTACTCGCAGTTGTAATAATTATGGAGTAGTGTAACTAGTGTTTTGTTTAGGAATGGTTGTGATCAATTTTTGAGTAGTTGAAGGGTTTAGATTTGTGGGTTTAAGGGTTTTGAAATAGCAAATAAATTTTCAATAAGTGGCTAGGGCATCACACCCCAGCTTCAGGCATCACACCTGTTAAAGAAATATAGCCCTAATTGCGAACGAATGGCAATTAAACTTAATCCATACTTCCCTAAAATTATTAGGAAGGTTAGGCTGCATCAAGTCATTATATATTGAGCCTGATTCCAATTTTGTTTGCAAAATCAAATCTAACATTCCTTCAACAGTAAGGATAACCAAAATTAAATATAAACTTTCCAAAACAAAAAAAAAACTTCTAAAATCTAGAGAATCTAAAATATCTAGAAAAATATTTATTCAAATCTGGCTCCTCATCAAGGATGACGATGGAATAACTTAATTAACTGAGCTAAATGCAAGAAGAGGGGGGATTTCAACTTAGTGGCATGGAGATACGCAAGGGTGACCTTTTATCGTTTGCTTTAACTGATCAATTATTATGAAAACAAGAATGAGGGATTGTTGGTCAAAGAATTCAAGTTGGATAATTTAAATGAAATTGTGCACTGGAAGTATGTAACTATAAATTATCCATGCAGTAACCAAAAATTTATATGACGACTATATAACGAAAAAATCATTATAATATAGTTGAAATGATTCAAATGTATATGTTAAAGGATTAATGCAAATGAGATAAGATGAAATGAGAAATGCGCACCAAATGAAAATTTTCCTTGAAGTTTCTTTCTTCAAGCATACACATATTTTCACCCTTCCACATTTCCGGTGACCGACTACTAGCTTAATGTCAGCCTAATTGCCGTTTGTTTGTTGGAACTAATTTTTATATCTTGCTCTTATGAGAAATTTTTTGTAGGTTATTTTTTAAAAGCATAAGCGATCATACAGTCATCAAAATCTAACTGAAATCGGAATGTACTTGTAATGTACTCGTGAAAGTTGCAAGAAATATAATTTCTTGCTTCCCTTTTGACATAATTCTTTTATGTTTCTTTGCCCAGGTTTGTATGACTATTTTGTTACATGTCTTGTTATAATGTCTTTTTGGTTGTTTCATAGTGGACAAGAGAGACAAAATTTCCACATGCTATCTGGGCAGCTGGTCGTGGTCTGATAGCTCTTCTTCTACCAAACTTTGATATCGTTGACAATATATGGCTCGAGCCAACTGCTTGGGAGGTTTGTTAATGATATTTTGTTTGCTGAGTTAGTGCTACTGCTTGTTTATGTGATGTCATTGATCATTTGATGTCTGTTAAATGGGCACATATTAGAAGCTACATCCATGACATTTTTGTCATAGAACTTTAAACTTAACTTCCTGTGATTGCATGACTGTAATTGTACAAATATAGTAAGTTATCATGTTTATCATTTTATATAATGCACTGAGATAAGTTACGTTGTGGAGTCATGACGTCCTTGGTTGTCATTGGTTCGACAGTGTAGTCACATGTTTGAAATAACTGCTAATTAGATCGCTTCATTCAGTTATCAGTAATTGGCTCTCTATACACCACTGACCACTCTATCTAGGGGCCTTGTTAACCTCATTCCTTATACTAGAGGTATTTTGATATTAAACTATTTAAAAGGAATGAAGCGTCCTCCATCAAGTACCGAGGATGAAAGTTCTGTTAGTTTACAATATTTCTTTTTATCCTATTCCTTGGATTCTCAATACAAAGAAGAATTCCAAGAAGAACCTAATATTTTGGTATTTCCCTGAAACCCATGGTTGGAATCTCTCTTTAATCAAATTTTCATGATCATGCCAATCACCAAGTTTTCGTACCACCAAATCAGGATTAGGCATATATTCAAGGTCTCCCTATGGACACCTCGACATTTAAGGTGACAAGCTGGAATCATCTTTCCAAGAAAAAGATCTTTATAGTAAAGATTTTGATGTCACGGTCATGCCAAGAAAAAGATCTAGATTGATTGTTTGAAGGAAAGATCTAAATAAGAGTCTGCTTGGTTGGTCATATTGATTTTTAGCACAAACATTCTTTATACATACCTAACGTCCATCGCTTTGCAAACCTTTTTTTTGGCAGATTTATGTTTCATTCTCTTCTAGCAAACGGACACCATACACGTGTGTCATATCCTTGCAAAGTTGCAACGCTAGCACACTCGCATATATGCTCAGTTGCTCACACACACGTGGCTATGTTACTTAAGTTGCTTTCACCAGTAATGATTTTATTTGGTATGTATAACTTATAGCTAAGAAGATTTGCTTTGGCAGGGGATTGGATGTACAAAGATTACAAAGGCAAAAAATGAAGGTTCTGTAAATGGGAACATGGAGTCAAGGTCTTATCTTGAGAAGAAGCTTGTATTTTGCTTTGGTTCATATGTTGCATCTCAGTTGCTTCTTCCTTTTGGCGAAGAAAATTTCTTGTCTTCATCGGAACTCAAGCAGGCACAAGAGGTCTCCCCCCCCCTTAGTTCCCCTCCCATGCTTTCTGGCTAAGAAATATTCTCTTTATGTTATTTGAATCTATTCCTCACAAAATGTACTTGGATCCTTCCGGCTTAAATGGAAATTTCCATTTACTGCAGATAGCTACAAGGATGGTAATACAATATGGATGGGGCCCAGATGACAGTCCTGCTATATACATCACAAGCAATGCGGTGATGACCTGTTTCTCAAAGCAAAATTTATATTTCCATGGTTTGTTGGAGGCAATGCTGGCCTAAATTTTTTGGTTTGCGCCCCCCTCCCCCCCCCCCCCCCCCAAAAAAAAGCATCATATTGTTTTAGCCAAAACTTCATGATAAAGTTTCTCTGGCTCTTCATGCAGAGATTTGATTGATAGATCAGAAAGAATTACATTAATGAGGAGAATTTGTTACTCCAAATAAAAGAAAGGTATAAAAGATGTTCAAGACTTGCAAATTCAGCAGAGCAGTGGAGACACTAGCTGCGAAATGCCCAACTTCAATGTCGCTGTCAACTACCACTGAATTGTGAATTAGTTTTTATTAATGAAATAAATTTTTAGGAATTAACTTGAGCCTGAACAATTTTTGACCGGTAAGTAGTGTGAGGAGCTGGTCTGATAAGAGAATCCATTCTGAAGTAGAAGACCAAATAAGAGTGTCTGGATTTGAAGTGGTACAATAATGACTGGAGCATATATCTTTAACAATCTCAAGATTGATATGCTCATTATTATAGTTTTTGTTGCATTCCTCTGTAGTCAGGTTGTTAAATGTCCTGCAACTGCATCAAAACTACGAAGCCGTCATGAAGGTTGAGTGATCAATTTTTATGTTTTACCATGCCCCCGCAGGTCTAGGACCCTTAGGGTGGAAACCTGGGCTTTGCCCAATAGTATTTTCTTTTTAATATATTTGCATTAAATAGCCGTCTTATTGGACTTGGGTTGCTCTAATACCATTAAATGTCTTTTCCACTGCACCAAAATTATGAAGTTGTGACGAGGGCTGAGGGATTTATTTTTAAATTTTACCACAGGTCTTGAACTGTAAATTTTATATTTGAAGATTTCTTGTACTTATCAAGTAATTTCATGTCATCAATCTACTTGCAACTCCAATCGTTGATATCATGCCACTTGGTGCACTCAGAAAATTATTAGAGATGTAATCTACCAGAGGATATAACTTTTCCAAAAGGGGGTAGAATATGATAAAGTAGGAGAGTCGATGGTAAAGTATGAGATGCTGAAGAAGTTTATGTTTTCTAACAGTTAGAACGCCAAATGTTGTTAGAGACAAAGGTAGGTTTCAGATATCATGAATTTTTTAATACCAAGACCTCTCCCTTCAGCTGTTCTGTATATTTTAGACCATGAAAGACAATTTTGTTATGCAGTTTCAGGAGGTTAGTTGTTATTTTGAAAGAAATTGGCAGGAGAGACTATGATTGAGAACTTTCATATGCACAACACAGGATGCAAATATGTGTGTAGGTATGATGGCAAAATGCTCTTGACAAGGACTGCTTTACCTTCCAATGACACAAACTTTACAATCCACCTTTGAATCCTTAACTTCATCCTGTCAACCTGAAATTGAAGCAGGAGAAAGTAATTTTGCTAGGGAGTAATATGGTAACAGGATGCTAAAGGCCTAAATTACCATTCCGTATGCCTGTGATATTCCAGATCAAAGAAAGCTTAGTAGCTGGACATTTTAGAACAGCTCTATCTTTATTAACAGTCTTAAGACTATAAAAACGAGCCTTTGACATTTGAATATTCAATTCTTTATTAGTTCATGTACAGTGTTTAGTGAAGTAGCAAGCTCTGGAACAACTGAATTAAAAATGATAGTGTCTGCAACTCGCACAAAAGGTATAGATGCCAACTGTTATTATTATTATTTTTTTGAAATCAAGCTTCTTCGGGGATCAAACTTGCCGTCTCACACGTTGGAGAGGAAATTGGTACTTGGTTTGCCAATTGTATTTACCTGATTAGGTTGAATGGAAATGTACAATATAAACTTAAGTGCAGTTGGGATTCTATGTACTCCATGCATGATGGCTGGTTCATTGGCAACATTATAAATGATATTGGCATGCAGATCAGTTTTGAAAAGCGTCGTGTGGGAGTTCTCAAGGGATCAGTTATAACAGAAACACGTGTGCCACAGGTTTTTGGGGTGTACTTGAGTAGGCTCTTATTTTCTAGATCAGATACAACAATAGTTAAAACATAAATAGGACATATCGGTCAGAATAATCGAAAGCAGTAAGAACTTAGTTCTTAGAAGAGGGAGGTCTAGTCGTCTCAATAGCTGAAGAACAGACTTGCCAGTAAATGGCGAAGTCGATGGCACCAAACCCATCTACAGTTAATGAGATATCTTATACCTCATCTGAGGAAAGTAGAAATTTTCATTAATCGCCGCAGCATAAAGAGAACCTAGGAGTAGAAGATGAAAAGAACCTCCTTAAGATGAGAGACCCCTCCACCAGGTCATACATGCTCCGAAAATAGAGGAAGCTGCCATATTAGGCATCTCCGTTGGTTTTAAAATATATATCTGGCCCTCCCTGTTTATCAATTTGACAAGAGGCTCCTCCACCACACATTTCATACTTTATTGTTTGTGGAGAATATAACGTCTATATTGGTATAATTTTATTTTTAAGATATATGATAAATTGAACCTTGATACACTTGGCAACAACTAAACCTATATAATTTATGTATGTAGCTACTTGCATTCTTTTGCATATCTAAGGTATTGTCTGCACCTTCTAGCATCCACGAAATATACAATGTAGACACGATAATCGGTAATTTTACCACTTGTTCAAGGCCCTATAGGAACTCAATAATTTTACAAGAGCCAATTCAATATAGAATTGTTGACTATAGCATATGTTTCCTATATGTGAATTATTTTTCCCTCGGCATTCACTGAAATTTAAATATTCAAAGATTAGTTGAATAAGTTAATTTGATATTAGTCATCTCTTTTGTTCTGAAGGTCCCTCTTTTGTTCATTAGAGCGGGTTACTAATAATACAGACACCCTAAGGTCCTAAGCACTCGCCATTAAACTTCTTAGTTCTGTAGAAAACCCATTTCTTGTTCTTGGTTTCCTTTCATTTACTTTCTCCAACTGGAAAGACAAGTTTGTGATACTCTTTTCTGTTTTTAGCAGGCATTTTGACATTTCCAATCTACAGCCTTATTTCAAAGGAGTAGTATTCCTGCTAAAGCAACTTTAATGCAATAACGTTTCTTTCTTCTTCACTGGAAGTTAGTGAAACAAGACCACTTTGGAAGTGCTACCTAGCACTCACAAGGATCGATTTCTTCCTGCCAAGGACTTGATGGGGGGAAAAATGTCCAAAGTAACATGAGTTTGCTGTGGTCCTGTGATGTTTCCTGAAAACGACTTATAGATTACCATAAACTTGAAGAAAAAAATCAACAATAGAATGCAAATAATATGCGCCTTTTTTTATAGAGCTTGCAAAGAGTAGGAATTAATGTCAAATGATTTGACATAAGAAGCACATGATTATAATTCTATAACTTTTTTTAAGGAAGATTCTCTATATTACTGCTGCATTCTTCTCTGCAATCAAACAATTAGCTCTAGACTACAAGCAATTAAGCATTCCATCTCCCTTTTTTCCCCCTTTAGTTCTTGTGAAATATCATTTTCTTGGCATATTAATTTTGAGGGTGAATAACTGTCTGCTAGTAACTTTTATTTGATGAATACTCAATTTTACAGTTTTTACTTGTTGAAAATCTTAAACATTTTACCTGTGGTGTTACTTATTGAGACATTATATATAAGAAAATTGAAAGTTAATCCTTTTTACTTCTTTCCTAATCTTAAATCAGGTTGGGACTCTGAGTATGGGGAAGGACCATCAGTTCGAGATGGCTGCTAAGGTCGAAAAGGTTTGTGTTGCTTTATGGGGAACAAAGTTTCTTTCGCAAATCAACCTTCTTAAATGCACTAAATATATTATTTTCTCATTTTGCTTCCTTTTATATCTAATAGAATTTGCTAGCACAAATTAAGTCTCTCTCTCTCTCTCTCTCTCTCTCTCTCTCTTTATTCTTGTGTTGCAGGTGTACAATTTAGCTTATGCCAGGGCTATGGAAATGCTTCAGAAAAACCGTCCAGCACTTGAGCAGATTGTGGAGCAATTGCTTATATTTGAAAATTTAACAGGAGATGTAAGTAAATATTTCTTATATCCAGTTCTTAAATCCAGGTTACTAGAAAATTACAAACAGATGGCATAATAGCCTTTTTATAGGCCTATGGATTGTATATATATGCTTCTGGATACCTCTCCAAGTAACACTCACAAGAAGATAACTAATAACAATGACATCTTCCATGATGAAGGCATGGACTATCTTAATCTTAAATAGGCTTAATTCCAAAAAGCTACCAAATTCTTTGCCTTGCCTCAGTTACTAGAAACTACCAAATTCTCTCAAAACTATGAAAACCTACCATGCTTTGAAAGTTTTGTTGTAGTTTCTTGCAACTTTTACTGACATGTCATCTTAATTATGGTAGTTGTTCGTAGTTTTTGAAAGTTTTGTGGTAGTTTTTGGTAATTTAAAAAGTATTTGGTAGTTACTAGCAAATGGATGCAAGTTTTTGGTAGATTTTTTGGATTTAAGCCCTTAAAATATAACAAAGCAGTGAATGGATACATCATATCATATGTTGTAAAGAACGGATTCAGAGTTTGTTCGGTTTGCTTACGAATAAAGAATATTTGGTTTATTCATTGAATATTTGGTTTATTCAGATTGTGTCCATCAATATTTTCATATAACCATTACATATAAGAAATTTAAAAAATACTAAGATATAGAAAACTAATATATCTGTTGCCTGATGGTAAGACGTTCGAACTAAATCGGAAGATTGTGGGTTTGAGTCTCGGTTGAGAAAGAAGAACGGGGAGAGAGAAATGAGGAGAGAGTGTTTATGAAATAATAAGTGTGGGTTTCATTTGTTTTTTAATTAAGTTATGGCTCCCGTATTTTCTTGTGGGGTTTTTTGTTTTGGGCCTAATAGGCCAATTCGGCCGAATATTTGCGTTATTCATCCTAATATACGGTTTATGTGGCTAATATTCAGTTTGACTACATATTGCACTGTTCGTTCGTTTTGCCACCAAATCCGAATATTCGGCCGAATATGTAGGGCCGAATATTCCGTTTTTCCCCCAAACACATTATCATCCATAAAGGTATAAACCATAACATAACCGAATGTCTAATTGAAAGGGGATAGTCTCATACATAATTATTTCTAGTAATGAATTAGGCTGTTTTCCTTGTATTGAATTCCTAACATGTGGGTATAATGGTTCAACATGTTGACTTTTCTTGAAAACTGGTTGGGACCAACATTAAACAAGTACTCATATGCTTAACAAATAAAACCCACAGCTGGGTTTGCCAAACAGAAACTACTGTAAGCTGGCAACCCTGGTAAAATGCCAACCTGGGGACAATAGGTTAGGATCCTACTTAACGATTTGATTGAAAATTTTCATCCCACTGCATTTGGGGTCGGTTGCCAGGTTGCCAAATGGTTGATGGAGACGAAATTCCGAGGGTTGCGGCACAATATCGTAAACTGTGTTTCCAACATAAGTAGTCTTCCATTTTGTCTTTAAGAAAATCCATATCTTGTCCCCATGCCTCTCACATAAACACCCCACCGACCCCAAATGCACAACACCAACACCAACAACTGAGCCTTTTATCCAAAGCTTATGGGGCAGGCTTCATGAACCAACATGAGAATCACGCCGGGTTGAGCGGAGGATTCATGTGCTCGACCCGGCGTGATTCTCATGTTGGTTCATGTAGCCTAGCCCATATGCTTGGGATAAAAGGCTCAGTTGTTGTTGTGCATTTGGGGTCGGTGAGGTGTTTATGTGAGAGGCATGGGGACAAGATACGGATTTTCTTAAAGACAAAAAAGGAAGACTACTTATGTTGGAAACACAGTTTGCGCCGCAACCCTCAGAATTTTGTCTCCATCAACCTTTTGGCAGCCTGGCATCTCATAATCTTGTTTAGGAAGCATGAGTACAGTGGTCAGATTGCTTTTGATTGAATGCATGTGATTCTCACCTGATTATTTGTATCATTTTATGTCTTGAAAGCTTGATGTAATTCGCATTGAGATATGAATAAAAGAAAATGTATTAGATTTCTAATTTTTCCTTTTGGGTTTTTGTGGACCGTTGACTATGCGTTTTCTCGAAAACAAGAAAAATAAATAGTGACGTATAGTTCATACCAGGGGCAAACTACTCCGCTGAAACTATGGTATATGTAGCCATCTAGTGTAGTAATAATCCATAATTCAATCACGTTAAGGGCCTGTTAGGCAAGTTGAGTCCCAAAAACTTTATTGTACTTTGCGTCAGGTCAAAAAAATTGTCGTCTTGAGTATGGAGTCTAGTGTTTGTTTGGTTTTTTTCCCCTCTCGAGTAGTAAAATCGAAAGAGTTTTTTGTTTGTTTGGAGATTGAGTTGTTTTTTGGAGTTGAAAAAATGGAGTATAGACACCTATGATGAGAACTATGTTACCCCAAGCACGTATTAACATGTTGTATTAATAATTATTAAAGCAACCATATCTATGGGATCGAGGTAACCATATCTATTTTTATTTCTTTATTATTAAAAAGGGTGAGATGGAAAGAGTCAAGCCAAGAGCTGGGGCCAAAAAGAGTTGGCCTCAACTTTTGGCTTTTGATGATGTGGGATGATGTTTGGGCTCCCAAATGATGAATTGGAGTCGAGCAAACAAACCCAATACTCCAAACTCATGGGGGACAAGAAAAATTGTTGTCCCCCTTGACTCGCGAGTCAACTCCCAAATCCATGAAACAAACAGGCCCTAAGCAGATAATTAGGTATCTAGAATTGATGATCTGTTCTTGGAAACTAGATGTGTGAAAGCAGGATTTTATGTCTACCATGAAATTCAAACAATAATACTGTCATTGATATGTCATGGTTACTTTTTGTTGTCTGCATTCACTAGTTTGTACTTAAGTTTCTATACAAAAAATTGGACGCATTGAATTATTTTGTCATAATATGGTTGGTAGCCGAACCACATTTTTTCCACAAACAAGTAAGCTGCCACGAGTTGATGCAAGTAATATTGATGTTTATTTTTTGTAATTTTCAGATACTTACAGTCATTTGACTTTCATGACAGGACTTGCTTATTATTCTTAAGGACTATGGTGGAGTTCAAGAGAAAGAGCCTTTTTTTCTGTCCGGACGCTATCACAAAGAGGTCTTCTCTTCGATCCTTTGATCATTTCATTGTTTCCTGATAAATTTTATTTTAGGGTGATCAAATTTAATACACACGTGCATGAGACTATATCCATATACATATACATGTACACAATGTGCTCGGAAGGTGACTCCTTAGGTATGACCCGAAAGTTGACTGATGGACCACTCTAATGGATAGCCCACAGTTTGTCGTGATATACATGAATGGTTGTGTATAAAAAAAATCATGTAGTTTTGATATATCTCGGGGTGTGCGTCAAGTAGTTAGAATAACAATGGTTTTCATATGATTCATATATTGTGGTTGCAAAATAAAGGAATTCCTGTCGACTAAGTGTTCGATTTAATGGGTAAAAGGTATCCAAATCACATGAAAATCAGCGTATGCATGTTTTAGACAATGAATATCAATAAGAACGGTTCCAATTATCCAAAGGAAATGGGGTGTCGTGAATTTTCTACGGCATGCACGTGCATGCAAAATTTATTATGCCCATTCACATTTGCATTTAACTGAAATAAGCAATTGGTGTCCAATAAACACTGAACCTCGATCTTGTTGATTCATTATCTTTTATTGTTAATGTCTTGTTTTGTAGTTATATACTTTCTCTCTTTTATTTATGTCAGGCTTTTTCTCTTTTATTAATGTCTGGATTTTTCTCTTTTATTAATGTCAGACTCCAAAGATTCATGAAAGCTAAAACGAAAGAGAAAAAGTACCCTTGAGTTTGATCCATAATAAAATCGTCTTATGTAATTTTGAAGTATAATAATATCCGGATTTGCCAACTTTGCTTCCAAAATGTTTTTAGTTGTGATTGGGTAACAAGCCATGGCAGGCAGTCCATGGATAGGAGTTCTGACATTACATGTTTTTTCTAAATTATTTTGTTCTTCGACATTTAGATGTTACAGATACTAATCAGCCATGTCGTCGTCTAAGCCTTTTCTCATCAAAATGGGGTTAGCTATGAAGCAAAAAGCTTCATTAAAGATCTGACTAAGTCTTACAACCAGTTGTCGACTTAACGTCGACTGTCTCCAAATAAGTGCCAAATTTGTGGCGCAAAAAACTATGACAAGAGAGGGATTTGTCATAGTCCATTGACTAGTTGGCATCCTCCAAATTCTCACAAACCATGAAGAGGTCTAAAAGAAAAGAAAAGGATGATAAATTTTCTATATGAAAATATGTTCAACTCTAAGGCACAAATATAGCGAAGAGCGGAATGGAAGTATACTAATCAGCCATGTGAACATTAATTTACATGTTGTTCAACATTGTTCTAGTAAAGAAGTTGAGATTCTAGCCATAGCTTCCATTTCCTATATTCTAAAGAGGACCTCCCTCGCTCTGTCCCCGATGTCTATGAATAGGGTTCGAGGTTACAAAAATAGCATTTGAAACAGAGCTGAGCTTATATTTTTCGGGATCATATGCCATATCACTTGAGCTATTAATATCTTATTGGTATACATCTTTGTTTATTGATATGAATATTTTGTCATTACACCATAGCAAGGTTGTAAAAAGTATTGGGCGGTAATGGATGGTGGGGATACTGCCCAGCACCTAACTGCTTAGACGCTGCTTAGGTGTTGAGCATGTGTTATTACCTTTTTTAGTAAATATATGCCGGGGTGGGGGGGGGGGGGAAGCAAAGAGAACATGAGTAATTTACTAAAATTCAATCAAAGTATAAAATAAATATAGAATTATTTAAAAATAGTAAATATACATGCAATAATATCAGAAACAAGTTAGTATGTGTAACATTACTTGGAGTCTTGATTAATAATTAAAAACCATTCGATTAAAATTTAGGCTAGTAGCTTTAGCCACTAATACCACCGCCTAGCCCCAAAGCAACGGCTGCCTAGACCGCTTCTTAGAACTATTCATTATAGGTATTTCTCTAAAAACGTTTTAGCACCCAGATAGCACTGGTTAACTAAAGATAACTGCAGATGTGGAATTTGGTGGTTTCCATTTAATTTGCGCAAAATTAAACTATATATGTGACTACATTTATGCCAATATATAGTTTTCTCTGCAGCTCACTCCTGGCAGCACTCTCGACAACAATAAGATTCCATCAGTAATACAACTTCTAGATGCTGCCACATAACACTAAAGCTCCAAGGGAGGCTTTTTGTGATGTACCTGCGTTGCGTGAGTAGCTCGCTTCTTTCAATCTTTCTTTTTTCATTTCATTTATAGAGAAGATTTTGTAATTCGGTCACCAGTTTCTTGTACATGAAAGAAATTTTGTTTGAAGAAACGAAACTATTTTCAACATTCTGGAGCTTGTTCATAATGTTATCTGTAGAGCAGGAAATTGAAAGTTGATGTACAATATGTAATATGACATGAAATGATTTAAGTTGTAGCTCCCCGACGTTCATGTAGGTTAGAAATAATTTTGAATTTGATAAAATTTGTTAAACCTAATCCTAACCCCCCCTCTTTTTATCACAACAATAGCTTGGAAGAAAAATGACCATAGTCCTACCTTTTATCTTTGTGTATTTTTTAAATTTTTTTTTTATCTCAAAACTTAATTTAATGTGCTGTCTGTGGTGATGATGGGAGGGGTATATAGCTGAAATAATTTGTTGTAAACGTTGTTTGATGTACCTGTAAAATTTGAGACCTCAGTTCCTAATTAATTTTGCTATGTACCTGTTGAGATTTACCATTCGACATTTCAAGGTAAAAGCAGGTTCAATTTGATTATAACCATGGCATGTGTCGACAAATTGCTCATTATTTTTCTTTTAAAGAAAAGAAGTTGAACAATTATGTTACCAAGGATTCAAGTCTTTAGACGGATATATCCAAAATCTAAAATATCTTTTAAAATATATGCTATTTTAATGGAAAGATCTTCGAAATCCTTTTCGTTATATCTACCTAACGTATACAGGTAGGTCTGTCGCGAAAGTGTTCTTTTGTAGGATTTCACTACCGCATCTTGTTTTCATGTTCATTTCAGATGAATACCAAGTGCTTTGTAGACTGTAAATTAATAGCATGAACTTATCATTTAAGCTTATGGCATTTCTACATTTTGATAGGTATACAGTTTCAGCAAAGAACCGTCTAGCTTTTCTAGTCATGTGCAATGCACGTGAACATATTTGGTAGTCATGTGGATGGGAATTAGAGATCAATGGATTTCCATTCCACTATTATTTTTTTGGAAATCTTTTCTTGAAGGTAGGTAGTTATTTAAACTCTTTTTGGCTACAAATTTAAGTCTGCCGTTATTTTTGCCTTTTGAATTTCTCAAATAAAATATCTTGATGGGATGGACTGTTTAAAATTAAGATATTCTCTCTATTTTTTCAAAAAATTTCTTCAGAATGAAATTGTTAGCGCCACATGTACTCCTTGTGTTTGCATTATTTGCATTATAGTATCAGAGGTATTTATTTAAGAAAAGGCTAAGTTTGGCTAAGTTTGCTTTGTATAACCGCAATTTATAAATTTAAATATTTATTAGAGAAATGCTAAATTGTTCGTATTATCTTAGTGTTTTTTTAGCTCCCTTTTATTTTTTACTGAATAAACTAGTGATCTCACACATAAGAGAGTTAAATTTCACCATATATACAAATATCATTATTATTATTATTATTATTATTTATTTTTAAAATGAGAGTAGCAAGTAGGGATTCAAACGGAGGGATAAGTCAAACTGCTTTATCGGTATCCCATTTTTATCAAATATGGACAGTAGTTTTCATTTGCGATGACTATTCGCATTCGTCAATAACTACCGGATACGAATATGGTAACAACTATATCCATTTTATATATGATCTAACAAATTGTAACATTGTAATTTTAGACTCTATAGGTATATTTTTTCCAATATTATTTTTGTATCTGTATCCGTAACCGATTTTTACCAAATACGAATAATATTTTTCATCTTCAATAACTATCCATATCCGTATCGAATCCGATTATGACCATCTCATATGGATATAGTTATACCTATATCTGTTTATCTATTCACATGCTAATAGTACTACACGAGAAAGCACCAAAATGCAAGAATAATGTTGACAGCAGTATATGGGATATTTAAATGTTTCCACCTTTAGTAATAAATAATAAATAAATAAGATCGTGGCAGTTTAATCATGTGCTTGATGTATGAATTTTTAATATATAAACATACCTAATGATTTTCTTAAAATATAAAAACATATAATTGCCAATATCTATCATTATCTCGATTAAAAACTAATTTATGTATATAATATAGAACCTATAAATGGCAACTTAATTATTAAGCAAGTAATTAATTGGAGTTCTAATACGATTCGGACTCCAAAAAGATTACATACAGCTATGATTATATGCAACTGTGCCTACATTAGAAATTAAGGGATCAAAGAATTAAAAAAGAGCTACAATCACATAGGAGAGAAAGAGAGAGCATTGCTAGCTTTGTATTTCAATTGTTCTCTTGTTGATTGCGAAGTTTTATTACTTCTGCAACCATGGCGCTTGTAGCCCGATCTCTCATGCAATGTTCTTTCAGTGATCATGATCTTGCTACACTCTTAGAAACAAAGTTGAAGCTGTTTTCTTCCGAAACTTTAGAGGAAGACGATGATCTTCAAGAGCCCGCGGCTAAAAGACGGAAAGTAGAGGATCGTCGCCAAATTTCAGAGCAGCAAGAAGCCAAGGTTAATCGACATAAACTAGAGAGCTTGTGGTTTGCAGAGGAACAAGAGCCGATGACGAAAAGACGCAGGCTACTAGAGGGATCACCATCTGCTGAAGAAGAGCAAATTGCCGAAGGCGGTGAATTGAAGTCCGCTTTAAGAGTCATCCCTAAACGTCTAAATCCATGTAGTAGCTACTTGAAAGAATTTGATAGATTGCGTCGGGAACATACGCAGACCTTGCTACGTGAAAAGAAGTTGATACTGATTCTTGATTTGGATCATACTCTACTTGATTCGATTAGTATCAGTGATCTCTCTCCGGCAGAAGAATATCTATATTCAAGAAAAGATATATTCTTATATGATGACCATGTGACGAAGCTAAGACCTAATGTCCGTACCTTTCTGCAAGAAGCAAGTAAGATGTTTGAGACGTATCTATCCACTGTGGAAGGTCGTGCTTATGCGATGAGCATGGTCGAGATTCTTGATCCTCGAGGGTTTTATTTCAAGTCGAAAGTGATATCGTAAGAAGATTTGACCGGCCCGAATCAGAAAGGTCTCGATGTGGTGTTGGGGGAAGAAAGAGCGGCAATGATTCTTGATGGCACTCAAAATGTATGGGAGAGGCACCAGACGAATCTGATTCTAATGGAGAGGTACAGCTTCTTTGCACACGGTCATCGCAGGTTCAACCTAAAGGGACGTTCACTATCAAAGTTGAAGAAAGACGAGTCTGATGGTGCACTAGCAAATGCTCTTCTTGTTCTAAAGAGTGTTCGCCAAATGTTCTTTGATTACTCGAATTGAGATGTAAGAAAGGTGCTCCAAAAGATGAAAGACGAATTTCAACAAGGATGTAGGATGGAAGTCAATCAGACCATGGAGAAGGACCATTGGCTAGTGTCTCCTGTATGACGTTTAAGAAATATGTAAATAAATATTATTTGACTCTGTAGCAATGAATTGATGTACTCGTTTGATTGAATATTCTTCAAATATGCAATGTGAGTTTTTGTTAAAAACTTTTTTATGCTAATGAAGGCAAGATTTGTTGATACAAGTGGATAATAAGAGTTTTTGTTGGCCTCCTGAGACATTAAACATTTATTTTAAAAGTGTTTGGAGCAGCCTATTGGTGGCACTTGTAGTAGCCCATGAGGCAGATCCGGGTTCGAATCCGGGATACCCTATTAATGAGAAGGAGATGACTCATTTATTCGAGCTATCATCCCGGGTTCTCATTTATTTTAATTTTATTTTTATTTATTGCCTTTCTAAAGGCAACTTAATTTGGAGAATATAAGATTGATGATTTGCCATTGGATCCAGACCTAGACCAATACGAATCACATGCAAAGCTAAAATCAAGGCATGCTTTGGGGGCTTTGGAAATTGCTTTATTTTCTTGATCATCTTGATCACCTAACAAATTATCAAAGGCCCCCCCAAATATTAATTATGTGGGTCATGTTGGAACTATCTTTTATTCTCTTCTTTTATGCATCTGCAATATAAATCCCATACGTTCGATTATGTCATTTCGCATTGTTTATGTCAGATTAAGGTTCATACAAAATTACAGTTTCATATGCAATCATCTAGATCGTGCTTCCTTTTTTTATGCTAGGTTATGGCACGTGCGATGCATGTAAAAATAATTTTAAGAATAGTCTATAAAAGAATGATTGTAAATTTCAATTAGGCTTTAATTTTGCTAAAATCACTATAGAGTTTAGATAAATGTTTATCTATCTATCTATTTATTTGCATAACCGTTGATAATAGGCCAAATGAAATTTAAATTATGAAGAATGACTTGGGTACATGTGAAGTATAAATTAATGAAATTTTTTAAATTTTTAAATTTTTCATAGAAATAAGAAGAGGTTGACAAGTGATAGCCCTTGGGTTTGAGTTATAATAGTGGAGATATAGTAATCAAAAATTGAATCTTTAAAACAAACAGTGTCGGGAAAAATATGAACACTATAGAATAAGAGACTTGGACTTGAGGAGCGCAGAGGAAGGATTTCACTGCTTTAGAAAAGAAAGGGGAGAAAGAATTTTGGATTTGACCTCCATAAATACTTCAAATATATGTTAACGATCATAAATAATAGCATAAAACTGTGATGTCCACTTCGTACACAGTCACACAACACATATCCAAAATACAAGTTGCTTGTGAGAATTTTAATTTAGGACCAATGCCTTGGATGGCTAACATAAATATTGGCTAACATAAATAAATATAAAAATTTCCAAAAATCACAACTTACACAAGATCTCCATTATTTGTGTACTATTTCATGCCCATGAGAATATGGGTAGGGAAGTTAAACAAGTCGAGTTTTATTTTGTTCGATTTGGCTCGGTTATTTAAACGAGTTTAAAAACTTGTTCAAGCTTGATCCGTTTATTTATCAAACGAACCCGATGTAGGCAGACGCTCGTGTTCGTGCCGCTAACTTGCGGCGAGTGCGGAATATAAAACGAAAATTTTCTAAACTTGAGCACGAGCTACTACAATCTCGAATCGAATTCAAATACTAAACTAGAAACATATGAAGGAGTTTAGCTACTCGGTTAGTAACAACCACCTTTATAGTCGTGTCCTTCCCCATTTCCTAAGCTCCTTAGGTCGTCGGGAGCGAGCTTGGGAGTCGGTCTTCTTTACCGAAGATGATCCACACGAGACAAGATGATCCACACGAGACCCTAACTAAGGCTTTAGCTTCACAACAAAAACAAAATAAAGCAACTAGTGATCAAAACTTGTTAGGAATTGATCACTAGAATATAGTAGTGGCTAATCTCTAGTATTTTTCACTTTATCTTTTTTTTTCTTTCTCTTTTTACAAAAACTCAAGAGAGGAAGAAGAAGAACAAGGGTGTTTGTTTAACAAATATGGCAACTAAAGAACAATCCATTATCCTTATCTTTTCTTTTATTGTTTTGGATGGATGGAATTGTGGCTCACTATGGTGAGTCACAAGTCCACACCATTCCAAACAATACAAGAAGATATGAGAAGAGAAGAGTGCCACTGATTGCTGTTAAATAGTGGGTCTTTTATCGTTTTAAATACCACAATCAACACGGTGTCGCAATAGCTAGCCGTAGTGAGTACGGGTTGTCCACAGAGAGACTGTAATCTTATTTTTAGTGTTTTAGACGAGTTGATTCAGAAAAAGTTGGATTTTGTTTCTAAAAGTGAGATAAAAATAATAATGAGAAAATAGGCTTGGGTTTTAGGATTAGAAAATTGAGAGATGGTGATTAATTTTTTTTTTTATCTTTTAATTATTTATTGCTAGAGAAATAAGAATGTGTGTGAATTAGAGTATTTAGAGGGGTACTAGGGATTCCCTCTATTGACCCCTGTCCTTCCATTGATCCATATTAAACTCAAGTCTCCAACAAAACAAATATTAACTAATTCTCAAATAGGGATTGCAACTATCATGAATTGATAGTGCGTACAAATAGGGGGGGGGGGTTAATACCCCCTTTGTTAAAATTTATAAAAATTAAAATATAAGGGATTTACCATCCCTTATACTACATTTTCCTACAGCCCTAACAAACCAGAATTTACTCACTCAATGAAATAAAATGATTGAAAGATCTGGAAGGGGATCTGAAAAATACTAAACGCTAACCACTAGGGTTCTTACAAAAGCGAGAAACAACCATTGAGTATCATTGCGGAGTAAAATGATATATCAAAGAAAAAGAGAGAAGAATTTATCTTGAGAAAGCTAGCCCTTAGATCCCTCACTATTGCAAGAAGATTTTTTTTGGTATCATCACTTTGAAAACATAAGAGAAGGAAAAGAATTTAAAAAAACATCTATATAATAAGATTTAAAGCACGATAAATAAACGCGGAGAATTAAATTGCGTAAATGAAAAAGAAGAGACAAGAAATAAATGAGCTACCTTTTATTGATTACCTTCAAACTTCATGCAATTTTTAATGGTTAAAGAAAAAAAATGGAGAGAATAATTCTACCAATTATTTTAAAACCTAAAACAAAAACCCTAGATGCCTCTCTGTTGGGTGCTCTCGCTGCTATTTACAGGCCTTGAAATCTGAAACTCTAGCGTCGAACTCGCTGTACAAGAAAAAACCAAATTGCCCCCGAAACCTTAACTCGTGCGGCGTAGAAGCGACGGCGGATCTGTGAAGTTTGCATGCATATGGCGGCGGTTCCGCGGTATAATGTTGAATTTAGGCTTCCAAACTTTTTGTTGGATATATATGCCCTAGAGGCCTTCATTGTATAGGATGCTAGGGATATGTATGTACATGACAATCTTGCTTGATATGATAGTACGCTATTTGGTTTGTCTTTATCTTAACATATGATATATTTTACTTTGTATTTATATATAAATGCTGATAAAGCTCATAGGGTGTTTGCCTGACTACCGGCGTTGTGATGGCAGTCATACTTGTGGGAGCTGGATAGTCAATAGGCACATCCTTAGATGTCCCTGGTCGTAGGAGTATCGAGACTGGGCATCGATACTCCAGAGTAGACTAGTGTATACATATCTAGACCCTGACGAGAGGCGATGGATTGGTCCTGCAGCCATTGGTGATGTGCACCTAAGATTGTATACAGATGCTCACTAGGTGTGAGTACACCGGACAGGACTTGCCGAGAACTGACTGGATGGTATTTATACCTAACGTCAAATAGCAGTTCTCAGGTGACATGTGTGCAGATAGTCCGTTGACTTAAGGTCGTTATTTTTCTCATGTGAGTTCCCACTGTGCTTTGATTACTACCCTACCACGGTTCAAAGGAGTCGTGCAAACAGGTATTAGTTGGGCATAGTCCCGAGCCACATGGAGGCAGTGAGCGACTGTTAGGGATTCGTCTCTCCCGGTATAGGGAGTTGATATCGCATGGTGATCGGTTGGTCATTACCGTAAGTCCCTGGCCAGGGCCGATTGAAAATTACTGATGGACTGATCAGTAGATTCTCGGATGGTCTTGAGCCATGCCGACACGACTTGTATGGTTATTAGGGGTCTGACGTTTACCACCTCCCTAAACCATACATGCGATACTCTTAGACGAACAGACCGGACTGCGCGGATATTGTCACGGACAGGCTCAGTAGGAGTTCGGATGGGTTTCCTCATCGGCTTTCTTATCGACATCTACCTGGGGACCGTTACGTACAGCTAGTGCCGCTTGCGGTCTGTGGTTAAACCCACTGCCAGCGTAGTAGTCGAGTCTTTAGAGTCCCATACAGAGATTTCCCAACTCCAGGCGAAACAATATAGAGGTCGTACGGTTTTTCGACAAGGGTTCGGACGCATACGTGTGTTTACACACGTACGACGTTCGGAGAGTTTTTACTAGCCGGTTTTGGTTTAAGCCAGATTCTAGTATCAGGTTATTTGATTTATACAGTCTAAAGTTTTTCCGTGTTTTCACGGATAGGAGGGGCGTTCTCGTAATTTTATGGGAAGCTTCTAGAAGCATGGTGACTTGAGGGTTTAGGTGGCATTATCATTAAATGCAATTGTGACTCATTTTGTGTGATTCATCATGTCATTAATGCATTATTAAATGCTTAATGACTCACATAGTGAATCACTCATATTGAATTAATGTAGCATGATGAATAATCACATTTATTCATTTATTTGTTTATTCATTATGCTTCATATAATTCAAGTGAGAAACAATTCCATGATCATTATTATATTCACCTTCTCTCTCCTCAAGCTCACTCTCTCTTCAAACCCTAATCCTACCACTCATGAGTTGAGATCAAAGATTAGAATAGACTAAACAATCCATAACCTAACTCTATATCATCTAAGTTCCTTTGATTAGCAACTAGAGAAACTTAGTTACCTCAAGTTTGGAGGTGAAGCTTGGATTAGGGTTCTCGGGTGGATCATCTATCACTTAGAGTAGGCCGAGGAGGACGTAAAGAACGAAAAGACGAAGGACACGATTCACTAGGTATAATCTCTTTTCATAGTAGCTAAGAACTTCTATGGTTGTTGTTAATTATCGTTTAGTAAAGATCTTCGGTTAGTCGATGTTTGCTTAAAGAACAAGATCATTTTTCAAATTTCCGCCTCCCCGCAACTCGTGGGGTGTTGTACATCGACTTACACTTTTTATGTTGCGTCTCGCTATTTTAGATGGTCTCTAAGCATATAATATCTTGATTGCACTGAGATTGAAAATTGCAGGTCTGAGTAGTTGACTTTGATTTTAACTGGATCGGTCTGATTTTATCTCTAAAGTCCGTCGTCCGCTCCAAACCTGTTTTCTGCACTTGTGTAGAAAATTTGGATTAAAAGCACCAATTTTTATAGGCAATGTTATAAAGAATGGATGGTATTAAAATGCAATTTTATGACGTAAACAAATACCCCCAAACTTATGTTTTGCTCGTCCCGAGCAAATTGTTTTATTTTAAAGAAAATGGAAATCCTAGTTCACTTTCGTAGGCATCACAATTGCACTTAGCTCGTACAACAAGCCTTTTAACCTCTAGGTGTCTCTCGTAGGAGGAGTGTTGTCTTCTGAGGGTTTTCAGCAGATTACACCTACAAAATCCCGTCAGGCTAGTTTTGTTTGTTAATCTTAACTCTAATCCTAAAGTTTAGTATCCAAATTAGAAACTCTACCATTCTAAGTTAGAAATCTCCAACCCTTAATTTTCATACCTCATTTTTCATTTAACTTAAGCTCACATACGTCTTTACGTGCTTGTGCAAATAATGTCGTTTTGTTTCAAAATTTTCGATTAAAAGTCTTCATGCCTTCAATAAAGACCAGGAATAAGTTTCAAAAGTATCTCACGAGTTTATAAAATCCTAAGTTTTTCTTGAATTTTCATTCTACATCTTGGTCTCAACACTAGGATTTTTATCATCTTTAACAAACACTTGGTCTTATTCTTCACTCCACATCTTATCTGTTTTCGTTCACACACCTTTGTGAATGTGCAATACACTTAGTCTTGTAACTTCCATTTAAACTTTCATATCTCTGTTAAATTCCCTTTTAAAGTTTTATATGTTGTACTTGAAACTCGTCCTTAACCAAGATTATTCTTCCACAAAGAATCGCGAGGACTTTTAACTTGGAGAGAACACTTGCTTGGCTGTTTTATTAAGCTTTTTAGGTTTCTTAACGAGTTTTGGGTCAATGACTCCCAAACCAGATGGTTTTGAGGCATTAGATATAGAGACACCCTAAGGATTTAATTGCCCAAGTCACCAAGGCCATAAAACAAAGACTTCTTTTATGCATGAAAATTCTTAGAAAGAAAACCAACGGAGATACTTCAAGTTATGCTTTTCATCCCAAAATTAAAGATGTGTAAGTGTGGAAAATGTATATAATCATTCCAATCAAGCTCAAGATGTGTTATTTTTCAGACTTAGTTTTCATTAAAAATTCAATACTTTCCCTTCATATTAACTTCACTCATGAATCATGCTCAAAATTACTTATTTCCAAACAAACTTATTTGATCTTAAGAAAATTCACAAAGTTTTAACTTAGACATATCAAACTTATCATCTAGTTCTCAAAACATCACGACACGTGTAGTGTGGTATAAAGGCGCATCTTTGCTACAGTGAAACTCAAGGAGGGTTATTTTTTTGGGTTTTTAATTTCTAATTCTAGGATTTAGTTACTTCTAACCTATCAAACTGAACTGTCGGATTTTGAGTCTACGTTTCCCACTAGCTAACTTGACGACAGAGTTTTTATATTTTGGGAATTTTTTCATTTTTTATGGATTTCTTTTTTTTATATGCAGTACAAAGTTTAAATATGATTCATGGATAGATACAAACCTCCCCCCAAACTTTTTTGCAGCAGTGTTCTCACTGATGCTGTCGTTTGAGCTCAAAAACCTGAAAACTTGGGTGGAGATGGATGGTGTAGATTGGGGCAAAAGTTAGTCAATTGGAAATCCTACCCCAAACTTGTTCTTGTCACTTTTTTTGGGAAAAGAGGAAAAAAAAAACTAATATACACCTCCCCATTCTTATTTGAAATAGTGTTGTCACTGTTTATGGCTGAAAAACCGAAGAATGGAAAAGAGGTGGAGGAAAGTTACTAATGTTAAAGCGGCTCCTTTAATAATAGGAGCTCCTCTGATGGGTCAGCGGAAAAATACGGTTTTAATCTATGTCCATTTATTTTGAAGAGAGAACCGTCTTTTGAATTTTCCAAATCCACAACACCATGCGGGTATACACACCGCACCACCAAAGGTCCCGTCCAATGAGATATCAGCTTACCCAGATGAATATGAAGACGGGTATCGTAAAGAAGGACTTGTTGTCCCGGTGTGAATGTTTTGTAGAAAAGGTGTTTGTCGTGAAACACCTTCGTCCGGTTCTTTACTATAACCACGTTATCGTAAGCTTCATCCCGAAGCTCATTCAGCTCGTTTAACTGCAACTTCCGAAAGCTGCTCGCTTGGTCAAGATCGCAGTTAAGCTCTTTAACCGCCCATATCGCCCTATATATGTTCGATCTCCATAGGGAGGTGGCAAGCCTTTCCAAACACAAGCCGATAATGAGAAATGCGAGATCGGTCTTATATGCAACATGAAATTCCCAAAGAGCATTAGTTAATTTAGAAGACCAACCTTTACAGTTCTTAGAAACCGTTTTCTCCAAAATTTGCTTAATTTGTCGATTAGAGACCTCGGCTTGCCCGCTCGTTTGGGAGTGATAGGGCGTAAAAAGCTTGTGGTTGATTGAATATTTCTGCATCAAAGTCACGAAAGATCGATTGAAAAAACGCGTCCCATTTTCGCTAATGATAGCGCGAGGGTGCCCGAACCGAGAAAAGATATTTTCTTTAAGGAACTTAACGACAACCTTGTTGTCATTAGTTCGGCTTGGTATTGCCTCAACCCATTTAGAGACGTAATCAACCGCCAAGAGAATGTATAAGTTCCCAAAAATGTTGGAAAACAGGCCCATGAAATCAGTCCCCCAAATATCAAATATCTCAACAACCAAGATTGGTTGGAGCGGCATCTCATTCCTCTGTGAAATACGGCTCATGTGTTGACACCATGAACAAGTTTTGCAATAATCATGTTCATCTTTGAATAGCGTAGGCCAATAAAAACCGCATTGCAAAACTTTTTCCGCAGTTTTTCTCGGGTTGAAGTGACCGCCACATGCTTGATTATGGCAAAATGACAACACACTTTTTAACTCATTATTAGGGACACACTGGTGAATGATCTGATCGGGACAATACTTGAACAAATAGGGTTTGTTCCAATAAAAGTGTTTTACCTAGGATAAAAATCTGTGATTGTCCTGATTTGATCATTCGCTGGGTACAAGTCTCGTTACTAAATAGTTCACGATATCAGCAAACCAAGGTTCGCAAGATATGGCCAAGAGGTGTTCGATCGGAAAAGAGTCGTCTATTGGCAAGTTCAACATCGGCGAAGAAGAAAGTCATGAAAGATGGTCGGCTACGACGTTTTCACATCCACTTTTGTCCTTAATGACAAGGTCAAATTCTTGCAGAAAGTGGATCCAACGTATTATCCTGGATTTAGCATCCTTCTTTGTTAAAAGATGGCTCAAAGCGGAATGATCGGTGTAGACTACAACTGGTGAGCCAATTTGGTAGGACCTGAATTTTTCTAATGCAAATACAACAGCCAAGAGTTCCTTCTCGGTGGTTGTATAGTTCATTTGGGTATCATTCAAGGTCCTACTCGCATAATAAATGACATGTGGCATCTTATCGATGTGCTATTCCAAGACTGTGTAAGTCCACGGTAGCGCCCCGGCCATCTAACAGACGCCAAATGCGGAATAAAAACTTTTTACAACTGGCGCTATCGCGTACTATAACCCGGATCTGCCATTAAAGCTAAACTAACAAACTACAAAGTGGGTAGAAGAGTTATACCGAACGATTCGAGTCCTTCGGTCTTCAACCATCATCCCACGCTTTGTTGCGGCTGCTCCGATCTCCTGAATCTCCAGTCTTCTCGTCCAGGTGGCACCACGTCGACGGATCTTTAAACGGGCTCCCGCCTCTGAACCAAGGCAACTCGATCGTCAAGTTTGCTAGAAGAGACGACCAAGATGATGTAGAGAAAGAGTAGAACACTTTGTCTCGTTACGTCCAAAGTTATGGACGAACGGTTAATGAAGTTGCCTTTTGGATCGAATGGAAAATGAGAAATCGATCACATCTAATTTCTATGCACCAAAACTTATATCTTTTCAAAAAAACAACCATGAACCTCCACCAAGGGGTGGCCGGCCACTAAATAGGCAAGGGGGGTGAGTGTAGGAGGAGGGATGGTGACCATAAAGATAAAGCTTATCAATGACTCACTTAAACACCTAGTATGAACACATTAATGTAAAGAATGACTCATTAACCTTAGTCACCCTTTCATTAATGCACCATTAATGAATAAATGAGTCACAAGCCACCTCATCATCCTAGTCACCATCTAGAAACTTCCACACTCATCTCAAGAAAAGATAAATCCGCATTTAACCGAATGTTAAATACGGCTGATAGAAAACTGGAAACTGGCAACTTCCAAAACTGATCCTGAAACGAATTTCAGGATAACCCCGTATCAGTATAAACATACCCGCATTTGTATTACGACCGAATACAAATGCAACTGAGACAAAGATATTATATCTACATAGCATAATACTCGGATTCGGCCTAAACCAAAGCCGACCAGTATTATCTGTCCGAAAAACGACACGTGCGAAAATGCACGTGCATTTTCCGAACCCTGCCATAAATCCATACGGTCTCTACAACGTTTCGTCCGAACTTGAGAAAGTATCTGTGGGGGACTCTAATGACTCATCAACACACTGGCACTGGGTATAACCTCTAGCACGTCAGAGGTACAAACTGTACATAACGGTTTGCCTATGTATTGATTGGAAGGGAAGCTGACGAGCGAACTCATCTATAAACCCTACTGAGCCTAACAGTGACAATATACATACAGTCCGGTCCGTTCGTCTATGAGTATCGCATATCGGCCTAGGGGCTGGTAACGTCAGACCCCCAATAGCAGTATAAGTCGTGTCAGAGAGTGGCCCAGAACACCCTGAGATACTACTGGAGTATCTACCAGTAAATCTCCTGTCTCGGCCGAGGGCTTTGTGTAATGGCTCTCCTAGACACAGCGCGATCTCACCCCCAATACGGGGAGAGACGAATCCCCTGCCGATCCGCTCACTTGCCTCCATGTGGCTCGGGACTGTACCCTAAAAAGACCTGTTTGCATGACTCCTTTGAGCCGTGGTAGGGTAGAAATCAAAGCACAGTGGGAACTCACACGAGACAAATGACGACCTCAGGTCGATGAACTAATATGTACACATGTCACCAGGGAACTGCTATCTGACGATATGTATAATACCAATTAGCATATTCCCGGCGAGTCCTGTCCGGTGTACTCATAACCCAATGAGCACCTGTATATATCTTAGGTGAACCAACTAACACCAATGGCTTGTGAGACCGGCCATCGCCCCTCGTCGGGGTCTCGACTGTATACACTAGTCTACTCTGGAGTATCGATGCCCTGTCTCGAAACTCCTACGACTAGGGACACTTTAAGGATGTGCTTATAGACCCCAGCTCCCACGTATATGATCGCCATCATACTGCTGGTAGTCAAGCAAGAATCCTATGGGCTCTATCAACATGCAATAGCGAACTAAAGCATGTATACGATGATAAAGACAAACCAGATAGATACTATCATCTTGAGCAAGACTGTCATATCGGTATAGGTCCTGCCTCAATCATTGCAATCACGTACCTGCGATCCAATAATTGACTTTGAGGGCACTATCTCCAACAATTTCCCACTTGCACTTAAGGCTAATTATTGCGATGTCGCATACTCACAGCCCGTGTGATACCGAACATCTAACTCCTCTACTAATCAGTTTCACAAAGCTAGTTTGTAAAACTCTTGTGTTCGAGAAATAACCTTAGTGAGTGGATCCGCCCTGATGTTTCTTTCTATGTCTCTCTAAATCTCAAATTCGCGGAGAAAGTCATTTCCCGAATTGAGCAATACCTGTCTTAGAATATGTCTGGATATCTGATGGGACCTAGTTCATAAATGAACTCCAAATCCAAACTTCTTAGACTGTATCGATAACTGAACCTAATCAGTATCCAGCACCATGCCTCCCACAGTATCCTCTTGGACCACTTGTCCATAATACTGTTCCTCGTCAGAGGGAAAACTATAACTCTGACAATCACTCTGTCATCCATGTCACCTTGGAAGCCTGGAATGATAACCGTCTCCCGCAGGAGGCTGCCGTCATCAAATCCGTAGAACAAGCACTTATGTTCTAAAACTGCTTCCTTATGTTTCTTCAGGATTGGACTAATATACACTTATCGCATCTAGTGCAAAAACAACATCTGGTGTGGTACTTGACTTTTCATGATTGACTCAATTGCCTAAGCAAGTGATCTGCCAATCATGCACATCCCTCACCCCTTTAGTCTGTAAGACACCTTTAGAGAGGGTGACTCCATCACCTGCAGGTACACTACCATGCCAGGAGTCATCTAAATACCATTAGAATACTGTCAAAGTACCAACATTGGGAAACTACCCAAATCTAGATCTAAAACCATAAATCTAGTAACCAGAATGTTCAATATTATATCCATATCCTGTCTGGAGAAACAACTGTGTGATGATCACAGTACAACCGATCGTAGTATAGGAATTTTACTTCCTACTCTGTGTATGTCATCCATATACCAGGACATCACACCCTACTACCTTCTCAACAGATCCGTCCCCTATTCTGATGAAGTCAAACCCATGACTGTCACATCAAAATTAGATGATCTTATCTCCGCTATATCTGCTCAAGCCTATAAATAGACATAAGCTACTTGCCCACTATGCTTCCGCTGCTCCCACTGACTACAACAACCCTCTGGCAGAATAATATCTACGTACACTTCTAAAGCTAGTTTAGAACGACGTTTATACTTATCCTCTTGCCAGGTCTTATAGTCTGGAACAACAGTAGTGTCAAGTCTGGGTAAACAAGAACCTCCCTGTCACCGTCCTTGAGGCTACCGGAGTACCTCTCGGGTGTCTGAGGTTACCCACCATATATGTGGAGTGGCTATTGGAATGTCAAACCTGATTGAATATATAGGTCCTATTAAATTTTCCGTAATCGTTTGCGGTTCTGGAATCACTTCCAGTTCTACCATACTCCCACTACTGTTTTCTGAAAAAATCCATTTTACTAAAACTGTGGCGAGTCAAGAACAATATCACTATTGATCTTCCAGATGGTAGAAAGTCAACCCTCGTCAAAGCCAGGGTCAACCCACAAACTGCTATTACAGAAACGTGCCTTGAGTTATCCAGTGTCTGGTTTTAAGCATAAGCTGGACAACTCCCCGTATCTTAACGATGTTAAGATATGAACCATTCTATATACAATATAGAAATAGATGCACTAATTTAATTGGAACCAGATTCAAACCATGCAGCTGTCTCTAGTGCATATCAACTTAATGGAGAGAGGCTACTCAGCATTACTCAACTTAAGAATCCATCCAATTATGAGTAACCTGAAAGAGAAACAAGTCTCTCAAAACCATTACTTTCATCTGAATACCAATCACAAGAATCTACATCTTCGATCTCTTTGAAGAATCCCGATACTTGTGACACCTGGTTCACTACTTTATTCTTATACCCACAACTTCTCAAAACTTAGACATTGTATTTCTATGAAACACTTGTCTAAAAACTAGAGAAGTCATAAGTAAACAGAACACAGTACGGGGACCTGCCCCTTTGTCCTGATGGACACTGGACAACATACAATACTCTGTATAAGTCCGCTGAGTTGAATAACTCAAAACCTGTGCATCGTAGGTTGAAAACTGTACCCAGGTGATTTCCTCAAATATCACCAATTATAACGAATTCCGATATAATGAAGATGATCACCTAATTCCCAATGACTTACTCCCACTCATCATCTGTAAAACTGTACAGACATGAGAATGAAACCTGGTAAATACATACCCTGGAGTAAGTATGTAATCGGGAAATCTTTTTTCTTTTAACAATGCACTGAAACATGAAAATGTTTCGTAGGGGTATCCTGGTATTCCTAGTAATGCCTCTTCCATAATCCAATTCATGACTTTAACCGTATATTTCCTTTGCCATCTCTCCAAATCCCTTTATTTGTCTTTATTCATTACTTTCTGTACACCATCGTTAGGCTAAGTGGTTTTCTTCCTTCCCTACCGTTCGGCACCAGCCTATGGTTTGAAAGAAGACTATCCAGTAAGCATAATAGGTGTACTCTCCTAAACCAAGGAGTACTCGCAACTTGAGAGAAGGTGATGATAAAAGACAACTGAATAATACCTTATTCCATTAAAGGTGAAATAGGAGTGGCGATGAAGCACGTGGTTTGGTCGTGAATGATAACAGTCGCAATTTACTTTGCCCTCTTTCTAATCCCTTTATTTTTGTCTTTACATATTACCTTATGCACACCCTACTTAGGCTAATTGGTTTTCTTCATTCCCTACCTTTCGGCACCTGCCTATAGTTTGGAATAAGACTATCCAATAAGCGTAATAGGTGTACTCTCCTAAACCAAGGAGCTCTCGCAACCTGAGAGAAGGTGATAATAAAAGACAACTGAATAATTAATTCTATTTCTCCTGAACCTGGATCCATCCTCGAAGAAGTCCCTCCGAGTTCATATATAACCATACGATGGATCTATCCAATGGAAGTGGATGTCCGTAGTAATACGGGGTGTTCTGAGAAATGCAAAGGGTAAAAGAAGGAGCGGCAATGACTTATGCAACTCGGACAATCCAAAAGCTAGTATTTTAAGAAGGTTCGGTTAACTTGGTCACTGAGTCATAGTCTATGGTCGGTCAAAGGTCGCTGCCAAAGAGAGAGAGAGAAAAGAAACACTCTGCGTGCACTCTAACCTAGATCAGAATGGTTATCACTTTATCTAATCAGGAAACCTCCCACTGTAATCTCAAATTCTCCTCCAAACCAGAAAGAAGAATTAGTCGGGATCACCCGAAGAGTAAACTAACTCATCAGTGAGAATCGGGATCCAACTATCATCGCATGATAACTTGATGGAAGCCACTCAAGTTATCACACTCCAGAAGGTATGCGCATACTTGGCAAGTTTCAGTTTCTTTAGAAACTCCTGATGTTATTTTTGCCCCATGCTCTTATGACCTTGGCGTTGGTCAAAATATCATAAGTCACATGCCAAGTTCTACCCGTCACTGTCCAGGTCAATTTGAACCCACCCGCACATGCCCCTGACGTTGGCCAAATGGCAGAACGACTGTCCCAAACCAACTCATCTATCTATGCAACAAATGAAATACCCAGCAGCTACCAAACACTATGTCTTGGCGTTGGTCAAATGCATAGCTTGAATACTACTAAATACCCAAAAGAAATGACGGAGGGCTACGGCTGGTTTTTGGCGAAAAACCTTTAACGTATTGAACTTGATCTCGTTGAAGGAAACCGATAGCTTTTTATAAAATAGTGACGAAAAACCTTTTGCTAAAGAGGTCACTCCCGGTGAAGGGATCTCGGCTCTTTCCTCGTGGAATGAGGTGCAGGATATTCCAACTGAATACCGCGATGCAAAGCAACTTGTAATCGACTATATAGAAGTTATTACCCTGATGTAAACTTCTGCCCAAGGGGTCACTCCCGGTGAAGGGATCTCGGCCCTTGCCTCGTCGAATGAGGTGCAGGATATTCTAACTGAATATCACTATGCAAAACAAAAGGAAACGTCTTTGTAATAACACTTTTTAAAATTTGTTCCAACAACATCAAAAATAGGTTTGTTTTATCTTGCATTGATAAGAATCAATGCAGTCCCATCAATCAATCACACCAGAAAAGAACAAAAATAAAATGTATGTATATGCCATCCGCATTCGTCACTAGGTCCCGTCATCATCCGTTAGGTTACTTAACTAACGACAGAGCGGGGGCTGGACTAGCATGGGTGTAAAACATATACAACATCTAATAGTATATATACCAATATACAATAATCGCTCCAGGCGTGATAATATGCAACATTACAGAAAAGTAATAAGCATCACAGAACAATACAGATAATCTAGGATCCCCGGGTTTCACAGAGCCGCTGCTGAAACCTGACGTTCCCCTGGTCGTGTGGATAGCCTGTGCAATGAAACCTAGACCCCTACGGGTGCGGCAAGTTACCCGCCAAAACCTGAAGCGAGGTAGTCCCCACAACATAGTGAATGGAACACCCGGCACTTTACGGAATCCTGTAAATTGAGCACCCCTCCTTGGGTCAACCTGTACCCCCTACGAGTGCGGTGAATAGTCTGCCAATTCTAGAGTGAGGTCCCTTTGCCTCTCAAAGCCATGAGATACGGACCCGTTGCCCTCCAGAACCCGGCTATCCGTGCACTCCTTCGCGGGATAAACCTAGTACAGAAATAAAAATATGTACAACGGGTACATCGACCTCAACCCGGTCGTGCCCCAAAAGAATATTATACAAACAGGCAGTGACGGCAGTCCACATGTTGGACGCTCGTCCCGCAATATCAAATGTACAAATAAATCCAAACAGCACTATCATTGCACCCTGCTATCCACCACGACATATCCGCAACAACACAGCACAACACAGAACATCAATGCGAATGTCACGTTCGCAAACCCGTCTAAAAGAACTATAGCAATCAGACGCGGTTTACCGATCAAATGACATTCCCAGTCGGAGATATAATGTAAATACTGCATACTAACAAATTTAAAATTTCGATCGACCAAATTTCCCGAAGTGGGCCTTACGTACATCTGCTGTACAGTAACAAAATCTGGGCCCAAAAGAACAGTACCATAAACCACAATTTCCAATTTAGAAACAACAGGAGAAAAATTGCCAACCGCGTCACCAAAAGCGCCGCGGTTCCGCGGTCAAAGCCAGGCTTTGACCGCGTTTCCGCGGCCGTACGGTCGACGCAGTTGGTCGTTTTTCTCCAGTCTTCTATTAAAGCCCTGCTTGATTTTCTGGCATATGTAAAATTATTTTTAGACATCATTTAAAATTAACAGAAACTCATAACTTGGAATTTGCGGATTTTGAAAATCCGTTCGATCGATATTTTAAACGCGTTAGCACAAGTTAGTGAAACTTAATGGTGAGGCTCTGATACCACTGTAAGTCCACGGTAGCGCCCCGACCGTCTAACAGACGCCAAATGCGGAACAAAAACTTTTTACAACTGGCGCTATCGCGTACTATAACCCGGATCTGCCATTAAAGCTAAATTAACAAACTACAAAGTGGGTAGAAGAGTTATACTGAACGATCCGAGTCCTTCGGTCTTCAACCATCATCCCACGTTTTGTTGCGGCTGCTCCAATCTCCTGAATCTCCAGTCTTCTCGTCCAGGTGGCACCACGTCGACGAATCTTTAAAAGGGCTCCCGCCTATGAACCGAGGCAACTCGATCGTCAAGTTTGCTAGAAGAGACGACAAAGATGATGTAGAGAAATAGTAGAACACTTTGTCTCGTTATGTCCAAAGGTATGGACGAACGGTTAATGAAGTTGCTTTTTGGATCGAATGGAAAATAAGAAATCGATCACATCTAATTTCTATGCACCAAAACTTATATCTTTTCAAAACAATAACCATGAACCTCCACCAAGGGGTGGCCGGCCACTAAATAGGCAAGAGGGGGTGAGTGTAGGAGGAGGGATGGTGACCATAAAGATAAAGCTTATCAATGACTCACTTAAACACCTAGTATGAACACATTAATGTAAAGAATGACTCATTAACCTTAGTCACCCTTTCATTAATGCACTATTAATGAATAAATGAGTCACAAGCCACCTCATCATCCTAGTCACCATCTAGAAGCTTCCACACTCATCTCAAGAAAAGATAAATCCGCATTTAACCGAATGTTAAATACGGCTGATAGAAAATTGGAAATTGGCAACTTCTAAAACTGATCCTGAAACGAATTTCAGGATAACCCCGTATCAGTATAAACATACCTGCATTTGTATTACGATCGAATACAAATGCAACTGAGACAAAGATATTATATCTACATAGCATAATACTCGGATCCGGCTTAAACCAAAACCGACCAGTATTATCTGCCCGAAAAACGACACGTGCGAAAACGACACGTGCGAAAACGCACGTGCATTTTCCGAACCCTGCCATAAATCCATACGGCCTCTACAACATTTCGCCCGAACTTGGGAAAGTGTCTGTGGGGGATTCTAATGACTCATCAACACATTGGCACTGGGTATAACCTCTAGCACGTGAGAGGTACAAACTGTACGTAACGGTTTGCCTATGTATTAATTGGAAGGGAAGCTGACGAGCGAACTCATCTATAAACTCTACTGAGCCTAACAGTGACAATATAAATACAGTCTGGTCCGTTCGTCTATGAGTATCGCATATCGACCTAAGGGCTGGTAACGTCAGACCCCCAATAGCAGTATATGTCGTGTCAGAGAGTGGCCCAGAACACCCTGAGATACTACTGGAGTATCTACCAGTAAATTTCCTGCCTCGGCCGAGGGCTTTGTGTAATGGCTCTCCTAGACATAGCGCGATCTCACCCCCAATACCGGGAGAGACGAATCCCCTGCCGATCCGCTCACTTGCCTCCATGTGGCTCGGGACTGTACCCAAAAAAAACCTGTTTGCACGACTCCTTTGAGCCGTGGTAGGGTAGAAATCAAAGCACAGTGGGAACTCACACGAGACAAATGACGACCTCAGGTCGATGAACTAACCTGTACACATGTCACCAGGGAACTGCTATCTGACGATATGTATAATACCAATTAGCATGTTCCCGGCGAGTCCTGTCCGGTGTACTCATAACCCAATGAGCACCTGTATACATCTTAGGTAAACCAACTAACGCCAATGGCTTGTGAGACCGGCCATCGCCCCTCGTCGGGGTCTCGACTGTATACACTAGTCTACTCTGGAGTATCGATGTCCTGTCTCGAAACTCCCACGACTAGGGACACTTTAAGGATGTGCTTACAGACCCCAGCTCCCACGTATATGATCGCCATCATACTGCTGGTAGTCAAGCAAGAATCCTATGGGCTCTATCAACATGCAATAGCAAACTAAAGCATGTATACGATGATAAAGACAAACCAGATAGCATATTATCATCTTGAGCAAGACTGTCATATCGGTATAGGTCCTGCCTCAATCATTGTAATCACGTATCTGCGATCCAATAATTGACTTTGAGGGCATTATCTCCAACAGACTGCAACGATAGCAAAGTCGGATGCGTCATACATAAGCTCAAAAAGATGATTTCAGTCGGGAGATGATAGAACGGGGGCGGTAGTGAGTGAACGTTTAAGAAATTCAAAAGCAGCCAAGCAATCTGGGTCGAAATGAAAAGTTGTATTCTTGGCCAAGATAAGAGTCAAGGGTCTAGCAATCTTACTAAAGTCCTTGATGAATGTTTACCGCCGAAAGACCGGACTGAGACGTTGGAACGTCAAGCCTGAACTTGGGGGCAAATGCTATTTGGACATATTCATCCACCTCTCCGAAGATACCAAGTTGATTTATGCCACCGTATATCCGAGGTTTGGATAGATGCGATCGATGTAGCAGACTTTATCAGATTTCCTCTCATTTGTGAGGGTTTTTTTTATTGTGGGATGCACTTCCCTGCAGGCGCAAGCCCCTGCAGTTAATTACGTTATCGCGTTGCGACAACCACTTTCTCCTGCTCCAGTAGTTCACTTCGTGTCGTGTGTTATTTTGTTTGTTTAGGTTGTCCGTGGATTGTATACGGAATTTATGTCGTCGCCCGTAGGACGCGGATTAGTCCAAGTCCATACATTTTAGATTTAGGGTTTGGATTAAGGATTTTCTTAACGGGGTCCACGTTGGTAATTTGGTTTGCCAACGGGAATGAACTTAGGACGCAGATCTCATACAAATGAGGTTCATCGGTTCATGAGATATTTGGGTTTGATCTAAGAATCGTTAGTCATTTTTGCGTTTGATTCATTTAAAAATACTTCAATTGGGACTAAGATCAATTTAGAAACAAATGAGCATATGAGCTCAATTATTTTAGTTTAAGGACATCACGGTCCAACATTCCCCGTTTAGGACGAATGTTAGTTTAAGGACATTTCGGTCCATTATTCTCATTTTGGGAACGAATGTTAGTTTAAGCACATTTTGGTTCATTATCGTCGTGTTTGGGGTGAATATTAAGTTAAGGACATTTCGGTCCATTATCGCCATGTTTGAGACGAATATTAGTTTAGGGACGTTTTGGTCCAACATACCCATATTTGGGACAAATATTAGTTTAAAGACATTTCGGTCCAACATTCATCTTGCATACACATGTATTTGTTACGTGGTGAAGTGAACGATGGTGATATAGGATGCACCCAATTTGGGGTGCGGTCTGATTTGAGGTGTGTACGTCAATTTGGAAGTGCGTCAATGTGGGATGAAAGGAGTTGTTGGTTATCGGGGCTCGCCACATCTCTGAAGACACTGAGAAATTACGACATATATCAGAGGTGTGAAGAGATGTACTCTTAAACCAAATCCCGTATTTGAGGGAAAGTTCATGATGGATCGTCTAAGAATCGTTAGTCTTATTTGAGACTATGATTAACTTAGAAGGTATGGGATGAAGATCGTTAGTCATGTATGGGAATAAGATCAGTTTAGATATCAGTTTGGATATCATGAATATAAGCTTAGCCAATTTGGGCTAAGATTGGGTTTCTGTAACACCCAGCAGTGCTAAGCACCTAGTTGCATATAGCGCTCACGTGTGTTTCACGTGAGACGTTGAAATAGTGTTAAGCACTAGTCTTTTATGGCGCTCACGTGTGTTTTACGTGAGGTGCTGAGCGTCTGGTGCTCACATGTGTTTCACATGAGGCACTAAATTATTAACTTCTTTTGAGCGCTCACGTGTATTTCACGTGAGGCGCTAAGTTTTTTGGAGATTTAATCTCTACTGATGTTTTTTTAGAGAACTTAAATCTCTGTTAATGATATTTTGACCATTAACGATCACCAAGATCACTATTTCGAGGATCTGGGATCAGGTCATTTAAGAACTAAGTTCTTGATTTGAAGGAACAGAGTTCTTGGAGTATTATAGACTCCAACTTTTCTCTATTCTTTTATCCATGTTCTCTTGTTCATATTTTCAGAGAGGTTAAATCTCTGTTAATGGTATTTTGACCATTAACGATCACCAAGATCACTATTTTGAGAATCTTGGATCGGGTTCTTATAGTACTAAGTTCTTGATTTGAAGGAACTAAGTTCCTGGAGTGTTAGAACTCCATCTTCTTTCTTTTCTACTTTATTCTTCTCTGAATCTTTATTCTCAAGAACAAGATCTTTCCGATGAGAATTAAATTCTTAACTTGTGGAAGACTTGTCTTGTGGATCTCAGATCCAGAGAAAGAACTAAGTTCTTTTAAAATGGTTAAACCCTTTGATGTGATATGATAGGTAAAGGAGATATTTTGATCTCTTCTTTTTTCTTTACCTAGGGTTTTGAGAAAGAAGATGTTCTTCGAAGAGAATTAAATTCTCTGTTGCCGAAGCTTTTGGAGTACCTTCTATATTTTTTACAGAAGTTTATGGGTTTTTTTTTCCTCTCTTTTTTTATATCGAGTCCTCCCTCTTTGATTTAATCTCTTTGCTCCTATTTATAGGAGAAAAGAAAAATCAATCTGCTGGAGGAAATCTCTCATTTAGAGATCATGATTGATTTCATAATTATTCGAAATGATCTTAAAGATCAATCGGTGAATTTTATTCACCGTTGGATTTTAATCCAAGGGCTCTCTGTTTTACGGAGAAGATTTCTTGTTTGTTTTAATATGATTAGGAAAATATTCTCCTAAGATAGAATTTTATTCTATCATATGAATATCTTGTTAGTTTAATAAGATTAGAAAGATATTTTCCTAATATAAAATTTTATTCTATCATGTGAATATCTTGTTAGTTTAATAAGACTAGGAAGATATTTTCATAACATAGAATTTTATTCTATCATATGAATATCTTGTTAGTTAAACAAGACTAGGAAGATATTTTCCTAACCATAGAATTTAATTCTATCAGATGGTATAATTGGTGATTTTATAATCATCGTTGGATTTTTGATTCAAGAGTCCTTTGTTTAACAGAGAGGATCTTTCTAATTTGAGAAAGATCAGGAAAATATTTTCCCCAAATAGAATTTAATTCTAACATTGGATTTTTGATCCAACAGAGAATATCTTCTTTATTTAGAAAGATCAGGGGGATATTTTTCCCTAATAGAATTTTAGTTCTATCTTTTGATGATTTTTAATCACCATTGGATCCTTGATCCAGCGGCTCTATTTGATCAAGGAGATATTTTTTCCCTGATAAAATTTAATTCTATTATTTGATGATTTATTATCACCATTGGATCTTTGATCCAACGGCTCTGTTTAACAGAGAATATCCCAGATTTTAGGGAAATATTCACCATGTAGAATTTAATTCTCCCCGCTTTAGTTTGGGTGCTGGCGCTCACGCGCTATGCACGTAGGCTCCACTTAAGAATTTAATTATTATATAACAGGCACTCATGTGCTTTCCATGCCGGCGCTCACGTGTGTTCTACGTGAGGCGCTAGTATAGGATTTAATCCTATAAGAGGCCGATGCTGGCGCTCACGTGGGAAACACGTGAGGGCCCAATATAGGATTTAATCCTATCTGAGGAGGTACCTACATGCTTTGCATGTGAATGCACGTGTTTAACACGTGCGGGTTTCCCTTTATTTTTATAAAAGAACAATAAGCTCTGAGGCAAAAAAATTTTGGCGGGAACATATGCCCCCACTACTTTACCCACGTATGTTTGTACATGGGTTAAATAGTGCAAAGTAATGCATTGCCATAAAATTGACGGCTTAGGAGACAAGTTTAGAATCCCTGTCGCCTAAGACTTTTTCATCTTCTTGAGCCGTAAGGGTCTCAAGAAGGGTTTTCTCTCTATGAGTCGTCAGGATCTCATAGGTGCGTATTCTCCCTAGAAATCGTGAGGATTCCTAAGTGTTCATCACCTTTGTAAGTTGTAAGGATCTCACTCAAGTATTTTCTCCTTACGAGTTGTGAGGAACCGTAAGTGGCTTCTTCGCTTTATTGGCGAATGTGACCCGTGGATAGTATACAAGAGTCAGTTTGGACCTCCTTGTAGGGCAGCGATGGCTTAGGAAACAGGTTTTGATCTGTCGCGTAAGGCTTTTCAACTTTATGTGCCGTGAGGGTCTCATAAAGATGTTTCTCTCTACGAGTCGAGAGGATCTTGTAGGTGTATTTTCTTCTTAGAAGTTGTGAGGACTCCTAAATGCGTTTTCTCTTGAAAGTCATAAGGATATCACAAGAGAATTTTCCCCTTATGAGTCGAGAGGACTTGTAAGTGGTTTCTCCTCCTCATCGGTATGCGACTTTGGAGAATGTGGCCCGTGGATAGTATACAAGAGTCAAATTGGACCTACTTGTAGGGCTATGGTGCTTAGGAAACAGGTTGACATCCCTGTCGCCTAAAGCTTTTCACTTTCATGAGCTGTGTGGCTTTCATAAAGATGTTTTTCCCTACGAGTCGAGACGAGCCGA
This sequence comes from Agapanthus africanus, assembly GCA_030015575.1. Classification (NCBI taxonomy): domain Eukaryota; kingdom Viridiplantae; phylum Streptophyta; class Magnoliopsida; order Asparagales; family Amaryllidaceae; genus Agapanthus; species Agapanthus africanus. Next base: position 50,133 of record JASDDO010000314.1, read on the forward strand.
GAGGATCTCACAGGTGTATCCGTTAGGTTTGCGGTACTAGGTTGCTGCTCGAGTAGCCCCGCGGCTGTCGTGTCTCTGGTCCCTTCTGAGGCTGGACAAGACGTCTTCAAGTAAACTTCTTAGGTCATATCACCGTTGGAAGAACAAGTGTTAGGTATTTACCATGACGCTTTTTACTTGAGATTAGGCTCAATTTGGAGCCCCAATGAGTCATAACCGCACCCTTCTGGGGTGGGATGATCTCCAATGGTCTTTAGGCTTTGTATGTATTGCCATAAAGACCCGAAGCTAGGAATATGCTATCACTTTGTTTTTGCTTTGATGATGTCGCGCCGATTCTTTGCTAAAGTAGGGTAGACATCCGTATGACCTCTATGCTGTGTGTATTGCCATCGAGGTCGGGAGCTAGGGATATGCCATCGCTCCAGTTATATTTGACCCTTGAGTCCTGGTTGACGTCGCATCTGCATCCTGCTGGCATGAGAAACATGTCTAGTTGATCTCTAGGCTGTATATGTTGCCATCGAGGTCCAGAGCTAGGAATATGCCATTGCTCCACTTTTATTTGACTCTTGGGTTTTTGTCGACGTTGCGTCTGCATCCCGGTAGAATGAGAAAAATGTCGAGTTGGTCTCTAGGCTGTAGATATTGCCATTGAGATCTGGAGCTTGGAATATTACGTCACTCCACTTTTATTTTACCCTTAGGTCCTTATTGACGTCGCATCTGCACTGAAAAAGAACGTCGAGTTGGAGCTAGGATTTTTCCCTTAGTCCATTTTGATTCGACCCTTGGGTCCTTTTTGACGTTGCATCTTCACCGAGAAGGAATGTCGAGCTGGAGTTGGGATTTTGCCATTACACCCTTTTGATTTGGCTCCTTGGAGTTTTTTTGACGTCACGTCTGCACCCTATTGGAATGAGAAGAACGTCAAGTTGATCTCTAGGCTGTAAATGTTGTCGTCGAGGTCTGGCTCTCCCTTTGACGGAGCCTGGTAGAAAAATATGGTTTCCTTTCTTTCATTTGTGCCCATGGATTGTATACAGAGGTCGGTTTAGACTTACCAGAGAGCTTTCTCCTTGTAAGTCGAAATGACTTACAAGTGTTGTTCACCATATGGGGATATTTCTCGCCATCGATGGAACTTTATGGGAACATATTTTGTTCATGCTCGTAGATCGTATACAAGTGTCAGTACTGAACTACTTGTAGGGCAACTTGGAGGATATATTGGCTTAAGGACAGGTTTGGATTCCTGCAACTTAAGGCTTTTGAATTCTATGAGCCGTGAGGGTCTCATAGGGTGGTTCTCTTTACGAGTCGTGAAGATCTCGTAAGTGTATTTTCTCCATAGAAGCCGTGTGGATTTCTAAGTGTTTTGCTCTTTTGTGAGTCGTAAGGATCTCATGCAGGTATTTTCTCCTCACAAGATTGAAAAGACCCTTCAAGTGTATTTTATTTTATTTTTATTTTTTTCACGAGATTACGCCCTTCCAGGTTTTCACAAGCTCGCCGGTAGTCCTGCTGTTTTTACTCACGGCGCCCTTTCGGGTTTTCATCCGTGCCCATTTCGCTTATGGACATACCGTTTTTTTTTGTTTTTTGTTTTTTTAACGAGTTTGCGCCCTTCCGGGTTTTCACAAGCTCGCCGGCAGCCCCGCTGTTTTTACTCACGACGCCCATTCGGATTTTCATCCGTGCCCATTTCGCTTGTGGACGTACCGTTTTTTTGCGAATGGTGAAACTCTCGAAAGTAGCTTCGTCACAGGTGACCCATCTGTTTGCCGTTGGGACTTGGGGGTGGCTTCACCAATGGAGTAGCTGTGTAGCAAGTGGGACTTGAGTTACAACTTTCGCTGTTAGGACTTTGATTTCAATATAGATCTCAAGAGAGCATATCGCCGTATTTGGAGCGATGCACTAGTTTAAGGACATTTCGGTCCATCATCACCGTATTTGAGGAGACATGCTAGTTTAGCGACATTCCGGTCCATTATCACTGTGTTTGAGGCGACACACTAGTTTAGGGACGTTTCGGTCCATTATCGCCGTGTTTGAGGCGATGCGCTAGTTTAGGGAAGTTTCGGTCCATTGTAGCCGTATTTGAGGCAACGCGGCGTGTTTGAGGTGACACACTAGTTTAGGGACGTTTCGGTCCATTATCGCCGTGTTTGGGGCGAGTATTAGTTTAAGGACGTTCCGGTCCATCATTCCCATGTTCGGGACGAAATGCTAGTTTAGGGACATTCCGGTCCATTATCGCCATGTTTGAAGCGACACTCTAGTTTAGGGATATTTCGGTCCAATATCATCATTTGGTTGGGGAGTTGCACACCTCATTCCTTCCAACGATTGTTTGCTTAGGCATTGATACTTGTCCTTTGTATATATGGACACTCCACACCTTAAACTATTTTCACCCTCTTACACGGCTTCGTTTAATCGTACCAGTCGGGTTGTTTTTATGGGAAATACAGGACACTTTACACGGCACCTGCCCCTTGTTCATCAGTGTCGCTTTCTGACACTGACGTGCGGGAAATACAGGGCACTTTACACGGCACCTACCCCTGTTCATCAGTGTCGTTTTCTGACGTTGACAAAACATATTCACATATGAAGGAGTGAGATATCACGTCATTCCTTCTGCTGAGTTTTCTTCTTCCTTGGAAGAATGAACTTGACTTGGGGGCTTTTCCCTTCATCATCTGATTCGGAGTAGGACATGGATTTCACATCCCTCCCATGGTTTTTTGTTTCAAGTGGGATATCCACTTGATTGCAGGACCCGCTTGTAGGTCCCTTGATATCCTTTCTGTTCTTTGAGAAGAAAGGATCATCTTACGTAGAGATTTTTCTGCCAGTGAGGAATATGCCCCTGTGGATATTTTGGGGGGAGGGGGGTTGAGTACCCATGCCGTCGCTATTTTGGTGATATGTTGTTTCAGAGCTGCTCATTTTTGTTGAGCGTTGGCGACAAACACCTTGCCTTTGCTTTTCATTCATCTTCATCGGATGAGGAAGGATCTTGACCCATCTGATCCAATCGAGCTATTTTATCCATGAGCTCTTAGAAGGTCGTCGGCTTGAAAAGGGCCATATATAGGAACGCCTTTGAATTTGGGTCAAGGGTGGCTATGATCATTCCCAGAGCTGTAGCTTCGTCGATGCGTTGCTCACATTTTAACCAGAGATTTCTCCATTGGGTAACGTATTGAACCCAGGTCTCATTCGGTCTAGCCCTTTCATTGACCAACACCGCCACGGTAGTGTGTTTATTCACACTAGCGAATCTCTGATAGAAGAGCATCTCCATCTCGTCGAAGGTATTCACGGAGTCATTTAGGAGTTCCGCATACCATTCGAAAGCGATGCCTGCTAGACTGCTAACGAATTGTCAGAGGAGCAGTATATCATTTCCTCCAGTGTTGCCGCATATGGATTTAAAACGCACGATGTGCTAGCGAGGACTCTCGGTTCCTTTGTATATGTGGAATGTCGGAAGCATGTATTCTGGCGGGTATTGCACTTGATCGTAGCATGCCGGATACGGTCGACCAGTCTTGATTGACCTATTTGCGGCTCACTGGCATAGCAGGCTTTAATTTGCTGAGCGATATATGCGTCCAGCTTTTCTTTTGGGATCATTTCCTCCTCAGCCGTTGATGAGGCTCGCAGAGAATTTGAAATGTCACCCTTGTCTTTAAGAGCGACTACCGGCGGTTCATCTGCTAGTAGTTCCGAATGGATCACCATTCCTGTAAGTCGATGTCGCACACCCCACGCACTTGTGGGGAGGCGGAATTTACAAAAAAACAATTTTTCATACTATGCAACATTGACTTTAACTCCAGGATCTTTACGAAAACCTTAACTAGTTATACTACTTGGAGATTTAACTACTCGGTAAGAGTTTTATGCCTCTTTGTTCATAAGTCCTTCGGGTCTTCTTCTCCTCCTCCTCTTCTTGAGCTCCTTGAAGATCGGATCGCGCTTGAAACGTCGACCTCCTCGTGTCGAAGACGATCCACCTAAGAGTATGTACTTCAAGCTCCAACCTCTAAACCGAGATAAATAAGGTACCTAGTTTGCTAAGCTAGGTAGCCTAGAAGATGTAGAGTGTTTAATGGAGTGTTTTATCTCATATAACCTTATGGCTCACAACACATGTGAAGGTTAGGATTTTTGAGGAAGAAGGAGGAGAAAATGGTGAGAGAAAGAAAATGAGCAAATGATCAAGTCTTTTTCTTTTGGTCAAATGAAGAATGGCTCATCTCTCTTCACTCATGAAGCATGGATTATTTTCATATAGAAAATAACAACCATGGTTCAATAGTGTATCCAAACTAATAAACAAATGCATAAGCCATGCTTCACTCCCATGCCTCCATTTTCCACCTCATTAATCTATCCAAAAATAGATAAACCAAATAATGAGGTGTCCCCTTCTAGAAGCATCTTTTATGAAATTACAAGAATGCCCTCACCGTATATACATACACGTATTCGTATTCCGAAAAATACGAATACAATGAGATGATAACAATCCAATAGTATAATATTAGGATCCGGCTTAAACCAAAGCCCACTAGTATTATCCGCCCGAACAACATCCGTGTAGCTAGTACACGTATGTGATTGGAACCCTGTCGTAAAACCATAAGGCCTCTAAATCGTTTCGCCCGAAGCAGGGAAACCCTCTGCGTGGGACTCTAAAGACTCGACAGTACGCTGGTAATGGGTTTAACCACAAGTCCGTCAGCGGTACTAGCTGCATGTAATGGCTACCCAGGTATCTGTCGATAAGAAGGCTGAAGAGCAAACTCATCCGAACTCCTACTGAGCCCATCTGTGATAATCTCCGTACAGTCCGGTCTGTTCGTCTAAGATACTCGCATATCAGGCCTAGGAGGATGGTAACCGTCATACCCCTAATAGCGCAATAAGTTGTGCCAGGGTAGAGCCCAATACACTCTGAGAAACTACTGGAGTAGCTACCGGTAAATCTCGCTTGCCCTGGCCAGGGACTTTGTGTAATGGCTTTCCGAACACAGCGCGATATCAACCCCCAATATCGGGAGAGACGAATCCTATCTAACCACTACTGCCTCCAAGTGCTTCGGGATTGCACCTAACTACTACCTGTTTACATGACTCCTTTGAGTCGTGGTAGGGTAGTAATCTAAGTACAGTGGGAACACACTCGAGATGAATAGTGATGTCAAGTCAACGGACTAACCTGTACTCATGCCACCCGGGAACTGCTACCTGACGATAGGTATAATACCAACCAGCAGTTCCTATCGAGTCCGTCCAGTATAACTCATAACCCAATGAGCACCTGTATACTATCTCCGGTACGACGTACCAATGGCTGTGGGACAAATCATTTCCCCTGCTAGGATGAGAAGCGTATACACGCGTTTACTCCAGAGTATCGATGCCCCGTCTTGATAATCCTATGACTAGGGACCTGTATAAGGATGTGCTTATAGACTACCCAGTCCCCACTAGTGTGACTGCCATCACAACGCTGGTAGTCAAGCAAAGATCCTAAGGGCTCTACCAATATGTATAAGCGATATGCTAAAAGAAACATATACACATATTGAGATAGAATCAAACCAAGTAGCATACTGCCATTTTGAGCAAGACTGTTATTATATCTGTGAATATCCCTAGCTTCCAAAATGTAATATACAATCCAGTACGATACAATAATGGCCTCTAGGGTATATATCACTAACAATCTCCCACTTTCACTAAGGCAATGTATTGGCATATCGCAGACCTATCATCTCGATTAGCCTGTCGAACTGTGTCTGAAGGATGGCCTTTGTGAGTGGATCTGCAGTGTTATTCTCTGTCTCTACTCTCCGCACCTAGATCTCTCGGCGATCAACGATCTCCCTGATCAGGTGGTACCGCATCAAGATATGTCTGGACTTCTGATGAGACCTTGGTCCCTTTGCTAAAGCTATAGCCCCGTTGTTGTTACAATACAGAGGTATTGGATCAACAATGGCCGGAACCACCTGAAGTTCTGTTATGAACTTCCTGATCCAGACTGCTTCTTTCGCGGCGTCACATGCAGTGATATACTCCGCTTCCATCGTCGAGTCAGCAACGGTGTCCTGCTTGGAGCTCTTCCAACAGACTGCCCTTCCATTGATGGTAAAGATATAACCCGACATGGACCTGGAGTCATCCTTGTCACTCTAGAAGCTGGAGTCGGTGAAGACCTCGATATGGAGGTCTTCACTGCCGTACACCAAGAACATCTCCTTAGTCCTTCTCAGGTACTTGAGAATGTTCTTAACTGCCGTCTAGTGCTTCTCCCCTGAGTTTGACTGATACCTGCTTACAACGCTCAGTGAGTAAGCTACATCTAGTCTGGTACACAACATCGCATACATTATAGAGCCTACCGCAGAATCGTAGGGTATAATAGTCATGCGATCCCTTTCCAAATCAGTCTTGGGAGACATCTCTTTCGAGAGGGTGATTCCATAACAAGCCGGTAGATTACCATGCTTTGAATCTTCCATACTAAATATTTTCAGTATGGTATCGATGTACCTTGACAATGAAAGTCCCAATATCCTTTTAGATCTATCATGATAGATCTGGATCCACAGAATGTAGGAGACATCACCCAGGTCCTTCATGGAGAACCATTGTGACAAGAATCCTTTGACTGATTGTAGTATAGGAATGCCATTTCCTATCAGGAGAATGTCATCCACGTACAAGATGAGGAATACCACAGTTCTCGCTACAATTTTACTATAAATGCATGGTTCATCTGGATTTTTGATAAAGTCAAATTTCTTGACCGTCTTATCAAAACAAATGTTCCAACTCCGCGATGCCTGCTTTAATCCATAAATGGATTTAAGCAACTTGCACACTCTTTCGCTGCTCCCACTCTCTATGAAACCCTCCGGCTGATCCATATAAACACACTCTTCCAAATTTTCATTCAAAAAAGCGATCTTTACGTCCATCTGCTAAGTTTCATAATCGTGGAAGGCAACAATGGCAAGAAGGATCCGAATGGATTTGAGCATAGCCACTGGAGAAAAGGTTTCATCATAGTCCAAACCAGGTCTTTGACGAAAACCTTTTGCAACAAGTCTAGCCTTATAGGTTTCAACCTGTCTATCTACACTAATCTTCTTTCTAAAGATCCATTTGCAGCCTACGGGTTTTACCCCTTCTGAAGCAATATCCAAAGTCCATACTTTGTTGGTGTACATGGACTCCATTTCGGTCCGCATTGCATCCAACCATTTTACCGAGTCTCTGCTCCTGATGTCTTGCTGGAAACTAGTTAGCTTATCATCGTCGATGATGCAATCCTCTCTATCCCCGTCTATGAGAAAACCGTAGTATTTCTCGGGCGGATGAGACTGCCTACTAGTCCTGCGTAGTTGCATGGGGATGTCCAGTTCTTTCGAAACTTCTGGTTTCACCATGCTTTCAGTAATAGCTTGCGGTTCTGGAATTTCTTCCAGTTCTATTGCGCTCCCACTTATTTCTTTTTCAAGAAATTGGGTTTCCAAAAAGTAGGCATGCCGAGAAACAAATACCTTTTCTCCTCCGCATAATAGAAAAGATACCCCCTGGAGTTCTTTGGGTATCCCACAAACTTACACAGTACTGAGTGTGCCTCGAGCTTGTCCGCATGCTGCTTTTTTACAAAAGTTGGACATCCCCATATCTTTAGATATTTAAGATAGGGTTTCTTCCCACTCCACATCTGATATGGTGTGGTAGGCTCTGACTTAGTAGGAATCTTGTTCAAAAGATATGCAGCTGATTCTAGTGCATAACCCCAGAAGGATCGCGGTAACTCAGCGTTACTCATCATGGAACGTACCATATCCAATAAGGTTTGGTTCCACCTTTCCGATACACCGTTGTGTTGAGGTGTTTATGGAGAAGTAAGCTGAGAGAGAATTCCATTCTCTTTTAAGTAATCCAGGAACTCGGCACTTAAGTATTCACCACCTCGATCAGATCTAAGTGTCTTAATACTTTTGCCGGTTTGTTTTTCCACTTCATTCTTGTATTCACGAAATTTCTCAAAGGCCTCGGATTTATGTTTCATCAAGAATACATGTTCATACCTTGAGAAATCATCCGTAAAAATAATGAAATAGGAATAGCCACTTCTTGCATGTGTAGACATTGGACCACACACGTCGCTGTGTATAAGTCCTAAGAGCTCGCTGGCTCTTACCCCGTGTCCAGTGAACAGAGTCTTTGTCATCTTTCCTTTGAGACATGATTGACAAGTTGCATAAGACTGATATTTAAACGGATCCAAACATCCCTCTTTATGTAACTTCGTCAACCGTGTTTCATTGATGTGACCCAGTCTACAATACCATAAGAAAGCCTGATTTAATTTCGGAGACTTTCTTTTAAGTGTGTTCTGGACATTGAAAACCTGAGCTTGATTTAATATGTATATACCGTTATCTAGTGTACCTGACCCAATCAAAGCTTGATTAAGATGGATGTGGACGACATCGCTTACAAATGTAAAATCATAACCTTCTTTAGATAGTAAAGATACATAGATGATATTACATGCCAAACTAGGTACACACAAACAGTTACGCAAAATCAAAATCTTCTCACTTGTCAATCCTAGATGATATTTCCCTACGGATATAGCATCTACGCTCATTCCGTTAGCAACCCTGAGAGTCATATCACCTGTCTTAATAACTCTACGGTTTCTCAGAGCCTGTAATGAATTACAGATATAAGATCCCGATCCGGTATCTAGTACCCAGGAAGTAGAGTTAATTGACAGACAGTTTTCAATCATAAAGACACCTGAAGCCGAAACCACAACGTGCTTCGAATCCTGATTTCTGGCTTTCCAAGCCCTGCAGTCCTTCTTCTAATGCTCTTTCCCGTGACAATAGAAGCATTCCTCCTTCTCTACGGTTAGCCCCGAAACTTTTTCCCTGCCCTTTCCCTCTACCTTACTGACACCGCCCATCGGCTTGGTGGAGGCCTTCTTCTTCTCTCCCTTGGCTTTCGCCTTAGATCTAGAAAAGAAAGATTCCCCAATAAGCAGAGCGGGCGTCTCTCTGGATTTCTGCAGGGTTCCCTCAGTGCTCCTCAACATGTTGAGGAGTTCTGGAAGTGAAATTTCTTTCCCCTGAATATTGAAATTCAAGATAAACTTGACATAGGTGGAGGGGAGAGACTGTAGAATCAAGTCAGTATATAACCCGTTCTCCAATGTGGTCCCAAGGTCCGTGAGCTTTTCAATATATCTAATCATCGTAAGGACGTGGTCCTCTACAGATGACCCGACAACCAATCTCGCTTGAAACAATTTCTTTGAGGTCTCATATCTTGCGATACGAGATTGCTCTCCATATAAATCTTTGGTATGAAGGAAGATGGAAGCTAAGTCCATCTTCTCGTGCCACCTCTGGTGTTCATTATCTATTGAGGCCAACACGAGGCACTTGGCTCTCGCACTGTCTATTTTCCATGTCTTACGGATTTCAACATCCGCGACGGTGGAATATAGATCTGGGACGGCGAGGGCTTTGGTAGTAAGGAGGTAGCCCAACTTGTCATAGGTAATGGCCATCTGGACATTCCTTAGCCAATATTTATAGTTTAGCTCAGTCAATTTATTATTATCTAGCAGTAACTTAAGACCAGTCATTTTGGTCGTTGCTGTCAGGGGAGAGAGAAGAAACACCCAGCATGATACTCTTACAAGTTTAGATTGGTTATCAGTTTATCTAAAGGACGGCTCACACTGTTCCTCAAATCCTTCTTCAAACTATAAAAGAAGAATTAGCCAGGATTAATCTCATCCTACAATTCTTGCTTAACCTTTGTAACATTTCAGAAATATAAAATATTAATTTTGGAAATTTAATATTAAAATAATATATTTCTCGAAAACTATTCGATTTGCGAATATGGGTTTTTCGTAAAGTGGTATAAGTATATACCAATATTTGGAAAATAATCGGAGATTAAAATGATTTATTTATTATAATAATATTTATCGGATTTTGGCATTTTTATAAATAATTATATGCAATTTCGATTAAAATTGATTAGTGCACTATTAATCGCGATTAAACCAAATCCGTATTTTTTTTACATTTTTTCCATGGCTAGTGCACCATGTCATATGCATGTTGCGTTTGTGTTTGTGACTTGTGAGTTTGTGAGATAAAGAAAAGAAAAAGAAAAGAAAAGAAAAGCAAAGAGAGAAAGAGTTATGAGTGTAAAATAAGAATTGAGAAGAAACAAAAGAGATATTTGTTGAGAGGGTGAGTGTAGGGGATAATTGTGAACGAGAGAGTGAGCATAAGAGAGAAAGGGTATGACTTAGCTGCTCCATCTTCATCCCTATTGTTTTCTTCATGCCATTTCTTCATCTCCTTCATTCTCACTCTACTTCCATGCATCATCTCAATTTCCTTCTCTAAACCCCATGCCACCTTCACATAAAATATGCACAAACCTATTATAAACCCTTTTAACCAATCAATTATGGATTTTGAAGACTTTGGGCAACTCAAGAATCTTCCTAAGTTGCCAAATGAGGTAATCTCTTCACTTTTAGATTAGTAATCGTGTTTATATAGTCTAGTTAGTTTAGATTTCGTATTAGTTAGGTTATGTGATCTTGGAATTTACAAGTTGCTGTTAAGTGGTTAATTGAGGTGTAGTGAGTGTTTGTAAGACCTTAGAGATTGATTTCCTGACCTGGAAATGAGTTTAGAACCCGATACAAAAACTTAGAATTTGTTCCGTGTCGGTTTTGTGGAGGTTGTTAGCCTACGGGGTATCTGGAGCAACTTGGGTCATTTCTAAGAAAATCAAACAAGTCCATTAACCTAGAAAGTCCACTAGAAGACCACCACCGATGTACGAGCCCATTTTACCTTACTTTGACCAGCGGCGCCGGATTTTTGGGTGATCTCGCCGGACCCCCAATTTCCTTTGATGTTGTGGTTTTTCCTGTAGCTCACTTACCCTATAACCTATTCCATGTACTTGGTTGTTTAATCCCAATTGACCTGAGCCAAAATCTGAGAGCTACTTGAGAGTGTTTTGGCTATGTTTTAAATATATTTGAATTCGTGGTTTTGGTATTTGGATTTGACTTGGTCGTTGGACGTTTGTATGTCAACGACGAGGGTTGTTTGGTTGTTTTTGCATGCGTAAGCTATAGGTTCTAACCTATAAGCAACTCGTGTACCGTATCGGTTTTCGGATATTGGTTTTAATAGAATTGCATTGCGATTGTGTATTGATTGTAGGTACCTTCGCGTGGACTTCCGAGACGACGAAGCACATCGATTTCAGCTAAGCGAAGAGTTTAGTAGATGAGTAGATTTATATCTACGGGGGAAGTCGGGTGGATAGCGTATAGCACCCCCGCAACTATTGATATGGAAGATTGTGATATAAATTATAATTTGATAAAGGTTATGCTACAACTTAAGATAACATAATTATAGGATTTAGTAAGATATGATATGATAAAAGTGGACACTAATGGATATATTTGTTTGAGAATATGATATAGGTATATAAGATAACATGATGTGGGATATTGAGATGATATATATAGATGACTCGGATTGATATATGAGAATATGAAATGAGAAAGTAAATCATGATAAGTATGAATTGAAAGAGGATAAGTAATGAGTTGATAATGGTAGGATATGAGATCGAGATCGATATGAATTTAGATCAACAAGATATGACGTATATGCACGATGACATGATATAAGATTGATATAGATGTGTTATGTGATTAATCGGGTATGTTGTACGAGATTATAGATCCGTACCTTTGCTGGTGAATAGGACGATAATTCCCTACTCTGTTTGTGACACCGTACGATGGATTACTGTACGCGATGTGTTTACCGAATGTTTGATCCACGCTTATGAATTGAGAATGATGATCGAGGGTATTGCGACACTTGATACTATGAGGCGGGATCGTTGACATAAAGAGGCTCCCTTATTATAGTTCATATTTGTTGGATTATTCCTCGTATGATACCTATGATGTTTCCAGTATTTAATATTATATGATATAGTTGCTAGTACACCTGCACAATTACCGTTGATGCGCATGTTACACTTATACAGATTTGCCGGCTCACACACATTCATCATCGGTAATTGCCATGCTACTTATAGAGTAGAACTTCCATATCATGATATTACTCTTAACCGTAAAAGTACATTCATTGTTCGGTATTATCACTTGACATGCTTGCATGATATACTCGATATGCTCATATTACTACTATATGTTGCATACATCGTACTTTATGGTTATATGCATTGAGAAGCTGTTTTTATGAGATCTCTGGATTTGAGAACCGCAGTTTAATTTCAAAGGAAATTGTGAATTGTTTTAAAAATGCGGTTTCTCTTGATATGATATTTCGAGGTGTCCACCATGAGTTTTCTCGGTTATGAACAGTGAGTATACCCGATTCGAGAAGCGGTAGGCACCGTATGCGGGTATATGGTGGACCCGGTGAGATACCCTGAGGCAAGAAGACTCGTATTGTTAGGCGGTGAGCCTGGCAGGGGAGCACTACCTACCGGTGATTGTATAGAACTCGGCGGATATCCGGAGGATACCGTTTTGGAGTTATGATATGAGATGGATATGAGGACCGATCTGAGGATGCGGCGCCTGAGATGAGATAGATATGAGGGCCGATCTGAGTATGCGGTGCCTGAGATATGAGGATTTGCGTGTCGATGCCGGACACGGGTTTTAATGATGTTTCGAGTGTGTTGGACATTTAGATTCCATGATTTTGATATGTCATTGATGGACACACGTGGTTGATATCCTCATATATATACATGCATATGTTTTCATGATTTTCGAGTGTCGGTGTCGGACACTCAGGTTCCATGATATTGTTTTTTTCGTTGATGGACACATGGATAATATCCACATGCATACAAGTATATGATGTCAGATGTTTATTTATATATGTTATTGTATTGACTCGATTGTTGACATATATGCGTACATGGTCACCCTAGATATCATAGTTTTACCTTCAGGATATAGTGACCTAGGAAATCGTTGTTTTATTCAATTTCTACTTGCTGATGATTTCTACTCACGAGTTGGAAACTCACCCCCGTTGTGCCACAATTCTTGCAGGTTTGGCCGCTTGGGAACAGTTGCGGTATTGCTGGCACACAGCTTCTTCCAGGATGCTTTGCTTTGGTAGGTGGGAAACATGTTGGATCGTGCCCACTCTCGTACTTTATATTCCGTTGTATCTAGATAAATCCCATCAGATCAAATCAAATCAGAGACTAAAATTGTATATTGGTAGATCTAGTCAGACTTGGGTTTTGTGCGAGACTTAGAGCGATGGGTTTATCTTCGCTTCTTGAGTTTTGATGTCTTGCTTATTTATTGTTCCTTCTGGATTGATTCTTCACTGTTGGGCATCGTATATATTTTATTGCGTGGTTGTGATTCCGCCAGTTGGCGAAGAGCTAGCTCCTGCTTGGGGATGCCTATATATTGTTGTGTATATGGTTTTGGATCAAAATATACAAGGGAGGTGCTGCCCAAATTTTTAAAGACGAAACATGTTTTCAACTTTAGTATAATCCACTTGCATTATCATGTTTCATTAGCTATGCATTTAAAGAAAAACAAAATTCATTATACCTTTATTTCAAAACTGCACCCCCACTATTTTCCGCAAAAAAGGTTTAGATTTTCTTGGCTTCGGCTTACTTGATTTACGTCACGCCTTTAGACATTGCGTAATTTAAGTGCCGGTCATGTGCTAAATTACGGGTCGTGACAACCTTTCGGCCAGGCTAGTGTCGGTACTTCGAGGGAGGTTTTCCAACGCTTTCACGAAATTCCTTAATTACATAACCTCTTTTTCCTGGAGGCGTAGCCCCGCTAACACCGTTCTAAGCACCTACTTGGTTTATAGTATTGATTGTTTAGTGAAAAAATCTCCCGAAGAGTAGTGGATACTCACAGTAGGATCGGGATCCAAATATCATCATATGAAAACCTTGAAGGAATCCTACCAAAATCACTACACTCCAAATGGTATGCAACACTAGCAAGTTTCATTTTCCTTTGAAACTCCCGATGTGGATTTTTGCCCCAAGCTCTTATGATCTTGACGAAGGCCAACATATCATAAGACGCAAGTCAAGTTCTACCCGTCATTGTCCAGGTTAATTTGAACCCATCCGTACAAACCCTTGATGAAGGCCAAAATAGCTGTACGACTGTCCCAAATCAACGCATCTATCTATACTACAGATGAATACCCAGCAGTTACCAATCACTATGCCTTGGCGAAGGTCAAAATACATACCTTGAATACTACTGAATACCCATATGAAATAACAGAATGCTACGGATGGTTTTGGCGAAAACATGAACGTAATGAACTTGATATAGTTGAAGGAACCATGATAGCTTTTAAAAGGAGTGGTTTAGGCTCCGCATTTAAAAGTTGTTTTTCAAGAAAACCGAGTGGTTTTGAAATTGTTCTAACGATTTAAACTTTGGTTTGTTTTTCTTGCATTAATCAATGTTAATGCGGTCCCATCATTTAACCCTATCATTGCAGAAAGAAACGAAAATATAACGTACGCTTATGCCATCCGCATTCGTCACGGGGCCCTGTAATGCACCGTTAGGTTACTTAACTAACGGCAGAGCGGGGGCTGGACTAGCGCGGGTGTAAAACATAAGAAACGTTTATTATATATAATATATATAGCCATTCGTCTCACGCAATAATAGGCATTCCAGATCACATATCACAGATAAATATATTGGATATACTAGGAATTCCGTGTTTCGTTTTAGCCTAGAACGAAAGACGGATTCCACGGTCGTGATGAATAGCCAAACCCCACCTTAGACCCCTACGGGTGCTGCAAACTACCCGCCAAATTCCTGAAGTGAAGCAACCTTTCTCAATAAAATGAGTATGCCACTTGGCACTTCAAGAACCCGGTAGTTTGTGCACCCCATCTTGGGTCTATCTTAGGTGCAAGAAAAAGTAAATGAAATAATACAACGGTGGCTACAATCTCAACCCCGATGTGCCCCGCAAAAATAATATTACATCAATTACAAATTTACATGAATGAAAAAAAGAAAACACTCTTCTCACATCCCCCGGCTATTCATCCACGATGATCCAATACTTCATATACACAAACCATCACAATACAGATATGTACAACCCCCACTAATCAACATATAGCGATTAGCAGACGTTTAGCAACACATATATAAATTGAAACTTATAAACGATGTTAAAACCGCGACTTCGAAATACTCCGTATTGCCCCAACACAAAGATAACATAATATGAAATCTGGGTAAAAATAAACAACACCTGAAACCCTAAATCCAAGAGTACAGAACACCACAGAAAACCTAACACCTAACTCCACAGTTTGGCCGGCCATACCAGGAAAAATGGAAATTTCGCCGGCCATGTTTTGGAGTTTTGGCTTCGTTTTTCTATGGTGTTCTAGTTACAACAAGAAGAGCACTATGCAATTGTTTAAATAATTTTTAGAGCCTCTTTGAAAATCGACAGAAACTTGGATTTCGTTTTGACTGTTTCGGAGTTATTTCGGTTTCGTAACTTTAAACATCGTCTAACAAACTAGTTAAGGTCTGAGTAGGCTCTGATACCACTGTAAGTCGATGTCACACAACCCACGCACTTGTGGGGAGGTGGAATTTACAAAATTTTTTTTTTCATACTATTCAACACCGACTTTAACTCCAGGATCTTTACGGAAACCTTAACTAGTTATACTACTTAGAGGTTTAACTACTCGGTAAGAGTTTTATACCTCCTTGTTCACAAGTCCTTCGGGTCTTTTTCTTCTCCTCCTCTTCTTGAGCTCCTCGAAGATCGGATCGCGCTTAAAACGTCGGCCTCCTCATGTCGAAGACGATCCACCCGAGAGTATGTACTTCAAGCTCCAACTTCTAAACCGAGGTAACTAAGATACCTAGTTTGCTAAGCTAGATAGCCTAAAAGATGTAGAGTGTCTAATAGAGTGTTTTATCTCATATAACCCTATGGCTCACAACACATGCGAAGGTTAGGGTTTTTGAGGAAGGAGGAGAAAATGGAAAGAGAAAGAAAATGAGCAAATGATGAAGTCTTTTTCTTTTGTTCAAGTGAAGAATGGCGCATCTCTCTTCACTCATGAAGCATGGATTATTTTCATACAGAAAATAACAACCATGCTTCAATAGTGTATCCAAACTAATAAACAAATGCATAAGCCATGCTTCACTTCCATGCTTCCATTTTCCACCTCATTAATCTATTTCCAAAAATAGATAAACCAAATAATGAGGTGTCCCATTCTAGAAGTATCTCTTGTGAAATTACAAGAATGCCCTCACCGTATATACATACCCGTATTCGTATTCTGAAAAATACAAATACAATAAGATGATAATAATCCAATAATATAATACTAGGATCCGGCTTAAACCAAAGCCTACTAGTATTATCCGCTCGAACAACATTTGTGTAGCTAGTACACGTATGTAATTGGAACCCTTCCATAAAACCATACGGCCTCTACATCGTTTCGCCCGAAGTAGGGAAACCCTCTGTGTGGGACTCTAAAGACTCGACAGTACGCTGGCAGTGGGTTTAACCACAAGTCCGTCGGCGGTACTAGCTGCACGTAACGGCTGCCCAGGTATCTGTCGATAAGAAGGCCGACGAGCAAACCATCCGAATTCCTAATGAGCCTATTTGTGACAATCTCCGTACAGTCCGGTATGTTTGTCTAAGATACTCGCATATCGGGTCTCGGGGGATGGTAACCGTCAGACCCCTAGTAGCACAACAAGTCATGCCAGGATAGAGCCCAATACACCTTGAAAAACTACTGGAGTACATACCAGTAAATCTCACTTACCCTGGTTAGGGACTTTGTGTAATGGCTTTCCGAATACAGCGCGATATCAACCCCCAATACCGAGAGAGAAGAATCCTATCTAACCACTACTGCCTCCAAGTGCTTCGGGACTGCACCCAACTACTACATGTTTGCATGACTTCTTTGAGCCGTGGTAGGGTAGTAATCTAAGTATAGTGGGAACACACTCGAGACGAATAGTGATGTCAAGTCAACGGACTAACCTGTACTCATGCCACCTGGGAACTGCTACCTGACGATAGGTATAATACCAACCAGCAGTTCCTATCGAGTCCGTCCAGTGTAAGTTATAACCCAATGAGCACCTGTATACTATCTCCGATACGATGTACCAAAGGCTGTGGGACAGACCATCTCCCCTGCTGGGATGAGAAATGTATACACTAGTCTACTCCGGAGTATCGATGCCCCATCTTGATAATCCTATGACTTGGGACCTGTATAAGGATGTGCTTATAGACTACCCATCCCCCACTAGCGTGATTGCCATCACAACGCTGGTAGTCAAGCAAAGATCCTAAGGGCTCTACTAATATGTATAACCGATATGCTAAAAGAAACATATGCACATATTGAGATAGAATCAAACCAAGTAGCATACTACCATTTTGAGCAAGACTGTTATTATATCTGTGATTATCCCAAGCTTTCAAATTGTAATATACAATCCAGTACGATACAATAATGACCTCTAGGGCATATATCACTAACAATTCCAGCCATATTCTGGATCAGAAGGGCCATCTAGTTCATTTTAGCGGACATCGTTGCCGCTTCTTCATATCTCTTCTTGAGAGCGCGATTTAGGAAATCAATATCCGACTCCTGCCCTGTTCTTTCTCCCGGTGCGTCTTCGAGATTTGCCTTAGACGATGGATTAGCGAGTGTTGCCGCTTGAGCAAGCATCTTCTGCAACTTTTCACGTTGCAGTTGAGCTTTTGTCAGAGACCAAGTATGCGGTCTGTGGCTAGTATAAGTATGACCTTCATCTTTGGAGTTCACCTTGTAGACTGTGTGAACTATTATGCCCTCAGGCTTGGGGCGTTTGGAGCTTTGACTTTCGGAGTTTGCCTCGGGCACTTGGGCTTTATCAGGCTTCTTTTTTTGTGAGAAGCTGCTTTGGGGGGAGCCATCGTATTAGGACCCGTCTTAGGATGAGTCCCCTTGTATTTGAAAGGGGATTCGTTAGAATTTGGCTGACATTTAGGGGAAGTGCCGTGGTTGATGAATGAATCCTTCACCTGTTTCGACACCTTATATATATATAAGGAGAGATTTCTCAGAGAGTGAACTAGCTTCTGTTCTCCTTGGATCTCCATGGGTTGCGGAGACCTTTTGAGTGATGCAGTAGGGGAATTTTGTCTAACCCATCACAACAGTTCAAAACAGTTCCCAGTTGGAACAGCAACATTCGCTTTTAGAGTTAAAGCGGGTGGAGTCAACACGAACGGAGAACTGCCCCCAGCTTATTTTGTATGACGCCGATATCGATGTCGACCATTTCTTACGGCCAGAATTTGATTAGCCTCAGGATTTTGCTGAGCCTACCCCTTGTTTCCTTTGAGTGCTCGAATATTCTACCCCATGTACAGGTGCTAGTTGTTTGAGGCCTGATTCCGTCAGCAAAGCTGAAGTTGGAGGATCCGATCCATAGAAAACAAACTTCTTCTGGGTTTCCACCTTCGGCGTTGAGGCACCAAGGGTAAAAGATAGGAGCATAGACCCAAAGAAAAGCCCACTGATCTCTTGTAGAGCCGGATTGCAGAGATTTGAAGCCGCAAGTGGCTCATACTTGACTCCACCAGGTGTGACAGAGCCTGAGTTGCGGTAAGTGAAAGCAAACGCCATTCTGCATAGAGATGAAACGCTAGCTTCAGTATCCCATCACCCGAAGAAAGTACAAACATATATACCGCGATTATTTGATCGCGGAAAAACACGACACATGAAATGTGGAGTGGAAAGAGGAAGAAGTCCCACCGGGTGTGCCAGATTCTGTTTACCGCCGAAAGACCGGACTGAGACGTTGGGACGTCTAGCTTGAACGTAGAGGCAGATACTATTTGGACATATCAACCCACCTCTTCGAAGATACCAAGTTGATTTATGGCACCGTATATCGGAGGTTTAAATAGATGCGACCGATATTGCAGACTTTATCAGATTCCCCCTCATTTGTGATGGGGTTTTTTTATTATGGGGACGCTCTTCCCTGCAGGCGCAAACCCTTGCAGTTAATTACGTTATCGCGTTGAGACAACCACTTTCTCCTGCTCCAGTAATTCACTTCGTGTCGTTTGTTATTTTGTTTGTTTAGGTTGCCCTTGAATTGTATACGACGACTAATTTATGTCATCGTCCGTAGGGCGCGGATTATTCCAAATCTGTATATTTTAGATTTGGGGTTTGGGTCAAGGATTTGCTTGACGGGGTCCACGTTGATAATTTAGTTTGCCAACGGGAATAAACTTAGGACGCAGATCTCATATAAATAAAGTCCATTAGTTCATAGGATATTTGGGTTTGATGTGAGGATCATTAGTCATATTTGAGACTAAGATCAACTTAGAAACAAATGAGAATATGGGCTCAATTATTTTAGTTTAAGGACATCATGGTCCAACATTCTCCGTTTGTCACGAATGTTCGTTTAAAGACATTTTGGTCCATTATTCCCATTTTGGGGACGAATGTTAGTTAAGGACATTTCGGTCCATTATCGCCGTGTTTGGACCGAGTATTAGGTTAAGGACATTTCGGTCCATTATCGCCACGTTTGAGATGAATATTAGTTTAGGGTCGTTTCAGTCCAACATTCCCATATTTGGGACGGGTATTAGTTTAAGGTGTAGGGTTCCTAGACACCCTAATGAGGTCTCACAAGGCATCAACCATGCCAATTTCAAATTTAAACGGTGCCGAGAAACCCTAGAACGGATCGTTGGCTAGATGTTTAGGCGACAAAACAAACTAGTTAACACTTAACTACAAGAATACGGAAATACAACCTTTGTAGATCCGGTTCTTCACCTCCACGGCTCCGTGATGAGGTCCTCTCCGCTGTCCAAATCAAATCCCGGGCTCTAGCGTCGAATTTATCGGAGAAAGAGCGGGCTAGGTCATCGACGACGTGCCGAAGATGATCTACGTCGAGGTATCGCTAGATCAAGCTCCAACTTCACCAAGTCTAGAAAACTTGTGAAGGAAACACACTCTACTACTTGGCAAGAGGTAGAGGATGAAGAAATAGGAAGTGGGTAGACTTTAGAATTGGATTTCTCACTCATTTTCATCAATCACCATTGATGAAGAAAGGTTTTCTTCAATGAAGAAGATGAAGAAGAAGAAGCTAGTATTATGATAAGATAATTAAATTGAAAAGAAAAATGAATCCTTATCATAATTCCAACCATAGTTAGGTGTAGAGAATAGACTAGGGTTAGTGAATGGTTAGGTTAAGGAGATGAAGAAAAAATGGTCAAAGTTGAATGAAGCTTCAAGAAACTTCATGAATGAATGCAATCATTTTGTTTTCTTCTCTCTTTATTAATCCAAAATAAATAGATAAATTAATGGATAAATAAATAAAAACCTAACCATATACTTAACCATAGGTTTAATTCTTTACACTTAACCAAAGCAAACATGTATCATCAAACATGATACAATCAATTGCACAAAAAGTATATCACATATACAATGTGCACATCCGAGTGAGAATATCCATTTAAAGTGAACCGACACTAGTTAACGCAAAGTAATATATCAAATATATAATTATACATTAAATCATTAAATCAACACTTGATTTAACGATCCGGTCATATCGCATATAACCGACTAGTATCCTATGTATCGGTTTATCGAATCAATGCTTGAATCGATAACTAGGTTATATCGCATACAACCTTTCGACACATTCATCGTGAGAATGAAATACGGTATCACATACACGCATTATTCTCGGTCCCGCACATATCTCATATGCACTCCTATTTCGTTTTGCTTGAGCCAGGAAACCTCTGTGTAGGACTCTAAAGACTCGTCAATACGCCGGCAGCAGGTGATGATCATATCAATCACCCACAAGTCGCAAGCGGTCTGCTAAACGTAACGGCCACCCGGGTATTGAGCGATCTGAAGATCGATGAGCAAGCCCACTCACACTCCAGTGAATCCAACCAGTAACACTACCGTACAGTCCGGTCTGATCGTCTGATATGTCGCATATCTCGCCTAGGGGTGGTAAACGTCAGACCCCAATAGCTCGATAAGTCGTGTCGATATGAGGTCTATAACAATTCGAGAAACTACTGGTAACACTTACCAGTAAATCTCAGCAACCCTGGCCAGGGATTTCCGGTTATAGCCAATCGAACACAGCGCAACATCAACCCCCTATACCGGGAGAGAATTATCCCCTCCTATCGCTCATTGCCTCCATGTGACTCGGGACTGTACCCAAAAACCACCGTTTTGCACGCCCTCTTGGACGTGGTAAGATGGAAATCAAAGCACAGTGGGAACCACACAAGACTCTATGACGATCTCGGGTCAACAGACTACTCTGTACCAGTGTCACCAGAGAACTGCCATCTGACGTAAGGTATAATACCATCTGGGAGTTCTCGGCGAGTCCGTCCAGTGTACCCAGTCTCTACTGAGCACCCGTATATCATCTCTGATGTCAAACACTGATGGATATGGGATCATCCATCGCCCATCTGTATGGGTCGAGAAGGTATACGCTAGTCTACTCTGGTATATCGATGCCCCGTCTCGATACACCCACGACTAGGGACTTTGAAGGATGTACTTATGGACTACCATGTCCCCACTAGTATGATCCGCATCATAGTCCAGGTAGTCAAGCACACATCCTAAGGGCTTTACCAACATGTAACAGAGAGACAATCAATGTACACGTTAAGGTAAAGAGCAACCAGATAGCATACTATCATGTCGAGCAAGAAAGTCCTCCCTATATATGTCCAAGCATCCACTACAATATACATCCTATGTATAGTAATGGCCTCTAGGGCATACATATAACTAACAATCTCCCACTTGCACTAGGGCCATCTGATAGCAGTGGTTGCAGTATCTCATACTCAACCATCCCATAAAAATCTCTCTCTGGGAACAGGCCTTTGTGAGTGGATCCGCTGTGTTGTCCTCTGAGTCTACTCTCCTAACCTCGATCTCCCTGGAGATCAACTATCTCCATGATCAGGTGATACTGCCTTAGAATATGTCTGGATCACTGATGGGACCTGCGTTCCTTGGCATAAGCCACAACTCCATTGTCACACAATGGGAGGAACATAGTTCATCTTATGAACCAATATACACCCAAACAGCCTCTTTGGTAGCATCTTAAGTAGCGATGTATTTTTCCTTTATCGTCTAGTGTGCCACGGTATCTAGCTTGGAACTCTTCCAACATACCGTCCTTGTACTGAGGGTAAAGACAATGCCTGTGACTGACATTCAGTCATCTTTATCACCCTGGAACCATTCCAGTGATTCTCCCCAGGATCAACTGATACCATCTCACTACAACTAGTGAGTATTCTAACATCCATTTAGATCTATCTCATAGATCCAAAACCCAGGATTTAGTAGGTATCACTTTGATCCTATGTGGAGAATCCTTATGATAAGCGGAGATTGACCGAGCGTAGCATAGGAAACTCCTTCCCTGTCAAGAGTATGTTATCCACGTACTCTACGAGGATCGTCACCATACTCCCTACTACCTTTTTGTTTATACAAGGTTCATCTACCATTTTGATGATGTCAACATTTTTGACTAATCCATCAAAACAGATATTCCAACTCCGCGATGCCTGCTTTATCCTATAAAGCATCTTGCACACGTTTCCGCTGCTCCCACTATCTATAAGGCCCTCTGGCTGTGTACTTATAGATGCACTTTTCTAAAACATCATTTAGAAAAGCAGTCATGACACCCAACCGCCAGATATCGTAGTCATGGTATGTAGCCGTGGCAAGTAGTATCTGGATGGACTTAAGCATAGCTACTCGAAAAGGTTTCATCATTATCCACACCTGGTCAATGATGCAAACTTTTAACAAGTCTATCTTTGAAAGTCTCAACTTTTCCATCTACACCAAGTAATCTTCTCAAGATATACTTGCTCCTGATGGGGATTTAACCCTTCAGATATAGCAACCAAAGTCCATACTTTGTTGGTGTATAAGGATTCCATCTCAGATCGATAAACATCCAGCCATTCTTACAGAGTCTTACTCTCGATGGCCAGCTCGAAGCTAGTTGGGTCATCATCTCATGATGCAATCCTTGCTCCCACTGTCATAGAGTAACCGAAGTATCTCTCAGGTGGGTGAGGAACCCTACTAGATCAGCGGTGAGGTTCATTGGTAATTATTGAATCCTTTGGTTCTGTCAAATCTTCAGCTGCAGTTTTGTATAGCTGGAACATTTCCAGTTCTACATGACTGACCTTGCCTCGAGCTTGTCCGGATTTTGCTTTTCAGACATAGGCCGGACAACCCCAAATCTTAACTAACTTAAGAAATGGGCTCTTCCTTTTCCATATCACATATGAAGTGGTAGGCAACTGATTTGATTTGAACCCTATTCAATAGGTATGCAACTTCTCAAGTGCATAACTCCCAAAAGGAAATAGGTAACTCAGCAGTACTCATCATAGAGCACACCATATCAAATAGGGTGTATCTGCTCCGCCCCGATATACCATCGTGCTATGGTTTATACGGAGGAGTAATGCTGAGAGAGAATCTCATTCTCCTTTAGAATAGTCCAGGAATTCCGTGCACAAGTATTCTCCTCCTTGATCACATCAAAGGACATAATACTTATACCCTTATCGGTTCTCTACTTCTAACTTATATTCTGTGAATATCTCAAAAGGTTCGGGCTTGTGTTTCAACAGGAACATATGTCTGAATCTTGAGAGATCATCAGAGAATGTAATGAAGTACAAAGAACCGGTCTTGGCATGTGTAGACAGGGGACCTACATGTATCATCCCAAGAGTTCACTAACTCTTTCTCTGTTTCCAGTAAACGGAGCTATGGTCATCTTATCTTTGTGACATGACTGGCGAGTTTCACAAGATGTAAATTTAAACTAATTTAAATATGCATCTTTATGTAACTCTAGCTAGTCGGGTCACATTGATCTGACCTAGTCTACAATACCTCAAGAAGGATTCGTTCATTTCTGAACTCTTCCTCTTGTGTGTGATCCGTATACTAAGAACTGTAGTTTGATTTAGAACATCAATGCTTTTAGATAACGTGCCTGAACCGATCAACTTTTGATATAGGAAATGTTCAAAACATTATCCATCAATACAAAATTTTACCGTTTCTTCACTAATAAAGAGACTGATATGATTTTGTATATCAGGTTCGGTATCTAATAACATTCGTTCAGAATCAATGTATTGGTAATACAGGGTGACAGTGACCAACAGACTTGGCTGCAACACTTGCCCCGTTTTCTGCCTCATGAAACTTATCACCCGTTCTCAGTTCTCTACCTTTCTGCAGCCCTATGTAACAGATTACATATCTGGGATCCTGATCTGGTATCACATACCCAGGACGTAAAGGATACTGAGAAACAGTTCTCTGTAATGAACACACCCGAAGATGATGCATCATCATGCACTCTCTTCGTTTGGGCGGCACGGGAATTCTGGTAATCCCCAATTTCCTGCTCTGTCTTATAACATTTATAAGTTGGAGCGGGACCAACGTTCCCCAGCTCAGTATAACAAGCGGGTTTGGTCAAAATTTCCGTATTATTATCTTGATTAAGGCGTGATATGGTCGCTACCTGGAGAGAGAGAGAAGAAAACACTCAGCGTGCGCTCTGTCAAGAATAGATTGGTTATTATTTTATCTAATCAGGATGGCTCCCACTGCTTTTTATCAAATCTTCCTTCAAACCCTAAAAGGAAAGACTATCCGGGATTAATTACACACTACAAGTTCGCCAATCTTTCAGCCAGGCCAGTGTCGGTACTTTGAGGGAGGTCCCCCGTGCTTTCGCACGAACCTAATTAATGTAAACCTCTTTTTTCCAGAGGCGTAACCCCGTTGACACCTTTCTAGACACCTACTTGATCGGCTAATTGTAACGTGTAAAACTCTCCCAGGAGTAACTCTTACTCGCAGCGGGTATCGGGATCCAACTATCTCATAGAAGGTATGCAATCTCATTGCAAATTTCAACACTTGAAATTCCCGATAATATTTTGCCCCTAGTGTTCTATGACCTTGACGAATGCCAAACAACCCATAGTCCACTAGTCAAGTTCAACCCGTACATTTCTTGATTGAATTAAACCCACCCGCACGACCCTTGACGAATGCCAAACAACGCCGTACGAATACCCTAATCCAATCGCATCATATGCTCAAGCAGATAAATACTAGTTAGCTACCGTACACTACGCCTTGACGAATGCCAAACTACCGCAGCACGAATACTAACTAGTACTTATCTGAAATGACGGAGGGCTACGACAGGTTTTTCTGAAAACCTATTGCGTAATGAACTTGATATCGTTGTAGAATCAAATGATTTTAAAATGGAGTGCTTTTGAGGCTTTTCTAGTTTTGCTAAAGGAGTCACTCCCGGTGAAGAGATCGTCGGTCCTTTCCTCGTCGAATGAGGTGCGGGATATATCGTATATATCACTGTGCAAAGCAAAAACTCTTAAAAGCAATCAAAAGACAAACCGAGTGTGTAGCATCTGCCAGTTATTGCTAAAGGAGTCACTCCCGGTGAAGGGATCTCGGTCCTTTCCTCATCGAATAAGGTGCAGGATATATCACATATACCTCTGTGCAAAGCAAGAACTGTAGCTACCTTTTTTTAATTTTGAAATTCGATTCTACAACATCTTAGGTTTCTTTTATTTCATTAATCTCATTAATGAAGTCCCATCATTTAAGTACCTAAACATCACAGATAAATACGACGTACACTTATGCCAACCGCATTCGCCTCGATGTCCCCTCATGCACCGTTAGGTTAGGTAACTAACGGCAGAGCGGGGCAGGGCTAGCGCGGGTGTAAAACATAAGTAACGTCTATATAATATATCATATATACTATATACAGTATCTATCACAGAACATCACATGATCACATCACAGATATCGCAGCAGAAGAATCATATGAAATATTGGATATACTAGGACGTCCGTGTTTTCAATACGAGCCAGTATAAAACACGGATTCCACGGTCGCGATGAATAGCCAAACCCACACCCCTAGACCCCTACGAGAGCGGCAAGCAACCCTACCAATTCTAGAGTTAGGAGACCCGGACTCGACTCCTCGAGTTGGTCTCCCACTGGACTCCAAAACCCGGTTACTTGTGCCCTCCTCCTTGGGTCTATCCTAGTGCGGAAAAGTAAATAATATACAAAGGGTGACAACTTCCGCAACCTGGAAGTGCCCCAATAAAAGAATATTACATACAAGTTTTTACATGAATGAAAATGAAAAACACTCATCTCACATAAAAACCCCCGGCTATTCAAACACGATGATCCAATATAACATATCCAGCAACACATAACATCACATGTCATCAACGTAAGTAAATATGTCCATCCCAATTGTCGTTGACATATAGCAACGAAACCGGCGATATCACATATTACGCTTACGGTCACAGAAAAGAAAGTGTAAAACTACAACAGTTGGAATCCGCAACCACCTCAGACATCGCATGCCTGACCAAATGAATTTCTTTAGACATCGCATGCCTAACAATTATAAACCCCGCATTTTAGTCTCATTATCGAAAACACTTTTCAATATCAAGTCGGGCAATTCAACAAGATTCCCGACATCCTGATCGAATGCTCGTCGCAAACTTCAGTAGACGGCCGCACCCCCGATACCGTCGACGAAGTGCACCAAGGCGGAACACCGCTACCGCGAGCACCCGAACGGATGCTTTCGGTGACGGGGTTCTCCTACGGTCACTTGGTCGGGGCTATGGAGTGAGGCTGTCTATTAAGTTTACCCGGCGAGTATCCGCGTACACTACGTGATTGCGACGGACTTTTGATCACATCAAAATTCCGTGGCAACCGATCAAGTGAGACTAAACTGCTATGTTTATAACATTCATTTAGTTATCTCATAACTATTGTGAATTCTAATTGTTGTATCCCATTCCAGATAATTAGAAAATGTTAAACTTTCCGATCGAACAATCGAACACCCAAGTTTTCCCGATACAGATCAACACATGAAACAAGTCTAAAAACATTCAGTTCGTGCCTCAGTACCAACGGTCCAGCCGTAGAAGGGTCAAGCCAACGCCTCACATGTGGCACGCCGTACTGCCCCAAACCCGAATGTTCAAAGGGCAGTTCAAGACGGTCACATAATCGAGTTAAGGTTTGTTGTCTTCTAGAGGGTCCATCGAGCTACTTGCACTACTTAGAACGTCTTTAAACTACGGAAAAATCCAACACTTGGAAATTTCCCGACAGGGGAAAAAGTGGGTATTGAAATCCGGTCGAACTCTTTAACATATTCTAAAATTATCCGGAAAGCCACTTAGACAAAATCTGATACTCCGATCAAAACACCGAATCCCCAAAACAACTCCAGAAAATTCAACTCTTGAATAAATTTTAAAAATACCCAGAGAACTCAGCACCTGAAACAATGAATTACTGTGCAAACAGTTAGGGCTGACGTCACAATTCTGCCGCGGAACCGCCGCATAAGTTAGGCTTATGCCGCGGTTCCGCCGCCTATTACACTGTTCATGCAAAACTTTTTGCGCCGTAATTCTTAGATTTCCCTGCTGAGTTTTCTGCATATTTTTAATTTGGAAAAATCCACGATTTTCAAAAAAGTACAGAGAGCATGTTTGGAATTGGGTTTCGGGTTCGTTCGGACTTCAAATTGCGTCTAGACTTCGCCTAAGGCTCTAGCTAGGCTCTGATGCCACTGTAGGGTTCCTAGGCACCCTAATGAGGTCTCACAAGGCATCAACCATGCCAATTTCAAATTTAAACGGTGCCGAGAAACCCTAGAACGGATCGTTGGCTAGATGTTTAGGCGACAAAACAAACTAGTTAACACTTAACTACAAGAATACGGAAATACAACCTTTGTAGATCCGGTTCTCCACCTCCACGGCTCCGTGATGAGGTCCTCTCCGCTGTCCAAATCAAATCCCGGGCTCTAGCGTCGAATTTATCGGAGAAAGAGCGGGCTAGGTCATCGACGACATGCCGAAGATGATCTACGTCGAGGCATCGCTAGATCAAGCTCCAACTTCACCAAGTCTAGAAAACTTGTGAAGGAAACACACTCTACTACTTGGCAAGAGGTAGAGGATGAAGAAATAGGAAGTGGGTAGACTTTAGAATTGGATTTCTCACTCATTTTCATCAATCACCATTGATGAAGAAAGGTTTTCTTCAATGAAGAAGATGAAGAAGAAGAAGCTAGTATTATGATAAGATAATTAAATTGAAAAGAAAAATGAATCCTTATCATAATTCCAACCTTAGTTAGGTGTAGAGAATAGACTAGGGTTAGTGAATGGTTAGGTTAAGGAGATGAAGACAAAATGGTCAAAGTTGAATGAAGCTTCAAGAAACTTCATGAATGAATGCAACCATTTTGTTTTCTTCTCTCTTTATTAATCCAAAATAAATAAATAAATTAATGGATAAATAAATAAAAACCTAACCATATACTTAACCATAGGTTTAATTCTTTACACTTAACCAAAGCAAACATGTATCATCAAACATGATACAATCAATTGCACAAAAAGTATATCACATATACAATGTGCACATCCGAGTGAGAATATCCATTTAAAGTGAACCGACACTAGTTAACGCAAAGTAATATATCAAATATTTAATTATACATTAAATCATTAAATCAACACTTGATTTAACGATCCGGTCATATCGCATATAACCGACTAGTATCCTATGTATCGGTTTATCGAATCAATGCTTGAATCGATAACTAGGTTATATCGCATACAACCTTTCGACACATTCATCGCGAGAATGAAATACGGTATCACATACACGCATTATTCTCGGTCCCGCACATATCTCATATGCGCTCCTATTTCGTTTTGCTTGAGCCAGGAAACCTCTGTGTAGGACTCTAAAGACTCGTCAATACGCCGGCAGCAGGTGATGATCATATCAATCACCCACAAGCCGCAAGCGGTCTGCTAAACGTAACGGCCACCCGGGTATTGAGCGATCTGAAGATCGACGAGCAAGCCCGCTCACACTCCAGTGAATCCAACTAGTAACACTACCGTACAGTCCGGTCTGATCGTCTGATATGTCGCATATCTCGCCTAGTGGTGGTAAACGTCAGACTCCAATAGCTCGATAAGTCGTGTCGATATGAGGTCTATAACAATTCGAGAAACTACTGGTAACACTTACCAGTAAATCTCAGCAACCCTGGCCAGGGATTTCCGGTTATAGCCAATCGAACACAGCGCAACATCAACCCCCTATACCGGGAGAGACGAATCCCCTCCTATCGCTCATTGCCTCCATGTGACTCGGGACTGTACCCAAAAACCACCGTTTTGCACGCCCTCATGGACGTGGTAAGATGGAAATCAAAGCACAGTGGGAACCACACAAGACTCTATGACGATCTCGGGTCAACAGACTACTCTGTACCAGTGTCACCAGAGAACTGCCATCTGACGTAAGGTATAATACCATCTGGGAGTTCTCGGCGAGTCCGTCTAGTGTACCCAGTCTCTACCGAGCACCCGTATATCATCTCTGATGTCAAACACCGATGGATATGGGATCATCCATCGCCCATCTGTATTGGTCGAGAAGGTATACGCTAGTCTACTCTGGTATATCGATGCCCCGTCTCGATACACCCACGACTAAGGACTTTGAAGGATGTACTTATGGACTACCATGTCCCCACTAGTATGATGCATCATAGTCCAGGTAGTCAAGCACACATCCTAAGGGCTTTACCAACATGTAACAGAGAGACAATCAGTGTACACGTTAAGGTAAAGAGCAACCAGATAGCATACTATCATGTCGAGCAAGAAAGTCCTCCCTATATATGTCCAAGCATCCACTACAATATACATCCTATGTATAGTAATGGCCTCTAGGGCATACATATAACTAACATAAGGACATTTCGGTCCAACATTCATTTTGCACGCATGTGTATTTGTTACATGGCGAAGTGAACGATGGTGACATAAGATGCACCAAATTTAGAGTGCGGTCTGATTTGAGGTGTGCACGTCAATTTGGAAGTTCGTCAATGTGGGATGAAAGGAGTTGTTGGTTGTTTTGGATATAGTGCCCTCAAGGCAATTATTATGACTGCAAGTAAGCGATTATGATAATTGAGGGAGGACCTATACAGGTATAACAGTCTTACTCGAGATGATAGTATGCTATATGGTTTATCTTCATCGTTGATAAAGCTCGTAGGCTTGTTGCTTGACGACCAGCATTATGATGGCGATCAAATATGTGGGAGCTGGGTTGTCCATAAGCGCATCCTTAAATGTCCCTAGTCGAGAGAGTATCGAGACTGTGCATCGATATTTTGGAGTAGACTAGTGTATACACTTCAAGACCCCGATGAGGGGCAGTGGCCGGTCTCACAAGCCATTGGTGTTGTGTCACATAAGATAGTATACAGGTGCTCACTGGAGGTGAGTACACTGGACGGACTCGCCGAGAACTTCTTGATGGTATTATATCTATCGTCATATGGAAGTTCTCAGGTGGCATGAGTACGGGTTAGTCCTTTGACCTGAAATCATCATTTGTCCCGTATGAGTTCCCACTGTACTTTGATTACTACCCTACCATAGCTCAAAGGAGTGGTGCAAACATGTTTTAGTTGGGTACAGTCTCGAGCCACATGGAGGCAGTGATCGACTGTCAGGGTTTTGTCTCTCCTGTTATTCGGAGTTGATGTCGGGATGTGTTCAGTTGGCTATCACCAGAAATCCGTGGCCACTGTGGATAAGATTTACTGATAGTTGATCAGCAGTATTTCTACTGGTGATGAGCTTGACTCAGACATGACTTATCGGGTTAGTAGGGGTCTGACGTTATCCACCCCCTAGACCCGATATGCGATAATCTTTGACGACGAGGCCGGACTATACGGAGATTGTCACATTCAGGCTCCGTAAGGTAAGGACGCACTTGATTGTCGACCCCCTTTCGACAAGTACTTGGGTAGCTGTTACGTACAGCTAGTGCCGCTGACGTGCTTGTGGTTAAACCCACTGCTAGCGTATTGTCGAGTCTTTAGAGTCCCACACAGAGGGTTTTTCCGGTTCAGGCGACAGATGTAGGAGTCGTATGTTGGTACGTGCAGGGGTCTGATTAAATACGTGTACGCAATACATGAACTTTAATCGAGCGGTTGATAATACTAGCCGTCTTAGGATTAAGCCGGATTATTAAATCAAGTTTTGATTTAATAATTTATATATGTATTTTTGATACATATATTTTAGTATTATTGTTCACTATTCATTTTCTCTCTTTGGTGCTATCCGTATTTTTATACAGATACACGTATATGTAGCGATACATATACCAGATGAAGTATTCCGTATTTATACGGGAATACTTCTAGAAGAAAGACATTTCATATTTGATTTTCCTTTTTAGAAAATCAAATAAGGAAATGAGGTGGAAAGGGGTTTTAATGAAACATGGTTTGGAGGGATGGCTTGGATTGTGATGTGAATTTATTGTGCACGATTGCATCATGGTTGCAATTTGAAGTAGCCATTCTCTTTTTCATTTGTAAGACTTGATCATTTTTCCATCAAGTGAACTTCATACTTCATTCCCTCATCTTCTCCTTCTTCTTCTTGCTCTCTATTTTGAGCAAGGTTCAAGAGAGAAATATTTAGTGAAGTATTCCTACATCACCGACCATCCAAATCTAGCGAGTTTGGATCGTCGGTTAGAGCCTCCTCCGGATTCTCTCGGGTGGATCGTCTTCGGCAAGGGCGATCGATTCTCAAGCGCGATCCCGGCAGCTACAAGCTTGGAGGGGTCTTCCACAATTGGGTGGGCACGCGACAAAGGTTGTATTTTCTCAATCATTACACTTTTAGTTAGATAGTTTAGGTCTATGGATCGTATCCTGAGTTTTACGGGCTTTCGGTGTTCGCTAGAATTTTTGTTTTTTGCTTCAGCCTCGGCCGCGGTTTCTGCGGCGTAGGCACCGAAACCCAACATGGTATCAGAGCCACTCCATAAACCTTAACTAGCTAGTTTGCACCTGTTTAGAATTTCGATCGACGGATTTTTCCGAATCACATTTCCATTTTATATGCTTGCTGTTCGAATTTTAAAGCTGTTCAAAAAATCATTCTGATCATCTTAAAATTGTGTGCAGGCATTTTTAGAGGCCACGAAGAAAATTGGGCACTTGATCCCAAATATTAGTCGCGGAACCGCGGCCTAACATGCTCATTGGCCGCGGTTTCGCGGTCATGTTTGGGCCGTTGTGCCCCATTTTTGGTAGTGCCTCTATTATATGGAAATGTGATTTTTGGGATGTTTGGTTTTGGTCCAGATTTGTTTGAGTACTGGTTTGTACTTGGGGCCAATGCGGAAAGTTTTAGTCGATCGAAATTTTGAATTATTGTTTTTCAGTGCATATGTTATTTTCTGCGACCGTGAATATCATAGAGCGGTACAATCCGACTGGTTGCTATATGTACAATCAGACGGGTTTACGAACATGATATTCACGTTGATGTTTTGTATTGCACTGATGTTATGGATGGATTGTCGTGATAGATATCCTTGTGTGCAATGTTAGATGTACAGTTCAGATTCATTTGTATATTGATTATTGCGGGGCGAGCGTCGGACATGTGGACTGTCGTTTCTTCCAGTATGTATATTCTTTTATGGGGGTACGATTAGGTTGAGGTCGATGTCGCCGTTGTATATATATTTTCTTTTCTGTTCTGGGATTACCCCACGGAGGAATGCTCGAATAGCCGGGTTCTAGAGGGCAATGGGCCCGCATCTCATAGCGTTGAGACTGGGGGGCCTTACTCTAGAATTGGCGGGCTGTTCGCCGCACTCGTAGGGGGTAAAGGTTGACCTACGGAGGGGTGCTCAAGTTACCGGATTCCGTGAAGTGCTGGGTGGCCCATTCACTTTGTAAATTGAGGTTGCCTCACTTCGGGGATTGGCGGGTGACTTTCCGCACTCATAGGGGTCTAGGATTTTCATTGCACTGGCTATCTGCATGACCAGGGAACGTCGCGTATCATTTATTTCTCAAATGAAACGCGGGGCTCCTAGATTATCCGCTATTCCATATTGTTGTTCGCATACTTGTGATGATTTTTATCTGCCTATGATGACTATTATCTGCCTGCAATGTTGATATATATATATATATATTATATTTAGTAGATGCTTTTATATGTTTTGCATCCGTGCTAGTTCTTCCCCCGCTCTGCCGTTAGTTAAGTAACCTAACGGTGCATGATGGGGCCCCGTGGCGAATGCGGATGGCATATAAAAAGCATGTTATTTTGGTTGTTTCTTTTGTGGCTTGGAAACATAAAATGATGGGAACGCATCATCGATATAATGCAAGGAAAAATAAACCTAAATGATGTTGTCGGAACCAATTTTAAAACTACTCGGTTTTCTTCAAAACTCAAAGTCGTATTCTTTTGCTTTGCATAGAGATATTCGGTTAGGAATATCCCTCACCTCATTCTATGAGGGAAGAGCGTTGATCCCTTCATTGGGAGTTCGTTCTTAAACAAAAGTCTGTGTTACTAGTTTTAAAAAGCGGAGCTTAAACCACTCCATTTCAAAGCCACCCGAGTTCCTTCAACGATATCAAGTTCATTACGTTAAAGGTTTTTTGCCAAAAATCAGCCATAGCCCTCCATCATTTCATTTTAGTATTACTTAGTATTCGTGCTATGTTTGTCGTTGCTATTCGCCGAGGCGTAATGTGCGGTAGCTCTGTCATACTTTTCTGTCGTAAGGATATATGGATTGGTTAGGACAGTCGTACGACTTTATTGATTATTCGTCAAGGGTCGTGCGGGTGGGTTTAACACAATCAAGATAATGACTGGTTGAACTTGACTATGACCCTTGATTTGTTGATTATTCGTCAAGGTCCTTGGGTCCTAGGAGCAAAAACCATATCGGGAGTTTCAAACATACGAGAAACTTGCCAGGCATGCGCATACCTTCTGGAGTGTGGTGGCTTGAGTGGATTCCGTCAGGTTATCACATGATGATAGTTGGATCCTGATTCCCACTGATGAGTATGTATTACTCCTCGCGAGATCTTTCACTTCACATTTAGCTAACCTATTAGGTGTCTAGAAAGTGTTAACAAGGTTACGCCTCTGCGGAAATAGGGTTATTAATTGGGTTCGTGCGAAAGCACGAGGGACCTCCCTTGGAGTACTAACATTGGCCTGGCTGAACGGTTAACGAACTTGTAAAATGTAAGAGATCCTGACTAGTTCCCCTTTCAGGATTTGAAGGAGAATTCGAGGATACAGTGGGAGCCATCCTGATTAGATAAAGTGAAAACCAATCTAATCTTGATAGAGTGCACTCTGAGTGTTTCTTTCCTCTCTCTCTCTCTGGTACAACGACCCATGACTTACCTTAAAAACTCATGAACCAAGTTAACCGAACCTTTTTACACCCTTTGGCTTCGGATTGTCTTGATTCATGATAAAGTCACACATATCCCTGCTACTCCTACTCTACCCTTTGTATTTCTTCAGAACACATCGTATCACTATGATAATCCATATTGCTTGGAATGGCCATCGTATAGTTACATACGAACTCGAAGAAGTTACTTCAGTCGAGAATGACCACAGGTTCTAGAGAAATTGAATAGGATTATTCGGTTGTCTTTTCCCTTTACCTTCTCTTAGGTTACGAGAGCTCCTTGTATTAGGATAGTACACCTGTTACGCTTATTGAATAGTCTTCTTCCAAACCTCAGGCTGGTGCCAAAAGGTAGGAAAGGAAGAAAATCAATTAGCCTAAGGATAGTGTGCAGAAGGTAAGATATAGAGACATATAAAGGGATTGAAGTGAGGGCAAAGGAAATTGTGACTACTGTCATGAATTTGGATAATGGAAAAGGCATTACTAGGAATACCTGACCATTCCCTATGAAACATTTTCATGTTTCAGTTTTTCTGTGTACATGTAATAGAAAACTGTTTTCCCAATCAATTCTGACTCCAGGATATATATTAACCAGTTTTGGATCTCACATATGTACGGTGTTACAGATGATGAGTAGGAGTAGAATATTGGGAAATGGATGATTTGATCCTCAAATATCGGAATTCGTTGTAATTGGTGATATTGGATTAAATCGCCTGGCTTTTGCCTGACGGTAAATATTTGGTTTCGAATAACCGTTGTTATGCACCAAATTTTAAAATGAAATATCTGTACCTTTATTTTTATGAAGTGAGATATACATTTTGAAATTGTGTTGTAAACATTTACCTTTATCAGTTGAGGATAAGGTAAGGTGCATCGAATAACGGTGTAAGACATTCTTAACCAAGATACAGTTTTCAACTTACGAAACACAGAATTTGAGTTGGTATACTCTTGGGACTTATACATGAAAATGTATGTTGTCCAGTGTCCTTCAGGACAAGGGGTTGGTACTCTTACTTCATTAAGGTTTTACCTATGAGTTCTCTGGTTTTAGACATGCGTTTTTTGTAATGCAAGGTCCAAACATTTTGAGAAGTTTATAGGTATAAGAATAAAGTAGAGAACCATACATTGAAAGTATCGGGATTTTTCGAGATGATCGAAGATGTAGATACTTATGTTAATCATTTCATCATAGTAATATCGAGAACTTGATTATCTTACAAGTTACTCATCCGTGGACGCGCTCCATGATAAGTAATGCTGTATTGCCTTTTCCCATTAGGTAATATGCACTGGAAACAGCTGTATGACTCTGGCTCCACCTAAATTAGTGCCTTAATTCTATATGGATATAAAATAGTTACATATCTTGAAGTTGTTAAGATATGGAGTTATCTGGTTTCTATTTAAAAGCAGAATTCGGACAAACTCGCGACACGATCCAGTAATGGTTGTTTGTGGATTATCCCAAGCATTCGCTAGGGTCTTGTTTTCTACCATTTCCAAGATCAATAGTTACATTGTTCTTGACTCGCCACCTTTTTATAAAAGGAATATTTTTGCAAAAGAAACTGGTGGGAGTATGGTAGAATTGGAAGTGATTCCAGAACCATAAACGATTACCGAAAATTTAGTAGAACCTAAAAATTCAATTAGACTTGACAAACCATTAACCACTTCGCAGATTCTAGTAGGTGACCTCAGACACCTAAGAGATACTTCAATTTTCTTGTAGACGACAACAAGGAGGTCAGCATCATGGTGATGATGGTTCTACTAGTTATTAGCAAGTCATAGGAAGTGGTAACTTCTTGGTGACCAGATGCTTCATATCCAAGAGGGACTCCACCCACTTCAGCAAATTATGGATTTTGGATTTTTCCGGGTGCTTCTGAAGGGGGTAAAACCCATTAGGAGCAGGTAGATCTTTCGAAGTTTGTGCAGGTAGAAAGGTGCTAACATAATAAGGATATACTTGTTGTAAAGAGTTTTTATCAAATACCCGTTGTGGATTGTGATGTGACTTTTACTTCAGTGTCTATGCTGAAGTCCATATGAATATGACTTGACACTGCTATTCCCCTTACTTGTTATCAGCAGGTCATAGGAAGTGGTAACTTCCAGGTGACCAGGTATTTCATACCCAAGATGGACTTCACGCACTTCAGCAAGTCATGGATTTTGGACTTTGTTGGGTACTCCTGAAGGGGTGAAGCCCATTAGGAGCAAGCAGATCTTTCAGGATCTGTGCAGGTGGAAAGGTACTTACCTAATAAGGCTAGACTTATTGTAAAGAGTTTTCATCAAATACCAGTTGTGGATTGTGATGTGATATTTACTTCAGTGTCTACGCTGAAGTTCATATGAATATGATTTGGCGCTGATGCAGTTCATGGCTATGATATCTGGCAGGTGGGTGACTATAATGTATTTCCAAATGGGATTTGGAAATCCACGTGTATATGACTCTGCCAGAAGGTTATTATAGTCAGTGTGAGCAACGGAAGGTATGCAAGTTGCTTATGTCTATTCGTTGACTGAAGCATGGATAGCGAAGACAAATCATCTGTTTAGATATAACAGTCAAGATGATTGACTTCATCAAAACAAAAGATGAACCTAGTAAGAAGGATGTAGGGAGTATTGTCCTGGATTTGGATGACATACTCCAGATAGGAAGTGATGTTCCTATACTAAAATCGGTCAATCTTTAGTTGTCACATAGTGTTTTCTCCATGCTAGATATGGATAGTATATCAGGAATTCTGGTGACTAGATATAGATTTGGGATGCTTCCCAAATCGGGTACTTAGACAGCATTCTAAAAGTATTTTAGAATGGACGACTCATGGCATGGTAATGTACCCGCAGGTGATGGAGTCACCCTCTCTAAAGAGATGTCTTCTAGACCGATGAAGAGAGGGACTAGCATGAATGACATATCATTTGCTTAGGCAATTGAGTCAATCATGCAATGTCTTGTACAATACCAGATAGATAATTCTGGTTTTAGATCTGGATTTGGGAAGTTTCCCAATCGCGTACTTGAACAGCATTCTAAAAGTATTTTAGAATGGACGACTCCTGGCGTGGTGGTGTATCCGCAGGTGATGGAGTCACCCTCTCTAAAAAGAAAGCCTTCTAGACTGATGAAGAGAGGGGCTGGCATGAACGACATATCATTTACTTAGGCAATTGAGTCAATCATGCAATGTCATTGTTCCCCTCCGAAAGACAGCCGAGACTGAACGTCTTGCCTGAGATTCGGGGCAGATGCTATTTGGTTTTATCCGTCCACCTCTCCGAAGATGCCAAGTTGATTTATGGCACCGTATATCGGAGGTTTGGACGGATGCGGCTGATGTAGCAGACTTTGTCAGATTCCCCCTCGCTTGAGGGGTTTTTGATTGTGGGGATGCTCTTCCCTGCAGGCGCAAGCCTCTGCAGTTAATTACGCTACCGCATCGCGGTAACAACTTTCGCCTTCTCCAGAAATTTCACTTCGTGTCGTGTGTGTTTGTTTTGTTTGTGGTTGCCCGTGGATTGTATACGGAGACTAGGTTATGCCGTCGCCCGTAGGACGTGGATTAGTCCAAATCCGTATTTTCTTAGATTTGGGTTTGGGGTTTTTGTTTAAGAATACGTTAGCCGTATTTGAGGCTAAGATCAACTTAAACGTTTGTTAAGGATACGTTAGTCTAATCCCCAGACTAAGATCAACTTAACGGGATCGTTTGGATCCGATAGGAGAGCAATTGGCTCTATTGTTCCAGTTTAGGGACATAGTGGTCCATTTAATGTATGGCCGTTGGGACCCGTCACCTCTCTGACGACGTTGAAGGATTACAACGACAGGTGTCAGAGGAGTTCGGAGATGTACCCTTGGACCAAAGTTGATTAGGGAATATGTGGTCCGATTGAATGTTTAAGGATACGTTAGCCAGATTTGAGGCTAAGATCAACTTAAACGGGATTGTTTAGATCCGACAAAAGAGCGTTTGGGGCATCTATTGTTCCAGTTTAGGGACGTAGTGGTCCATAGGTAGTTTAAGGACATTACGGTCCATTGCCAGTTTAGGGACATGGTGGTCCATTTCCAGTTTAGGGACATAGGGGTCCATGTTCCAGTTTAGGGACGTGGTGGTCCATGTTCCAGTTTAGGGACGTGGTGGTCCATAGGTAGTTTAAGGATGCATAAGTCTGTGGGTTTAAGGACCCCACAGTCCGTATTTTGGTTTAAGGACGCATAAGTCCATGAGTTTAAGGACCCCATAGTCCATGTCGATGTGTGGTCGTCGGGACCCGTCACCTCTCTGACGTCGTTGAAGGATTACAACGATAGGGGTCAGAGGAGTTCGGAGATGTACCTTCGAACCAGATGTAAATTGATTTAGGAGAGCAGTCTTGCTCAGTCAATTTAGTTTGAGGACTTACGACCATGATTAGGCTAAGTCCAGTTGAAAATGTTCAACGTTTTTATTTTTGGCCTATTAGGCCTGTGCTAGGGCTTTGCCGATGTTTAGTGATGCACTGCATTTTATTCTGGCCTGCTAGGCCTTTCTGATTTGGGCTCTGTCCCTTTATAAATGATGCAGAGCATCTGCTTGGGCTCTGCCCTCCTTTTAAAACAATGCAAAGCATTTAATTTGGCCTGTTAGGTCTTTTTTAATTGGGCTAGGCCCTTTTGTAAACAATGCAGTGCATTAGTTATTTGACAGTAGCTTGTCAGGCGCTTTGCGCTAATTAATGAGCGCAAGCGCTTGCGGAGGTGACACGTGTCACGCTATGGTGAGCGCAAGTGCAACAACGCAGTGCGCTGTGTCAGTGAGCTGCGCTGTTGCGCTGCTGACACGTGGCGCTTTCTGGTGGCTTGCGCCAACGCAGGAGCACAACAGTGCAGTTTTTGCAAGTGCAAGACTCTGTTTCAATAACTTGATCCAATTTTGGATTCAAGAAAAGAATCTTTAAGATTCCAGAACCAATGGTTCATAAACAAGTGGAAGGCACTATTATTATTTTAATTTATTGAAGATCATTGATCTTGTTTTTAGATCAATGATCTTATTCAGAAGAAGTTCTTCTTTTTTTTTAAAAGGTTTTTTTACCTTTTTCTTGAATTCTTCAAAGTTCCTCAGAGTTCTCTCTAAGTTCTTGATGTTGATGATGATTGATCTTTTTTTTGAATTGGGGTCTAGGGGCCTTTATATAGTGGCCATAAGTTTGTTGAATTTGTTAACGAGATCATTCTCTGAGTGATTTGGGGAATTTTCCCCACCGTTGGATCTTTGATCCAAGGGCTTCTGTTTTACAGAAGACAATCTTCTTGTTTTAACAAGAACAGAAAGATTTTTTCTAAAATTTTAATTCTGTTTGGCATAGATGCACCAGCGCTTGACACGTGTCGCGCGGTGCACAGTGCAGCGCAACTGCACTGACATATGGCGCACAGCGCAGAGCGCAGCGCAACTGCGTTGGCGCAACTCGCGCAGCACAGAGCGCTAGTGCAACTGCGCTGCCACGTGGCGCGCAGCGCAGAGCGCAAGTCAGCTGAAGCGTTGCTTCTTTAATTAAAGTTTGAATTTTAAATAGAGCCTTACTCTGATTGGGTGCACTGTCTTGGGCGCTGCGCTCCCTGCGCTGGCGTGTCTGATTTTGACACGTGGCGCTCTGCGCGCAGCGCAGGGGATCTGAAGCGTTGCTTCATTTATTTTAACTTTAATTTTCATTTTAATTTTCAAAACAGAGCTTTGCTCTGATTGGGGGAAACAGAAGCGTTGCTTTGTTCCCCGTCTTGGAATTTGAACAGAGCTTTGCTCTGATTGGGGTAAACAGTCATGTACAACACTAGATATTGCTTTTGCACTAGCTGCACTAAGCATGTATTAATCCAATCCTTGGGAAAACAATGGGAAGCGGTAATGAACATAAGAGGATGTTCTTCGTATAGGGTAACGACAGCCTCCTTTGGGAGGCGATTATCCGTTTAGGCTTCCAAAGTGACTTGGATGACAGAAATGCTGTCAGAGTCTTGAGTTTAGCCTCTTCTGAGGATCAGTGTATTGGATAGTGTTCCAATAGGGATACTGAGGTAATCATGGTGCAGGATGTCGGTTATAACTCAACAGAGGATATAGCCCAAGAAGTTTGTTGGATAGAGTTGTTTATTGATGAACTTGGTCCCATCAGGTATCCAGACAAATTCTTGAGGCGGGGTATCGCTCAGTTTGGGAGATTGTTAATCTCCGCAAAGTTGAGAAATGGAGAGATGAAGTTGGAACATTATAGTGGATCCACTCACTGAGTCTATTTCTCGAACAAATTGAGATACACAAATATGGTTTGCGAAACTGATTAGCAGAGAAGTTAGGTATTCGGTAGCACACGAGCTGTAGGTATGCGATACCGCAATAATTGGCCTTAAGTGCAAGTGGGAGATTGTTGAATATAGTGCTCTTAAGGAAATTATTATGATTACAAGTAGGCGATTATGATAATTGAGGGAGAATCTATACAGGTATAACAGTTTTACTCGAGATGATAGTATGCTATCTGGTTTATCTTCAGTGTTGATGAAGCCCGTAGGATTGTTGCTTGACGACTTGCATTATGATGGAGATCATATATGTGGGAGTTAGGTTGTTCAAAAGCGCATCCTTAAATGTTCCTAGTCGAGGGAGTATCGAGACTGGGAATCGATATTCCGGAGTAGACTAGTGTATACGCTTCTAGACCCAGACAAGGGGCGGTGGCCGGTCTCACAAGCCATTGGTGTTGTAACACCTAAAATAGTTTACAGGTGCTCACTGGAGGTGAGTACATTGGACGGAATCGCCGAGAACTTCTAGATGGTATTATATCTATCGTCGTATGGAAGTTCCCAGGTGGCATGAGTATGGGTTAGTACTTTGACCTGAAATCGTCATTTGTCTCGTGTGAGTTCCCACTGTACTTTGATTACTACCCTACCACGGCTCAAAGGAGTCGTGCAAACAGCTTTTAGTTGGGTACAATCCCGAGCCACATGGAGGCAGTGGTCGACTGCCAGGGATTCGTCTCTCCTGGTATTAGGAGTCGATGTCGCGCTGTGTTCAGTTGGCTATCACCAGAAATTCGTGACCACGGTAGATGAGATTTACTGATAATTGATCAGTAATATCTCTATTGGTGATGAGCTTGATTCAGACATGACTTATCGGGTTAATAGGGGTCTGACGTTATCCACCCCCTAGACCCGATATGCGATACTTTTTGACGAAGAAGCCGGACTGTACGGAGATTGTCATATTCAAGCTCAGTAGGGTAAGGACGCACTTGATTGTCGACCCCCTTTCAACAAGTACATGGGTAGCCATTACGTCCAGCTAGTGCCGCTGACGTGCTTGTGGTTAAACCCACTGCCAGCGTATTATCGAGTCTTTAGAGTCTCACACAGAGGGTTTTCCCGGTTCAGGCGACATATGTAGGATCCGTACGTTGGTACGTGCAGGGGTCCGATTAAATACGTGTACGCAATACACGGACTTTAATCGGGCGGTTGATAATACTAGCCGGCTTAGGATTAAGCCGGATTATTAAATCAGGTTTTGATTTAATAATTTATATATGTATTTTTGATACATATATTTTAGTATTATTATTCACTAATCATTTTCTCTCTTTGGTGCTATCCGTATTTTTATACAGGTACTCGTATATGTAACGATACATATACCAGGTGAAGTATTCCGTATTTATACGGGAATAATTCTAGAAGAAAGACACCTCATGTTTGATTTTCCTTTTTAGAAAATCAAATAAGGAAATGAGGTGGAAAGGGGTTTTAATGAAGCATGGTTTGGAGGGATGGCTTGGATTGTGCACTATTGCATCATGGTTGTAATTTGAAGTAGCCATTATCTTTTTCATTTGTAAGACTTGATCATTTTTCCATCAAGTGAGCTTCATGCTTCATTCCCTCATCTTCTCCTTCTTCTTCTTGCTCTCTATTTTGAGCATGGTTCAAGAGAGAAATATTTAGTGAAGTATTACTACATCACCGACCATCCAAACCTAGCGAGTCTGGACCGTCGGTTAGAGTCTCCTCCGGATTCCTTCGGGTGGATCATGTTCGGCACGGGTGCCCGATTCTCAAGCGTGATCCCGGCGGCTACAAGCTTGAAGGGGTCTTCCAAAATTGGGTGGACACGCGACAAAGGTTGTATTTTCTCAACCATTGTACTTTTTGTTAGTTAGTTTAGGTCTAAGGATCGTATCCTAAGTTTTATGGGGTTTTGGTGTTCGCTAGAATTTTTGTTTTTCGCTTCCGCCTCTGCTGTAGTTTTCGCGGTGCGGGCACCGAAACCCAACAAGTTGTCGGGACCTGCCACCTCTCTTAATACGCTGAGGAATTACGACATATATCAGAGGTGTGAAGAGATGTACCTTAAACCAAATCTCGTATTTGAGAGATAGATGATGATGGATCGTCTAAGAATCGTTAGTCTTATTTGAGACTAAGATTAACTTAGAAGGTATGGGATGAAGATCGTTTGTCATGTATGAGACTAAGATCAGTTTGGATATCAGTTTTGATATCATGAATATAAACTTAGCCAATTGGGCTAAGATTGGGTTTCTGTAACACCCAGCAGTGCTAAGCACTCAGTTGCATATAGCGCTCACGTGTGTTTCACGTGAGACGTTGAAATAGTGCTAAGCACTAGTCTTTTGTGATGCTCACGTGTGTTTCACGTGAGGCACTGAGCGTTTGGCGCTCACGTGTGTTTCACATGAGGCACTAAATTATTAGCTTCTTTTGAGCGCTCACGTGTGTTTCACGTGAGGCGCTAAATTTTTTGGAGATTTAATCTCTGCTGATATTTTTTAGAGAACTTAAATCTCTATTGATGGTATTTTGACCATTAACGATCACCACGATTACTATTTTGAGGATCTGGAATCAGGTTCTTTAAGAACTAGGTTCTTGATTTAAAGAAACTGAGTTCCTGGAGTTTTATAGACTCCATGTTCTCCATGTTCTTTTATCCATGTTCTCTTGTTCATGTTTTCAGAGAGGTTAAATCTCTGTTAATGGTATTTTGACCATTAACGATCACCAAGATCACTATTTTGAG
The DNA here is from genome assembly GCA_030015575.1 of Agapanthus africanus. Taxonomy (NCBI): domain Eukaryota; kingdom Viridiplantae; phylum Streptophyta; class Magnoliopsida; order Asparagales; family Amaryllidaceae; genus Agapanthus; species Agapanthus africanus. Next base: position 94,034 of record JASDDO010000314.1, read on the forward strand.
GATCTTGGATCGGATTCTTAAAGAACTAAGTTCTTAATTTGAAGGAACTAAGTTCCTGAAGTGTTATGGACTCCATCTTCTTTCTTTTCAACTTTGTTCATCTCTTAATCTTTGATTATCAAGAATAAGATCTTCCCGATGAGAATTAAATTCTCAACTTGTGGGAGACTTTTCTTGTGGATCTTAGATCCAGAGAAAGAACTAAATTCTTTTAAAATAGTTAAACCCTTAGATGTGATATGATAGACAAAGGAGATATTTTAATCTCTTCTTTTTTCTTTACCTAGGCTTTTGAGGAGGAAGATCTTCTTCGAAGAGAATTAAATTCTCTGTTGCCGAAGCTTTTGGAATGCCTTATATATTTTTTACAGATGCTTATGGGTTTTTTTCCTCTCCTTTTTTATATCGAGTCCTCCTTCTTTGATTTAATCTCTTTACTCCTATTTATAGGAGAAGAGAAAAATCAATTTATTGGAGGAAATCTCTCATTGAGAGATCATGATTGATTTTATAATCAGTTGAAATGATCGTAAAGATCAACCGATGAATTTTATTCACCGTTGGATTTTAATCCAAGGGCTCTCTGTTTTACGGATAAGATTTCTTATTTGTTTTAATATGATTAGGAAAATATTCTCCTAAAATAGAATTTTATTCTATCATATGAATATCTTATTAGTTTAATAAGATTAGAAAGATATTGAATTTTATTTTATCATGTGAATATCTTGTTAGTTTAACAAGACAAGAAAGATATTTTCCTAATATAGAATTTTATTCTATCATAAGAATATCTTGTTAATTTAACAAGACTAGGAAGATATTTTCTAACATAGAATTTTATTCTATCATATGAATATCTTGTTAGTTTAATAAGACTAAGAAGATATGTTCCTGACCATAGAATTTAATTCTATCATATGGTATAATTAGTGATTTTATAATTACCGTTGGATTTTTTTTATCCAAGATTCCTTTGTTTAACAGAGATGATCTTTCTAATTTGAGAAAGATGAGGGAAATATTTCTCCCAAATAGAATTTAATTCTAACATTGGATTTTTGATCCAACAGAGAATGTCTTCTTTATTTAGAAATATCAGGGGGATATTTTCCCCTAATAGAATTTTAGTTCTATCTTTTGATGATTTTTAATCACCATTGGATTCTTGATCTAGCAGCTCTTTATTTGATCAGGGAGATATTTTTTCCCTGATAGAATTTAATTCTATTATTTGATGACTTATTATCACTATTGGATTTTTGATCCAACGGCTCTGTTTAACAAAGAATATCCTAGATTTTGAGGAAATATTCCTCATGTAGAATTTAATTCTACCCGCTTTAGTTTGGGTGCTGGCGTTCACGCGTTATGCACGTGGGCGCCACTTAAGAATTTAATTCTTATATAACAGGAGTTCATGTCCTTTACACGCCGGCGCTCACGTGTGTTCCACGTGAGGCGCCACTATAGGATTTAATCCTATAAGTGGCCGACGCTGGCGCTCACGTGGGAAATACGTGGGGGCCCAATATAGGATTTAATCCTATCAGGTGGTACCTACATGCTTTGCATGTAGGTGCACTTGTTTAACATGTGAGGGTTTCCCTTTATTTTTATAAAAGAACAACAAGCTCCGAGCCAAAAAATTTTTGGCCGGAACAATGAACCGTCCATAAAAACCGGCATGGCCAAGAAAGGATCGTATATTTTTTACGCATTTGGGAGGAGAAAGTTTGGAAATGACATCTATTTTAACTTTGTCAACCTCAATACCATTTCTTGAAATGATATGTCCTAAGACAATACCTTCTTGAACCATGAAATGGCATTTCTCCCAATTTAAATTTAGATTCTTGTCCTTACAATGGGTAAGAATAGCGTCAAGATGACGTAAACACTCCTCGAAGGAGTCTCCAAAGATGGAGAAATCATCTTTGAATATCTCCAGAAAATTCTCAACCATATCAGAGAATATTCCCATCATAGACCGCTGAAATATAGCGGGAGCATTGCATAACCTAAAGGGTATGCATCTATAGGCGAAAGTGCCAAAAGGACAAGTAAAAATTGTCCATTCTTGATCCTTATCAGCGATAGGAACCTGGTTGTAGCCTGAGTAACCGTCCAAGAAACAGTAGTACTCATGTCCATCTAACCGTTCTAACATCTAGTCAATGAAAGGTAGAGGGAAGTGGTATTTCCTCATCGCGGCATTGAGTTTTCGATAATCAATACACACCCGTCATCCGGTTTGGACGCGAGTCGGAATCAACTCATTTGCCTCATTAGTTATGATCGTGATGCCAGACTTCTTAGGGACAACGTGAATCGCACTCACCCATTGGCTATCAGATATTGGGTAAATGATACAACTATCTAAGCATTTGGCGATTTCCTTCTTCACCGTCTCTTTCATGACGGGATTCAACAGTCTTTGTGGGTCGCGGGCTGGTTTGGCATCATCCATCATATGTATATGATGTTCAACAATTAAGGGACTAATCCCTTTGATGTCCGCCATTGTCCAATCGAAAGCTTGCTGGTTTGATTTCAAGACAGAAAGAAGAGCTTTCTCTTGCTCTAAAGCTAGAGAAGTCGAGATGATAACAGGTAAAGTCTCATTCTCTCCTAAGTATGCATACTTAAGATAAGATGACAAAAGCTTGAGTTCAAGTGTTGGTGGAGAGATTATAAAAGGTAGGGTAGGGTGCTGATGCTCGAACTCGATGGACTCCATGAGGGGTTCATAGCTAGTGTAGGAGATTGAATCGGATGGCTCAACTAACTCATCCGAAAAGTCAAAGGATTCAAACTTTGGGGGTGACTCATTGACAGAAGGGTTCCATGAATCAAGATCATCAAGGAAGGCAAACCCTTCATATTCCCTATCTGTGTAAGAAGCAGCGGGATTGAACAAAAACACACTAGTGGCGTCAAGATCATTGTTGTTGAACAAAAACTCCTCAAATTCACAGCTGTCGGGAGCTATCTCGTGGATGGAGCAAATATCGATCATATGAGCAGATGGTTCGGAGGTTGACTCCCTAACCTGAAAATATTAAGTTCAATTATCATTTTTCCAAAGGATAGATTCATGGAACCATTTCGACAATTGATCACCGCATTTGAGGTTGCGAGAAATGGTTGACCAAGAATCACCGGAATTTGGTTTCGTGAATTCGCTACAGGCTGTGTATTTAAAACTATGAAGTCCACAGGGAATATAAATTCCCCGACTTTAATTAACACGTCCATTAGCTCACATCTTAGGTGGGTGATAGATCGATCGGTCATTTGGAGAGTACAGTGTATGGGTTTCAACTCTTCTATACCCAATTGCTCATAAATAGAATATGGGAGCAAGTTAACACTAGCACCAAGTTCGAGAAGAGCGCGATGGATGTTTTTACCCCTAATAGTTATAAAAATTATAGGACAATCGGGGTCCTTACTTTTTTTGGGTAAATTTTGGGTAAGAGCATCACTCACGTTATTTGCTAAGAAAACTGTTTTAGGTACTTGAGTTTTCCTTTTCTTAGCGCACAAGTCCTTAAGAATTTTTGCATAGGACGTGACTTGTTGGATAACATCTAAGAGAGAGATATTAATGTTAACTTGTTTAAGCATTTCCATAACCTTCTCCATCTGTGGACTTGGGTTGCTGGGCCTCAACCGGTTTGGAAAAGGAGTTTTATTAAAAGGGGTTAGGTCCAACACTTGGGAAGAAGTTTGTAGAGATGGAATGGATCCCAAAACTAGAGTTGGGGTAGCATGAGAGGGGAATCCATTAAAGGAAGTGGAAGGAGGGTTTCAAGCTCAGTGGAAAATGGAGAATGGGCTTGGAAGAAGATAATTGATTAGATGAAGAAGAAGGAGTAATAGCCGGGGTGTCATCGATGTCATCAACTTGTTTTCCAACGTGGTTGTTCAGCATTTTTCCTGATCTCAACATAGTTACGACACTCACATTATGATTTTGTTGATTAAGAATAGCGTTAGCGTTTTGTGGGTTGCCGGGATTTGGTAGAGGTTGAGATGGAAGTTTCCCTTTCTCTCTTTCACTCTTTGCTGCGTTCAACTATGCTATTTGTGCTTCGATTGATTTGATGCTTTCATCGTGGGACACAATGCGTTGTGCTAAAAATTGGATAGAAGAAGTTAAACTAGCCGACGTTTGATCGGATTGTTTAATGAAGGCTTCTAAGCTTCTCTCGAGTGCAGAGACTTTGTCGGTGCCGGCAGGAGAAACGTTGCTTTGTGGTTATAAATAACTGTTATAAGGAGCAAAGTTATTGGCCGGATTTTGGAATTGTTATGGTTGAAGGGGCTGCTGAATTTGTAGTTGTGGTTGTTGAGGAAGCTTTTGATAGTTGTTTTGATTTTGGAACTGATTTTAGTTTTGGTTCCAAATAAAATTAGGATGATTCCTCTATCCTGGATTATATGTGGAGGAATAAGGATAGTTTTTAGATCGTTGCTGAAAAGCAGTATCAGTTTATTCTTGACCTTAAGACGGAGGATTCAAAGGAAATTTTTCAGTAAAATGTGATGGGTCAAAACAATAACCACACATGGTTTTGGGGAGAGAAACTTGGTTTAGGGAGGCTGAAGAGAATATGCTCTCAATAGCTTCGAGTTTCTTTTGCATCGCAGCCATTTCGGGTTTCATTGCGATGGAAGCGTCGAGCTGATGGACACCTTCCCTAGATGAAGATGAAGATGATGTCGTCGGTCTTGTGCTCTCCCACTGTAGTGTTTTCTCGGCGGGATCTTCAAGAAATTTCCATGTCTCCTCGTCGAATTTAGACATGAAATGACATTGACAAATGGTTTCTGGCATTTGTTTTGTCGCTGGTTTAATACCCTCATACATAATTTGGCAAAGTAGCCATTTTTCGAATCCGTGATGCGGGCATTAGACAAGAAGAGCTTTGAACCTTTCAAAGCATTTTCAAAAGGGTTTGGTAGGAAGCTGGGCAAACTGGTTTACCTCGCTTCTAATGCGGGTAGTTTTATGATTAGGATATAATTTTTTAAGGAATGCCTTAACAAATTCATCCCAACTGGTGATGGAATGTGAGGAGGTGTTGTAAAGCCACTTCTCTGCAAGATTGCACAGGGTAAAAAGGAGAATGCGTAATCTCATAGCATCTCCTGACAGTTGGGTGATGCTCATCATTGCACATACGTTTTGAAATTTGGTTATAAAAATATAGGCATCCTCAGATTCGAGCCCGTGAAATTTGGGCAACAAGTTGATGAAGTGGGGTTTAATTTCGAAGTTATCCCATTGGCTAGTGGAAGAGACAGACACGTAGGAAAGGGTTTGCGTATGGGGTAGCATTGGTTTTGGAGAGCAATGCTTGGTGGCGTTTGCGTGGGAGGTGAAATTTGCGCACCAAGAGGTGGCGGCATCATGGGGTTATTTACGTTAAAACCCAGTGGAGGTCCGTCTATCTCAAGAGACGTGGTAGGTGAAGGAGGAGATGAAGAAGGTGAAGAAGTATCAACTTCAGAGTCGATAGCGAAAACGCGGACTAAACGGACGATAGAATCCCGTGTCAGACCGAACATGCACTAAATGAGTTTAGTGCACGTGGCAGCGTGTGAAGAAGTGGGAAGAAAGATTTTTAGAATGCTTTGCTTTGGCAAAAATAATTGATACAAGACTTGACCCAACCAATCACAAAAATATGCACAATCAGTCTATAAAGCTAGGGTCACCTAAGTCAAATCATTAGACCGCTCCTAGACTTCCAAAGGATAAGACGTAGATAAATTCTCTATCACCTCCTTATCTTTCTTGCAGCCAGGTAAGTGCCAGGTAAGTGGGAGGTATCCGCTATACGAATAACCGAAATAGCGGGCCTAATTAAATAAACCACTCGCCTTAGACAATACAAGAAAGATGCGGATAAGTAACATATTACCCACCATCCTCCTCTGTCCTAATTGAGCGCGATTGTCCTTAGAGACTTGGTCTAGATATTTTTTATTAATATAGGGTTATGCATATGCTCGTTTATGATTTTTTGGGCTTAGGAAGGGTAATGAACTCACCGCCTAATCTGAATTTGGGTTTCTTTCCCCTTAATATCCGTTTAAATAATGTAAAGCAAAAACACTAAAAACACGCAAAAGATATATTTTTATTTGCGGCGCTGTTTGCAAATAATCCTACAGGTAGAAACAGTTTATTGGAGTTTCAGAGACGGTGAAAGGAAGAAGGAAAGATAGCAGAAAAAATTGAAGAAGAGAGACCACCAAACCGCCGCGCTTCCGTCGCCAAGTTCTCTCTTCTGCCGCGGTTCCGCCGCCTCCTTTGGGCCGAACTGCCCAATTCTTTGACACTGACCTTCTTATCCTCTGTTCTCCTGGTTCAAGCAATTATATTTACCAAAGGCTCATCCAGATACTCCAGATTTCCTACACAACTCGAACAAAAATCATAAATCATATCAAGATGCAGTTTAATTTTTTATTTTTTATTTTTAATGAAATCAACCCGAATAATAAGAAAAATAATACCAACGTCTCCTCGGCAACGGCGCCATTTGAGTGGTGTTAAATAGTGTGTCTTTTATCGTTTTAAATACTGCAATCAATACGGTGTCACAATGGAAAGCCGCGGTGAGTACGGATTGTCCACAGGGAGACTGTAACCTTATTTTTAGTGTTTTAGACGAGTTGATTCAGAAAAGGTTGGATTTTGTTTTTATTCTAAAAGTGATATAAAAATAACAATGAGAAAAAAAGGCTTATTAGGGTTTTAGGATTAGATAGTTAAGGGATGGTGATTAAAAAATGATTTTTTTTATCTTTTAATTATTTATTGCTAGAGGAATAGGAATGAATGGGGATTAGGGTATTTAGAGGGGTAGTAGCGATTCCCTATATTGACCCATGTCCTTCCATTGATCCATATTAAACTCAAGCCTCCAACAAAACAAGTATTAACTAATTCTCAAATCAGGGTCGCAACTATCATGAATTAATAGTGCGCCCAAATAGGGGGTTAATACTCCCTTTGTTGAAGTTTATAAAAATTAAAATATAAAAAGAATATAAGAGATTTACCACCCCTTATACTACCCTTTCCTACAACCCTAATAAGCGAGAATTTACTCGCTCATTGAAGTAAAATGATAAAAAGATATGGAAAGGGATCTGAAAAGTACTAAACGCTAACCACTAGAGTTCTCACAAAAGTGAAACAACCATTGGATATCATTGCGGAGTAAAATGGCAGATCAAAGAAAAAGAGAGAACAATTTATCTTGAGAAAGCTTGCCCATAGATCCTTCACTATTACGAGGAGATTCTTTTTGGCATCATTGCTTTGAATACATTAGGAGAAGGAAAAGAATTCAAAAAATACAACAATATATGTATAATAAGATTTAAAGCGCAATAAATAAATGCGGAGAATTAAATTGCATAAATGAAAAAGAAGAGACAAGAAATAAATGAACTACCTTTTATTGATTACCTTCAAACTTCATATAATTTTTTATTGCTAAAGAAAAAATGGAGAGAATAATTCTACCAATTATTTTAAAACCTAAAACAAAACCCCTAGATGTCTCTCTGTTGGGTGCTCTCGTTGCTATTTATAGGCCTTGAAATTTGAAACCCTAGCGTCAAAATCGCTGTATAGGAAAAGACCAAATTGCCCCCGACGCCCTAACTCGTGCGGTGCTGAAGCGGCGGCGGATCCGTGAAGTTTGCATGCATATAGCGGCGGTTCCACGGTCTAATGTTGGATTTGGACTTCCAAACTTTTTGTGTTGCATCCTCGCTATTTTAGATGGTCTCGAAGCACCAAATATCTTGATTGCACTGACATTGAAAATTGCAGGTCTGAGTAGTTGACTTTGACTTTAACTGGATCGGTCCGGTTTTATCTCTAAAGTCCGTAGTTCGCTCCAAACCTGTTTTCTGCACTTATGTAGCAAACTTGGATTAAAAGCATCAATTTTTATAGGCAATATTATAAAGAATGGATGATATTAAAATGCAATTTTATGACGTAAACAACCACCTCAATATACACATATACATATGTATATGTATATATAAATATATACAAAATACACTAATATAAGTATATGCTACAAATACATACACCCGTATTCGTATCCAAATACGAATATCGTATTCGTATAAAATACGAATACCTATATTTTTACTAATGATACAAATACCCGTATAATATCAAGACACAAATACACGTATTTAGACAAATACTCGTATTCGTATAAATAACATATTTTGTCAAAATACGAATACCGAAAAGAGAGGTACTGAAAGAGATGCATAATACTAGCTCACATTTAATCCAAAATATGATAACCTGGCTATATTTCAAACTAGCTAGTATTAACAAACTGTCTGATTAAAAGCACATGTATAAAAACACGTGTTTTAATCGAACCTGAGTATATATCAAAATATGTACACTATATCGTTTCTCCCGAGCTGGGAAACCCTCTATGTGGGACTCTAAAGGCTCGACAATATGCTGGCAGTGGGTTTAACCACAAGCACATCAATGACACTAGCTGTACATAACAGCTTCCCAGGTATTGAATGAAAGGAAGGCCGACAAGCAAACTTGTATGTATCCTTACTGAGCCTGAAAGTGACAGTCTCTGTACAGTCTGGTCTGTTCGTCTAAAAGTATCGCATATCGGATCTAGAGATGGATGAAGTCAGACCCATAATAACGCGATAAGTCGTGTCGGTATAAAGCCCATCACCTACTGAGAAACTATTGATCCAAATCAGTAATTCTCATCCACCTTGGCCAAGAATTTCTGGTGATGGCCATCCGTGCACAGCGCGACATCTACCCCCCCAATACCGGGAGAGACGAATCCCCGACGATCCGCTCACTGCCTCCATATGGCTCGGGACTATACCCAACTAAAACCTGTTTGCATGACTCGTTAGAGCCATGATAGGGTAATAATCAAAACACAACGGGAACTCACACGAGACAAATGACGATCTTAGGTCGACAGACTAATCTGTACCCATGTCACCAGAGAACTTCTATTTGACACTAGGAATAATACTATCTAGTATGTTCCCGGCGAGTCTGTCTAGTGTAACTCATAACCCAACGAGCACCTGTATACTATCTTTGGTGACTTACTAACACCAATGGCTGTGAGACCGGGGTTAAGAAACGTAGACACTAGTCTATTCTGGAATATTGATGTACAGTCTCGATATTCCAATGACTAGGGACATTTAAGGATTTGCTTATAGACTACACAGTTCTCACAGGTGTGATCGCCACAATAACCCTGGTAGTCAAGCAGGAATCCTAAGGGCTCTATCAACATATAATAGTGATCCGTAATACCACATAATACATATACATGATGATAGAGATGAACTAGATAGCATACTATCATCCCGAGTAAGACTTTTCTTCCCGTATAGGTCCTTTCTGAATCATCATAATCGCCTGCCTGCGATTACAATAATTGCCTTGAGGGCACTGTCATGCCCCGCTTCCTAGAGTACGCTAAGTTGGGCACGCGACATAGCCAACCATGCTACCTGTGGATAGGAAAAATCCTTCCACAGTCACATTACGACTGTAGAGATATCAAGAACAGGAAAGTAGACTAAACTATCTAGTACATGTCCATGAGCCAGAATAAATGAGTCAAGAAATGATAATATGCAGAAGCAAAATATACAATAAATGAAACACCTGGAAAGTAAAACTGCATACCAACAGGATCTTCACCGCTCGGTCTAACAGCGGTAATACTCCTGATCAGTCTGCAACAAAGGTAGAGGATCTGGGCCATGCAAAACCCAGACGTCAGCGCGTCATAACATCAAACAATAAAATATAAACAGGGTAGCAAGACATGCAAGTATAATCATAAATGGTAAAGCAGGTGTAACAGCAATATAAATCAGGGTAGTGAAAGGTAGTGTACAGTGAGTAATCTAAACTGGTCTATTGGGTTAACTACTCTCAAGTCTTTGAAATCAATTTGATGAATCATCGATGTAACTCAATAGTATCCCGTGCGTGCCCGGGACCACGGTCAAGATTCTCGGGCTGAATCCGAGACGTGCCGCTAGGCAGTAAAAGGGTAGTATGTAAAGATGAGTGATGTCAGCATCATCACCTCAGGGCTGGCCTAGCCCGTAAGACTGATTAGAACAGGTATAGAACTGTCGAGTTACAAGTCAGATTTCATCATTGATTTCCCCATACCCCCAAATTAAAAGTGTTCAAGTCAGGTATTAGATAATCTAGCACTAATACCAACACATGATCAGGTAACAGGTACAGGTTTGTCTGGATAGACAACAGGAACGGTCCGTAAGGAGAACAGGTCAGGTTTGTTGGTATTAGACATATGATCAGGTAACAGGTAAGATCATGGTACATCATGTCAAGCCAGGTAATGTATAAAGGTGTCATGCCATGTCAAGAGTTATACGGTACCATGTCGTGTCAAGTAATGGGTGTAACAAGTCATGTCAGGGTGTACAAGATATCATGTGGGTGCTCATAATCAAACTAGCATAAACATGGTATACAAAACAAGCATGGGTACTAATAGAACAATAAACTGGAACATGTAATATGATATGCAAATAGGTACAGTTTAAACTATATCGATGCACGGTTATCATTTTGCGTTTAAGGGATAGTTTCAACATTACTTAACTACAGTATAACAAATATGGATGTTAAAATCATGTTAGTATGTACTAAATAATCTAGTGATGCAATTGAATATAAATCAGGTTAGATGTATGCAAACGGTCGTCCGACAGGGTATAAAATATAAAAGGGGTACTGTGGGCTATGCAAATAATTGTTATCTGATTTAAATATGGATGTGGGTACTATGTATAGTGAAACTAAATGTAACATGGTATGTTTCGAGCTGTGGATCTAAAATGATATAACGGGACGTCGAAATGTTAAAATGGAAATTATTGTATTATAGGTAAACTACAGGTTTAATGTGCACTCAAATAGGTATATAGTAATTTAAATAGCATGTAGCAAGTTTCACTTGCCTAGACGGAACGCGAAACGGATCTGTACGGTACATCCTACGTCGGCGAAATGTCGGACACGCGCACGGTACACGGAACGGTTCCAAATAACGCACGAGGGTGATCACGCAAGTAAGGTATGTCGTCTGGACTGTCGGCGTCATGTATGGCTCTGGTAATAGAAGCGGTTGATGCACTTCGCCGATCGTTGATTCTGGACGAGTTGCTACCTCACTGTCGTCTACTTCCTCTAAGTGCCCCTTAGCAAGCTCATAAATTTTCTATTTGTATCTCAGTTCTCTTTCTTCTGCTTCTGTCAACTTAACACCTTCAAAGATGTACTCATGATCAATTATATCATCCCGTATCTCAAAAAGCTTCTGGTCCCTCCTTTTTTGCAGATATGCTTGCCTCGAAACTTTTTTCAGATCAGAAGTACCATCTTCTTCATAGGCCTTTGTTCTCCGAATCATCTCCTCTTCATCCTTCTTCGACAACTTTGGCTCCATCAACTGTGGAGTTCTGGCTAAATCTCTCTCTTTCATGTTTCTCTCCAGCTGTTCCCGTTCTTCTTGATCACGCATCATGGCTTCCTCAGACTCTACATCGTCTTCACCTTCGTCGGCCTTCAAAGTGCGCTTTCGAACAATTCGTTTATTTACTTTAACTTGGGGTGCCTCATCATCATCATCACTGTCGCGAGCCTCGCCTTTCCTCCTAAACTGCTTCTTAGAACTGCCTTTCCCTGGCTCTGTGATTGGTATCGAGGTATTATCATCATCTTCATCATCAGCATCCAACAGCTTGTAGCTGGTTTGCTTCTTCGCAAACAGAGCTGCTTCTCTCTCCTGTTACTGACAAGTACTTGGACCAGATTTTCTATGTGGAACTCTAGCAAAAAGCTCGTTTGCGAATGCCCGAGTGTCGGCTGAGGACGGGCATCCAGTGTCAATGAGCTTACCCGCTAGATCAGCTGGTGAAGATGCTTCCTTAGATAAACAAATAGCGTATTGAACAACTACGGTTTGGGAGTAGCCCATGAGAGACATGAGCTTGTCCGAGATCCAGGTCTTCAGCAAGCTCTCATCCGCCATTGTTGGGCTTCGAATACAGCAGCGAGCGAAGCTGAAGTAAAAGAAAGAAAGAAGACGATCGATCTCAACGCCAAATATGAAGGAAAACTTTTAGGAAAAGAAGGTAAAATTAATTTATTTGGATTTCTGTGAGAGCTGAGGGTTTAATTGATTGGAGTTTTGCGTCGAGAGATAGAGAGGAGACAGAGACAGAGAGATAGGAAAAGAGAGAGAGAGAGAGAGAGAGAGAGAGATTCTGTTTAAAATATAAGAAAGTATATTTTCAGAGAGAGAGAGTGAGAGAGGCTGTTAACGAAATATAAAAAATATTTTCTTAGTTAAAAAGTTATAATGAATTAAGGGATATAATATTCTCCCGTTTTGAGATTTTGGCAAATACAAACTTACTCCTAAACACGCCCGGGTCGGGTCCAAAATTCAGATTTAAAATATTAAAAAATATATGCGACTTCCAAATTTCAAAATAAATGCTCAGTTAAAGAAAATGCATACCCCCAAGAACGGATGTACGTATGTGCGCGTAGCCATCCAAATACGTCCGTTTCACCGAACGGGACGAGAACAAAATGCGCGGATGCTACCACGGGGTTAGGGGTATCATGCAGGCTATGAAATGCAATTTTAAATTATTTTCTGTGACCTAGAATGTTATATGATAAAAGATGCGATACCAGGTAAAATGCCAGCATGTACTAATCATGAGACGCACGTGCCCATGCAACAAGTCAAGGTAAACTATAAATAAGAATTAAATAGGTTCAATCAAGCGGGTCGGGTCGAATGCAAAGTAAACTGTAAAATACCATTCGCACCCAAACACGCTAAATCAAGAATATACCATGGATAAGTGAATACGGAACTGGAATTGGTATAAATGAACTCAGGTGTTACATTATACCCAACTACAAAAGAATTTCGTCCTCGAAATTCCCAGAACAAGAAAGGATAAACAATCAAGAAACTGCAAGAATAGATGGGGAAACTCCTGACGGACTTCATCTTCTCGTTCCCAAGTTGACTCTCCATGTGAGTGATTACCTCAAGAAACAAGCACAAGGGGATAACCTTGTTTCTAAGAACCTTTTCCCTTCGATCCATAATCGACATCGGTCGCTCCTTAAAAGTCAATTCTTCTCGTACAGTTAGCTCTGATTGATTCAACATATGTGTTTCATCTCGAACATACCTACGGAGTTGAGGTACGTAAAACACGTCATGAACATTCTCCAAAGATTGTGGTAACGCCAAACGATAGGCAACTTTCTCCAACACGCTCCAAAATCTCAAAAGGTCCGACGAATCGAGGACTAAACTTGCCTTAACTCCCAAAACGAATCACTCCTCTAGTCGGTGATATCTTCAAGAATACCAAATCACCAACGACGAACTCTAGAGGTCTTCTTGATGTATCTGCGCAACTCTTCTGTCGGTCTTGTGCTGCTTTCATATGGTTCCGGATAGTGTTAACCTTCTCAACTGTTTGGACGATCACATCCGGTCCCAACAATCCTCGTTCTCCAACATCGTCCCAACAGACAGGCGAGCGCCTCTTGCAACCGTAAAAAAGCTTCGAATGGAGCCATCTGAATAGTCGCCTAAAAACTGTCATTGTAAGAAAATTCCACCAAGTGTAGATGATCCTCTCACGAACCCTTGAAGTTTAACATGCAAGCTCTCAACATGTCTTCAAGAGTTTGGATCGTTCTCTCCGACTGGCCATCTGTTTGAGAATGATAGGCTGTGCTAAACTTCAATCGCGTCCCCAAACTTTCCTGTAAGCTCCTCCAAAGTGTGATAAGAAGCGGGTGTCACGGTCGGACACGATGCTCACCGGCACTCCATGCAATCTTATAATCTCCTGCATGTACCGTTCTGCCAAAGCTTCTGTTTATTGACCAACTCGAAATGGTATGAAATGAGCTACCTTGGTCAATCGATCAACAATCACCCAACTGCATTGTTGCCTTACGGACTCCTCGGTAGAGCCGTCACGAAATCCATGGTTATATGTTCCCACTTCCATTGAGGAATCGGAAGTGGTTGCGATAAATTAGCAACCCGTTGATGTTCAGCCTTAACCTGCTGACACACCAAGCACCTTGCTACAAGCGGGCAATCTTCCGTTTCATGCCTTCCCACCAGAATTGCTGTCGTATATCTCGGTACATCTTCGTGCCTCCTGGATGTACGGAATATGCTGAACTGTGTGCCTCCTTCATAAGCTCTTCGCGAATATCTCCCTTTGGCACACACAAATGGCTACCATATCGTAGCGAACCATCTACATGGATCAGTAAGTTTGTTCGAAGTCCAGCTTCAACCTGTTCTCGAAACCTTTGCAATCTTAGGTCCTGTGGCTGCGCTGCTTTAACAATCTCGATCAATAACGACTGTACTTGCAGCTGCATCAACTGTCCCCCAAGAATGCGGTAGTACAATCTCCAAATCAAACTTTTGAAAGTCTTTAATAAGTCCCTTCTGTGCAATCAATCATCTGAATTGCTGGCAACCGACTAAGCGCATCCGGCACAACCTTAACTTTCCCTGGATGGAATTTAAGATCAAGATCATAGTCGACCATCAGCTCCAACCATCTACGCTGTCTCATACTAAGCTCCTTCCGTGTGAACACGTACTTCAGGCTTTTATGATCAGTAAATACTTCGACCCTTTTGCCCAATAAGTAGTGTCTCCAAATCCTCAAAGCGAAAATCACAGCTGCCAACTCCAAGTCATGAGTTGGGTAATTCTTCTCATGGGTCTTCAACTGTCTCGATGCGTAAGCCATAACCTTCTCATGCTGCATCAGACACATCCCAATCCTTTCTCAGGTGCGTCGCTGTGAATCACCAATCCTCCGGAATTGTCTGGCATGGTCAGAATAAGAGCGGTTATCAACTTTTGCTTCAACGCCTCAAAAGCTGACGCACACTTATCCGTCCACACAAATGGTACCTCCTTGCACGTAAGCTTGGTCAAAGGCTCATCCAAACAAGCAAAATTCTCCACGAACCTTCTGTAGTACCCTGCAAGTCCAAGAAAACTTCTGATCTTTGCAACGTTCTTTGGAATCGGCCAAACTCAAACTGCTACAATCCTTTCGAGACCAACGGCGATTCCAGCTCCGGACACGACATGCCCCAAAAACTTCACTTCATCAAGCCAAAACTCGCACTTGTTCATCTTTGCATAGAATCTTTCTTGCCTCAATGTCTGCAGTGTGATCTTCAAATGTTCTGTGTGCTCTTCAATACTCTTCGAGTAGACCAGAATATCATCAACGAACATCACTATAAACTGGTCCAAGAATGGTGAAGAGATTTGGTTCATCAAGTCCATAAATATCGCCGGTGCATTCGTTACTTCGAAGGGCATCACTAAATACTCGTAATGTCCATACCGAGTTCGGAACGCAGTCTTGCAAATTTCTTCTGATTTAACTCGGACCTGATGATATCCGGATCGCAAATCCAGCTTCGAGAATACCCTTGCGCCACTAAGCTGCTCAAATAATTCACCAATGCGAGGGATCGGGTACTTGTTCTTAATAGTCACCCAGTTTAATTCTCGATAATCGATGCACATCCTCCTTGTGCCATCTTTCTTCTTGACTAGAAGAACCGGAGCTCTCCAAGGTGAGTTACTTCTGCAAATCCAACCCTTATCAAGTAATTCAGCAACTAGCTTCTTTACTGCTTCCAACTCCACTGGTGCCATTGGATAGTACGCCTTTGAGATTGGCGCTGCACCAGGAACAAGATCAATCGCAAACTCCACATCTCGTTTTGCGGTAACCTGAGATGTCCTCGAACACGTCCATGAACTCTCGAAATATAGCCGGCGCTGCCTCCTTATCAACTTCCATCGACGAAAGAACATTATTTCTCGGCCTAGCCCTAAACTCGACTGGCCCGACAGAACAGCTTCCTCCAGCAAAACAATCTCCGGATGTCCGGGAATCTGGAGAATCACTTTCCTTTCCTTACAATCAATATGAGCGTGGAAAGTAGCACGAAATCCATTCCCAAGACAACAACAAACAAAGGGATGCACCAGAATTGAATAATTCTAATGCGAGAAAAACATGAACAAGTAAGATTCCGAAATGACTTCAACCGAAATCAAGATACTGAAGAGGATTAAGCACGGTAAACATGATTCAAGCTGGCGATAAAACAAGAACTGGTAAGCAATGAAACCGAGAGAAGCAAGGTAATATAACGACCATGAAATAAGGAAGTGAATCAAGACCAGGACTCCAAGTTACTTAAATAGAGTACCGCATTGTAACAATGCTGCAGTTCATGGGTACAATTACATAACTCCACTCAAGTCGCCTAAATCCTAGTATCAGAATCAAAGAACAGGGAGAAACAATAGGGAACCAACAGGTTTCGAGTCGAAATGCAAAGGGGTTTGCATATCGTCAAGAAAAGGATCAAGAGATAGATATGATTCAAGAATCGTGATAACAATGTGGCAGGACATGCTCCTAGTTACGAGTATTCTGATTCGTGTATTGGGTCCAATACCCAACTACAAAAGAATCAAACTCGATTAACCTATAACCTATGGCTCTGATACCAAAAGAACCATGTCACGCCCCGCTTCCCAGAGTACGCTAAGTTGGGCACGCGACATAGCCAACCATGCTATCTGTGGATAAGAAAAATCCTTCCACAGTCACATTACGGCTGTAGAGATATCAAGAATAGGAAAGTAGACTAAACTATCTAGTACATGTCCATGAGCCAAAATAAATGAGTCAAGAAATGATAATATGCGAAAGCAAAAGATACAATAAATGAAACACCTGGAAAGTAAAACTGCATACCAACAGGATCTTCACCGCTCGGTCTAACAGCGGTAATACTCCTGATCAGTCTGCAACAAAGGTGGACGATCTGGGCCATGCAAAACCCAGACGTCGGCGCGTCATAACATCAAGCAATAAAATATAAACAGGGTAGCAAGACATGCAAGTATAATCATAAATGGTAAAGCAGGTGTAACAGCAATATAAATTAGAGTAGTGAAAGGTAGTGTACAGTGAGTAATCTAAACTGGTCTATTGGGTTAACTACTCTCAAGTCTTTGAAATCAATTTGATGAATCATCGATGCAACTCAATAGTATCCCGTGCGTGCCCGGGACCACGGTCAAGATTCTCGGGCTGAATCCGAGACGTGCCGCTAGGCAGTAAAAGGGTAGTATGTAAAGATGAGTGATGTCAGCATCATCACCCCAGGGCTGGCCTAGCCCGTAAGACTGATCAGAACAGGTATAGAACTGTCGAGTTACAAGTCAGGTTTCATCATTGATTTCCCCATACCCCCAATTTAAAAGTGTTCAAGTCAGGTATTAGATAATCTAGCACTAATGCCAACACATGATCAGGTAACAAGTACAGGTTTGTCTGGATAGACAACAGGAACGGTCCGTAAGGACAACAGGTCAGGTTTGTTGGTATTAGACACAAGATCAGGTAACAGGTAAGACCATGGTACATCATGTCAAGCCAGATAATATATATAGGTGTCATGCCATGTCAAGACTTGTACGGTACCATGTCGTGTCAAGTAATGGGTGTAACAAGTCATGTCAGGGTGTACAAGATATCATGTGGGTGCTCATAATCAAACTAGCATAAACATGGTATACAAAACAAGCATGGGTACTAATAGAACAATAAACTGGAACATGTAATATGATGTGCAAATAGGTACAGTTTAAACTATATCGATGCACGGTTATCATTTTGCGTTTAAGGGATAGTTTCAACATTACTTAACTACAGTATAATAAATATGGATGTTAAAATCATGTTAGTATGTACTAAATAATCTAGTGATGCAATTGAATATAAATCAGGTTAGATATATGCAAACGGTCGTCCGACAGGGTATAAAATATAAAAGGGGTACTGTGGGCTATGCAAATAATTGTTATCTGATTTAAATATGGATGTGGGTACTATGTATAGTGAAACTAAATGTAACATGGTATGTTTCGAGCTGTGGATCTAAAATGATATAACGGGACGTCGAAATGTTAAAATGGAAATTATGGTATTATAGGTAAACTACAGGTTTAATGTGCACTCAAATAGGTATATAGTAATTTAAATAACATGTAGCAAGTTTCACTTGCTTAGACGGAACGCGAAACGGATCTGTACGGTACATCCTACGTCGGCGAAATGTCGGACGCGCGCACGGTACACGGAACGGTTCCAAATAATGCACGAGGGTGATCACGCAAGTAAGGTATGTCATCTAGACTGTCGGCGTCATGTACGACTCTGGTGATAGAAGCGG
Source organism: Agapanthus africanus (assembly GCA_030015575.1). Lineage (NCBI taxonomy): Eukaryota > Viridiplantae > Streptophyta > Magnoliopsida > Asparagales > Amaryllidaceae > Agapanthus > Agapanthus africanus. Next base: position 112,491 of record JASDDO010000314.1, read on the forward strand.
TTGATGCACTTCGCCAATCGTTGATTCTGGACAAGTTGCTACCTCTCTTTCGTCTACTTCCTCCAAGTGCCCCTTAGCAAGCTCATAAATTTTCTTTTTGTATCTCAGTTCTCTTTCTTCTGCTTCTGTCAACTTAACACCTTCAAAGATGTACTCATGATCAATTATTATCATCCCGTATCTCCAAAAGCTTCTGGTCCCTCCTTTTCTGCAGATATGCTTGCCTCGAAACTTTTCTCAGATCAGAAGTACCATCTTCTTCATGGGCCTTTGTTCTCCGAATCATCTCCTCTTCATCCTTCTTCGACAACTTCGGCTCCATCAACTGTCGAGTTCTGGCTAAATCTCTCTCTTTCATGTTTCTCTCCAGCTATTCCCGTTCTTCTTGATCACGCATCATGGCTTCCTCAGACTCTACATCGTCTTCACCTTCGTCGGCCTTCAAAGTGCGCTTTCGAACAATTCGTTTATTTACTGTAACTTGGGGTGCCTCATCATCATCATCACTGTCGCGAGCCTCGCCTTTCCTCCTAAACTGCTTCTTAGAACTGCCTTTCCCTGGCTCTGTGATTGGTATCGAGGTATTATCATCATCTTCGTCATCAGCATCCAACAGCTTGTAGCTGGTTTGCTTCTTCGCAAACAGAGCTGCTTCTCTCTCCTGTTACTGATAAGTACTTGGACCAGATTTTCTATGTGGAACTTTAGCAAAATGCTCATTTACAAATGCCTGTCGGCTGAGGACGGGCATCCAGTGTCAATGAGCTTACCCGCTAGATCAGCAGGTGAAGATGCTTCCTTAGATAAACGAATAGCATATTGAACAACTACAGTTTGGGAGTAGCCCATGAGAGACATGAGCTTGTCCGAGATCCAGGTCTTCAGCAAGCTCTCATCCGCCATTGTTGAAACCTAGGGCTTCGAATACAGCAGCGAGCGAAGCTGAAGTAAAAGCAAGAAAGAAGACGATCGATCTCAACGCCAAATATGAAGGAAAAATTTTAGGAAAAGAAGGTAAAATTAATTTATTTGGATTTCTGTGAGAGCCGAGGGTTTAATTGATTGGAGTTTTGCCTCGAGATATAGAGAGGATAGAGAGAAGAGAGAGAGAGAGAGACAGAGAGATAGGAAGAGAGAGAGAGAGATTCTGTTTAAAATATAAGAAAGTATATTTTCAGAGAGAGAGAGAGAGGCTGTTAACGAAATATAAAAAATATTTTCTTAGTTAAAAAGTTATAATGAATTAAGGGATATAATATTCGCCCGTTTTGATTGGCAAATACAAACTTACTCCAAAACACGCCCGGGTTGGGTCCAAAATTCAGATTTAAAATATTAAAAAATATATGCGACTTCCAAATTTCAAAATAAATGCTCAGTTAAAGAAAATGCATACCCCCAAGAACCGATGTACGTACGTGCGTGTAGCCATCCAAACATGTCCGTTTCACTGAACAGGACGAGAACAAGATGAGCGGATGCTACCACGGGGTTAGGGGTATCATGCAGGCTATGAAATGCAATTTTAAATTATTTTTTGTGACCTAGAATGTTATATGATAAAAGATGCGATACCAGGTAAAATGCCAGCATGTACTAATCATGAGACGCACGTGCCCATGCAACAAGTCAAGGTAAACTATAAATAAGAATTAAACAGGTTCAATCAAGCGGGTCAGGTCGAATGCAAAGTAAACTGTAAAATACCATTCGCACCCAAACACGCTAAATCAAGAATATACCATGGATAAGTGAATACGGAACTGGAATTGGTATAAATGAACTCAGGTGTTACAGGCACCATATCCAACAATCTCCCACTTGCACTTAAGGCTAATTATTGCGGTGTCGCACACTCACAGCCCGTGTGATGCCGAACACCCAATTCTTTACTAACCAGTCTCGCAAATCATGTTTGCGAAACATTCGTGTTCGAGAAATAGCCTTAGTGAGTGGATCCGCTCCAATACTTCTATCTTTATCTCTCTATATCTCAACTTCGTGGAGAACGACCATCTCCCGAAATGAGCGATACCTATCTTAGAACTTGTCTGGATATATGATGGGACGAAGTTCATAAATGAACTCCAAGTCCAATAAATTTCTTAGACTGTATCTTCCACTAAATTTAATCAGTATTCTGTGCTATGCCTATCTCAGTATCTGCTTGGACCCCTGTCCAACATACTGACCCTCAGAAGAGGGTAAACTTTAACTCTGACAGTTTTTGGGGTCAAAATTTACACCCAATTGACCAAAAGTCAAAATCAAAGTCAAAGTCGAACCACGAACAAGTGGGCTCAAACCCGAAACGAAGCCAAGCGGACCTAAACCCGACCCAGGCAAGTGGGCCCAAGCCCAGACCAAGTGGACCTAAGCCCAGACCAAGTGGGCCTATTCCCAAGTCGAGCCTAAATATGAAGAGGCCGGCCTCCCCCATGCCAAGAAGAAAATTATGTAATAAATAATTTAAATGCAATTTTTCTGAATAAATGTAAGGAAAATGGGTATAAAGCCAAATTTATGTAAAACCCATAGCTCATGTGCATAAAGAAATAAGCACATGAGGTATGAGATGGGCAAAATGCCATTTCGTAAAGCCCAAGAGGCTATGTGTAAATTTATAAGCCTATATAAGGCAACATTGTGATGAAATGAAAAAATAATTCATTCCGCTCAAAAATATTAGGGTTTGTACCTCCATCCCCTCCCTCTCAAGTTCTTCCTCTTCATTTCCAATTAAATCAAGAGCTTAGCTCTCTTTTTCTCAAAACTAAATAAAGTTTCACCATAAACCCATTAAAGAAGAGTTCAACTCTCACATCAAATCTAAAAAGGGAAACTTTTACTATCTTCTTCTTCCTCCTCAAAATCCAATTTGAGAGAGAGAGAAGAAGGAAAACCCATCTCCTAAAACTCCATCAAGAGAAGAAAATGGATCTCTTTTCATCACCCAAGATTCAAATATTGGAATTTCAAGATAACCCATTTGGGTTTCCTCTCAAAAGAGAAAAAGGGAAAATCTTTTGGAGTTTAACTTCACCAAAATTCTTTTGGGAGTTTAACTCCACTTTAAAATTCTTTTAGGAGTTTAACTCCATTCAAAATTCTTTTGGGAGTTTAACTCCATTCAAAATTCTTTTGGGAGTTTAACTACATTTAAAATTCTTTGGGAGTTTAATTCCACTTTGAAATTCTTTTAGGAGTTTAATTCCATTTAAAATTCTTTAGGAGTTTAACTCCATTTAAAATTCTTTTGGGAGTTCAACTCCAAATCCAGTCCATGCAACCAGGGCTCGGGCCCGCGCCCTCATCCGCGTCCGCGTGCACGCCCGCTGCACCTCCACACTTGAAAAAAGATTAATAATAAATAAATAAATAAATAATTGTTTCTTTGAAATAAAAAAATCTTTTGTCACAAATAGAATAAAAAAATGAAATGAACGCACCCTTCTGCATTACTTTCAAACACCGACACCTCATATTGAGTTCGTATGACCAGTTTGATCTGTCAATTGAAAATTCCTTCATTCCAAAAGCGAGGAGTAATTAACGGCAGTTTAGTCCGCGGCTGCCGGAGATTTGGATCCCCACAATCAATAAACCCTTGCCTATCCCAGACAGGGGGAATCTATACATGCCTGACAAGCGCACACATTCCTATCTCAATGGGATGACGATAAACACTCTACAACAGTCACCATGTCATCCATATCACCTTGGAAGCCTGAAATGATAACCGCCTCCTCAAGGATGTTGCCGTTACCATATACGAAGAACATTCTCTCATATTCATAACTGCTTCCCTATTTTTCTGTAGGATTGGATTAATATCTGTTTATTGTAGCTAGTGCAAAAGCAATATCTGAGCTTGACGTCTTATGATTGACTCAATTGCCTAAGCAAGTGATATGTCAATTATGCAAATCCCTGTCTACTTCAGTCCAGAAGACAATACTTTAGATAGGGTGACTCCATCGCCTGCGGGTATACCACCACGCCAGGAGTCGTCCATTTTAAAATACTTTAGAATAGTGTCTAAGTATCCGAATTGTGATACTTCCCAAATCTAGATCTAAAACTATAGATCTAGTTACCAGAATATTTGATATTTTATCCAATTTCTTTATGAAGAAATATGTATGACAACCACAGTTTAACCGATCGTAGTATAGGAACATCATTTTCTATTAGGAGTATGTCATCCAACAAAGTAGGACAGTACACCCAACTTAACTTTCTTACCAGGTCTATCTGTCATTCTTGATGAAGTCAAATACTATGACTATCACATCAAGAATAGATGACCCATCTCCACTATACTTGCTTTAGTAAATAAATAGACATAAGTTACAGGCCCACCACGCTTCCGCTGCTCCCACTGACCACAACAACCCTCTGGTAGAGTCATATACACGTGCACTTCTAAATTAAATTTAGAAAGACGTTATAGTCATCCACTTGCCAAATCTCATAGTTTAGGACAGCAGTAGTGATAAGCTTGGGTCATCAAAACCTTCCTGTCACCATCTTTGAGAAGATCGAAGTACCTCTCGGGTGGCTGAGCTTACCCACTAAATTTGCGGAGTGGCTAAGAGATTGTCAAATCCAATTGAATCCTTAGGTTCTATTAAATATTCAGTAAACATTTGTGATTCTGGTATCACTTCCAGTTCTACCATATTCCCACCAATGTTTTATGAAAAGAATTAATTTTATTAAAATATGGCGAGTCAAGAACAATATAACTATTGATACTGCAGATGGTAGAATGTTAACCCTCGTCTAAGCCCGGGATAACCCACAAATTGCTATTACTGAAAACGTGTCTTAAGTTTATCCGTATTCTGGTTTTAAGCATAAGCCGGACAACTTCATATACCTTAATATCGTTAAGATATGAATCCATTCTATATCCAATATAGAAACAAATGCCCTAATTTAATTTGAATCAGATTCAAAAATTATGCAGTAGTTCCCAATGCACAACCAAAGAGGAAAAGGCTATACAACATTACTGATCAGTCGAAAATATTGCATATTTTAACCAGCAATTTCCCTATCATCTGCATACATTTAGAAGTGTACGGCATTCATATTTTACATATTAGCAAAACTGTCGCAAAATATCAGATTACATGTATTAGACCTTAAAACCGGCATTTCTAGGGAAATTGACTGCATTGCATGGCATCGCAATATTTCTATATGTCGCAACCCGTATTTCGAAGTCTGTGCAGGAAAAGGGAAGTTTGCTCGAACATTACACCGCTCAAAAGATACGTCAACTCACTAATTTCAGATCTGGTATCAATCCAAAGGAGCAATCACAATTCAGCATATCAGACAAAGCCCTAAACAGCAGTCCAAGACCACACCAGAAGATCCAAAGTCCAAGCTCATTAAAGAGCCGCGGATCCGCGGCATGGGCTTGCTAATGCCACGGATCCGCGGTGGGTCCATGGAGTTAGCCTCCCAAATTTGCACCAAAACTCCTACATCAGTGGCTACAGTTCAGAAATGCACTCCAACTTCCAGAAGACTCCAGGGATTTCTACCAGATCAGCAAACACTTTGATCTACACTAAACTAGCCTATCATTCTAGAACTTTCCCCCTAAACCCTAGCTTAAACCCTAAGCTAAGTCTAACAAACTCTCTCAACAAACTTTTGAAGGGAACTACCATTTCAAACCTAAACCTAGGGTTTGGGAAGTCTATAAATAGAAGCCTAGACCTAGGGTGAGGATCATGAAATAATCATAATAGTGTGGAGATAGATAGAATCAACCCATTTTATAGTTTTTTAGCCAATCTCCTTCTTCATCTCCTTCCTCTTCAAGTCTAGTGAGAGGGCTTGTGGGAAACCCTAACCCTAATTCCAATTAAAAATCAAGATCCCGAGTACCCATTAAGCAAGAAGCCTTACAACCTTTAGGAGCGGAGCCGATCTTCAACGGAGCAAGCGATCCGAGCCGATCCACGACTCACGAAGCCGAGCGACGCCTGATCAACAATTTAGATTCTTCCTCTTGTAGTTCTTGAAGCGAATGTAATCAAAATTGTTGAGATAAATAAAGGTGATATTCTTTTATCTTGTTTTCTTTAAATTCTGCATCATGATATCTTTACAATTCGTAAATCTTTTCTGTGTGGTGATGTGTGAATAAAACTCCGCTCGTCGAGGAGTCGAGACGGTCAATAGAATGATGATGTAACATAGCTTTAATCGATTCTTGAGTCCTATGAGTTTTGTAAACCCTAGCAAGTTCAAGAAACGACGACCCATTTCGTTTCGATGCTTTCTTGATTGACATCGTTCGAAATTGGGGAGTTACGATCGTTTCTTGAATTTGGTAGAGGCTAGAAAAGGAATGATATCGACGAAAGAACAAGGGTTAAAAGATGAACCCTAGTTTCATCAAGAAAGCCCTAACTCTCGTCAATGATCATCAATCTAGTATCAATCCTTCGAAGGACAAGAACACGATATCTTTAGATTACATCACGTTTATTGATCCGATCGATTCCTACGAGCCTCTTTTAGATTCTTGATTGTTGATTGGAAATATCATCGATACACCGATTCTTGATTGTTTATCTTTTTCTTGATTCTTGAATAGAATAGTAACACTTGAAAATCAATACTCTTGAATCATGTTTTCGTTTATCTTAGCTTAACTTTTCAATTCAAGCATATCAATACAACGAATCGTGCAATCCCTGTGGACGATCCGCACTCATTCATGAACTACAATTGACACCGTAGTTTGATTGCGGTCAAAATATTTTTTTGGTTGTGAAGTTCTTTACAAATTTTCTACATACTACACAACGGGAAAATTCGATCAATCAAAATGGCGCCGTTGCCGGGGATCGCGCGCTAATTCGTTTCATTTTATAGTTTGAATTGAAAGAATTATTACATTTTACTTCTTGAAATCAAAATTCGTACAAACTCTTATACGTGTGTTGTGATTGATTGCAAGGTGATCTGGAGCATTCTGTGCTGTGGAAATTTTTTTTGGAATATACCAGAGAGCTGAGGGAGTCTACAGAAACTCCCTGAAAAAGTTTGGTGCAGTGTTCTCACTACAAGACCGCGGAAGGGCGGCAAGAGCAAGGATCTGCGGCGGAACCGCGGCCTCTTAGGGGGTTCTCTGCAAAATTTTTAGTGCAGGTGACTTCTTGCTCTCTCCTCTCCCCTCTTTTAGCTCCAACTAACACTTTGCTGCAGGATTCTTTGCAAATAATCGCAGCTCGCAAAAGCAAAATTAAATTTGTGCGTGATTTTGATTTCTTGGTTGTTTGCATTCTAAATACGGATATTAAGGGGCACGGCCAAATCCAAATTAGGTGGGGATTTCATTACCCTTCCTAGGCCCCGAAAATCACCAAACTTGCATCCGCATTGACCCACATTAACTAAAAGAAAACTAGAGATGACTCTAAGGACTGTCGCGCTCAATTAGGACAGAAGAGGGCCGTGGATAATTCATTGCTTATCCACGTTTTCTTGTGGTGCCTAAGGCGAGTGTGTCTAAGGCTAGTGGTTTTTAATTAGGCCCACTACTTACATAGTGGAGTACCTTCCCACTTACCTGGCACTTATCCGGCCATAGGGGGACAAAGAGGCAGTGGAGGATTCTATCCTGCGACTTGTCTTTTGGCAGTTAGGAGCGGTCTAGAGCCGGACCTAGGTGACCACTAGATTCTAGGGTTTGTGTGCTGCATTTGTTTTGTCGCATCATTTTTTTCAAAAATCCGTCCCTTTTTCAAAGCAAGCACCGCATTCATTCATTACCCCTAATTATAAGCCAACGCTGCCACTTGTACTAACCCTTTTTAGTACAAGATAGGCTGGACACGGGATTCTAGTGCCCGTTTAGTCCGCGTACCCCTTATCGACTCCGAAGTCGATATTTCTCCATTTACCTTTTCTTTACCTACTACCACACCCACACCGATGGATCCGAATCCATCGAACTTCTTTAACCCTAATCTGCCACCGTCCGTTGGTGCGCAGAATCCACCCCGCATTTCTATCCAGGAGAGATGCTATCCACATAGAGGTCCTCTTTCGACCTGCTTATCCACACCACCAGCCAATGGGGATAACTTTGAAATCAAGCCCCAGTATATCAATCTTTTACCCAAATACCACGGACTCGAGACTGAGGACGCTTACGTTTTCATTACCAAATTTGAAAACATATGCGCAATGATGGGTACGTCACAACTTTCAGTGGATGCGATGCGTCTACGACTTCTTCCATTTACTTTGTGCGATATAGCCGAGAAGTGGCTATATAATACTACCGCACATTCTATTACGAATTGGGAAGAATTCGTCACTGCATTTCTTAAGAAATTCTACCCACACCAAAAGACAGCTCGAATCCGTAGCGAACTGAATCAATTTGCCCAGCTCCCTGCTGAACCATTCTCTAAATACTTTGAACGTTTCAAGGATCTATTGGTTCAATGTCCTCATCACGGCATCCCGAGATGGGAGCTTTGCCGAATCATATATGAGGGCAGTAACCCTAACACTAAACAGAGCCTTGAAAACATGTGTCAAGGTACATTTATGACTAAGGATGATGGGGAAGCTTGGAAGTACTTAGAAGAGTTCGCTGAAAAATCACTACAGTGGGAGAGTGGAACCCAACCATTGAATAGGGGTGGCGTACACCAAATAGATGTGTCCATAGGTGTTCGAGCTGAAATGGCAGCAATGCAAAAGAAGCTCGACGCTATGGAACACAAATTTGCAGCAGCCTCCCTAAACCCAATGTCACTCCCCAAAACTGTTTGTGGGTGCTGTTCTGATCCATCACATTTAACGGAAGAATGTCCATTAAACTCTGCGTTTCAAGGTCACGAGCATTCTAATGCCGCATTTCAAAGACCTCGAAACGATCCATATTCTTCCACGTACAATCAGGGTTGGAGGAATCACCCGAATTTTGCTTGGAACCAAAACCAATCTCAAAACACGGTTCCAAACATGAATAATTTTCAAAGGGTTCTTCCTCCACCACAACAGCAACCCCTTCAACTCACTCAGCACCCCTACCAGTCACAAAATTTCCAAAACCAGGGCAACACTCCTGCACAGTCTAATCCTATGCAGTCCTGTTCTGACGAGTTCTCTCAATTCACTCAAACCATGAAATCACTTTTGTCAAATTTCATAGAGGTTTCGACTGAGGTTAGATCTTCCGTCAGTGAGATAAAGAAAAACTCAGCGTCCCAAGCTGAGAGTATCAAATCGATGGAAGCTGAAATCGCACGCCTAAAAGCCGAAATGAGTGCGAGAGAAAAAGGGAAACTTCCCTCTCAACCCCTACAGAATCCTGGGCATTACAATGTAAATGCCGTCACAACATTGAGATCGGGAAGAGTGCTGAACAATCATGTCGGGGAAGGTATTGATGATACTGAAAATCATATCAACACCCCGGCTGAGTCCTTTCCACACACACACACTTCTCCTTCTGATCCTTCTTCTTCCACCACACCACTTTCTCGCGAGCCTATTCTCCATTTCCCATTAGGCTCAACACCTTCACCCAACCCTTATAGTTCTCCACAGACGGTCCCCACACCTCTTTTGGGACTGCGTCTACCCCCTCTTCCTTCTCCTGTGATGGACCCTGCGCTTATTGCGAAAGCTCCTTACCCGAACCGGTTAAGGGGTAACAGAACGAGTCCTCATATGGAGAAAATTATAGAAATGTTCAAACAGGTTAACATCAATATCCCTCTCCTAGATGCGATTCAACAAGTCCCCGCTTATGCGAAAATTCTTAAGGACTTGTGCACTAGGAAGAGGAAGACTCAAGTGCCGAAGAAGGTCTTTATGTCTAATAATATCAGCACTGCTTTTATCCCCCAGCTACCAAAGAAACAAAAGGACCCAGGATGTCCTACAATATCGATTTCTATTGGGGGTAAAAACATAAATCGTGCTCTTTTAGATCTTGGCGCGAGTGTTAACCTGCTCCCTTATTCTGTCTATGAGCAATTAGGGATTGGAGAGTTGAAACCTGCTCATTGCACTCTCCAGATGGCAGACCGATCTATCACCAAACCAAGGGGTGAATTAGAGGATGTGTTGATAAAGGTCGGGGAATTTGTTTTCCCTGTAGACTTCATTGTGCTCGACACATATCCTGTAGTAAACCTCCGGGGCCAAATTCCGGTGATTTTAGGTCGTCCTTTCCTTACCACTTCCAACGCTGTTATAAACTGTAGAAACGGTTCAATGAACTTATCATTTGGAAATATGACCATTGAACTAAATATCTACAAAGTTGGAAGTCAGCCATCAGAACCCTCTGCTCATATTTTAGATGTGTGCTCTGTCCATGAGATCGCTCCCGATAGTTGTGGAGCTGAGGATCTTTGCTTTACTGATCTCGATGACATTACCACATCTCTGTTTGATTTCACACATGATCTTAGTGAGGACACTTTCTCTACACTTGAGTCCTGCACTTCTGACTTTTCTCCACCCGAGTCTGTATCTTTCACAGGCTCTGAGCTTCTTTGTAAATCCAAAAATCACTCAATGAACCCTCCTTCTATCATTTCTCCGCCTGAGTTAGATCTCAAAATTTTACCTTCTCACCTCAAATATGCATATCTAGATGAGAATGAGTCTTTACCGGTTATCATATCCGCTACTTTTGCATCAGAGCAAGAGAATGCACTTTTATCGGTATTAAGATCTAACAAAGAGGCGTTTGGTTGGAGTATGGCGGACATCAAAGGGATTAGTCCCTTGATAGTTGAACATCATATACATGTGATGGATGATGCCAGACCAACCCGAGAACCACAGAGACGGTTGAATCCCGTCATGAAGGAAGCTGTCATGAAAGAGATCGTCAAATGCTTAGATAATGGTATTATATACCCCATCTCCGATAGCCAGTGGGTGAGTCCTATACATGTCGTTCCTAAGAAATCCGGCATCACAGTTATCACAAATGAGGCGAATGAGTTGATTCAGACACGCGCCCAAACTGGGTGGCGTGTATGCATCGATTATAGAAAACTCAACGCTGCTACGAGGAAAGATCATTTTCCTCTACCATTCATTGATCAGATGCTGGAACGCTTAGCGGGACGACAGTACTATTGTTTTATGGACGGATACTCAGGCTATAATCAGGTCCCCATCGCCAAAAAGGATCAAGATAAAACCACTTTTACTTGTCCTTTTGGTACCTTTGCTTACAGTCGCATGCCCTTTGGGTTATGCAATGCTCCCGCTACCTTTCAGCGGTGTATGATGGGGATATTCTCTGATATGGTAGAGAATTTTTTGGAGATCTTTATGGACGACTTCTCGATTTTTGGAGACTCTTTTTCAGATTGCCTAGCGAATCTTGACGCTGTTCTTACTCGTTGTAAAGAGAAGAACTTGACTTTGAACTGGGAAAAATGCCATTTTATGGTCCAAGAAGGAATAGTACTTGGACATGTCATTTCACAGAAAGGCATTGAGGTTGACAGAGCTAAGATAGATGTCATTCAAAACCTCCCTCATCCCAAAAGCGTTAAAGATATTCGCTCTTTCCTTGGCCATGCGGGCTTTTATAGGAGATTCATTAAGGACTTTAGCAAAATTGCTAGACCTTTAACACTACTCCTGGCCAAGGATACGACCTTCCATTTTGACTCGGATTGTGAGACAGCTTTCGACTCACTTAAACACTCACTCACTTCAGCCCCCGTTTTATCATCACCAAACTGGGACTACCCCTTTGAGCTGATGTGTGACGCATCGGATTTTGCAGTAGGTGCAGTCTTAGGACAGCACATTGAAAAGATGCCATACGTGATTTACTATGCAAGTAAGACCCTGAATGATGCGCAAATCAATTATACAACCACAGAAAAAGAACTCTTAGCGGTTGTATTTGCATTAGAAAAATTCAGGCCTTACTTAATCGGCTCACCTATAGTTGTGTATATTGACCATTCCGCTTTAAAACATCTTCTGGCGAAGAAAGATGCAAAAGGTCGACTAATACGTTGGATCCTTCTGTTACAAGAATTTGATCTTGTTATCAAAGATAAGAAAGGATGTGAAAACGTAGTAGCTGACCACCTTTCACGCATCATTTCTTCTCCTGTGACCCTGCCGATCAATGACTCGTTCCCTGACGAACAACTCTTGAGCATATCCACTGAACCATGGTTCAGGGATATTGTGAACTATCATGCCACGGGACTGATACCGAGCGAATGGTCAAAACAGGACAAATACCGTTTTTTATCCCAAGTAAAACACTTTTACTGGGACGAGCCCTATTTGTTTAAATATTGTCCTGATCAGATCATTCGCCGGTGCGTCCCAAATGAAGAGTTCAAGAGTGTTCTTTCTTTTTGTCATGATCAGGCCTGTGGGGGTCACTTTGGTCCAAGAAAGACAGCGGAAAAGGTTTTGCAATGTGGATTTTACTGGCCGACCTTATTCAAGGACGCATTTGAGTATTGCAAAACCTGTACACAATGTCAGTATACGAGTAGAATATCCCAGAGGAATGAAATGCCTCAGCAACCCATTCTGGTTGTTGAAATGTTCGATGTTTGGGGCATAGATTTTATGGGTCCTTTTCCCAACTCCTTTGGGAATTTGTACATATTGCTGGCGGTTGATTATGTCTCAAAGTGGGTAGAAGCCATTCCATGTCGCACTAATGACAGGAAAGTTGTCATTAAGTTCTTAAAAGAGAATATCTTCTCGTGATTTGGACACCCACGCGCTATCATTAGCGATAATGGGACACATTTCTGCAACAGGTCTTTCGAGACTCTGATGCGAAAATACTCAATCAACCACCGACTTTCTACACCCTATCATCCCCAAACAAGCGGGCAGGCTGAAATCTCAAACAGATAAATCAAACTTATTCTGGAGAAAACTGTTGCTAAAAATAGAAAAGACTGGTCGACCAAATTGACGGATGCTCTTTGGGCATTCAGAACTGCATTTAAAACCGACCTAGGGATGTCTCCATATAGGATAGTGTTTGGAAAAGCATGTCATTTACCTGTCGAGATAGAGCATAAAGCATTGTGGGTTATAAAGGAAATAAATTTTGATTTAAACCTTGCTTGCAACTTTCGGAAGCTGCAACTTAACGAGTTAAGCGAACTCCGCGATGAAGCTTATGATAATGTTGTAATCACAAAGAATAGGACTAAGGTTTTTCACGATAAAAACATTTTGAGGAAAACATTTTCACCTGGTCAACAAGTCCTTCTTTATGATTCACGATTACACCTTCATGCGGGTAAGCTCCGATCTCGATGGAAGGGACCTTTTGTTGTGCGGTCTGTATACCCGCACGGGGCGGTAGAAGTTGAAAATGTTAAAAACGGCACTGTTTTCAAAGTAAATGGACATAGACTAAAGCCGTATTTTTCCACTGACCCCACGGAGGAGCTTTTGTTCTTACAAGAGCCAGTTTATTTGGATTAAAATTCCTCCGTCTCACCTTCATGTCCAGTATATCATTGCATCATCTTTTGAATGAAGGTGAGTGAAAAGATAAGTTTGGGGGAAGTTCTTCACTTATATATTTTGCCCCCACTAATAATTCCTCCCAGACTTACAGGTTTTGTAGATATAGCTGTCGGCAACAGTGAGGACACTGTTGAAAACAAGTTTGGGGGAGGTTTGTGCTTATTTTTTCGCATCATTTGCATATCATCTGCATAAGCACAAAACATTTCTTTTAAAAATCTATAAAAATTGAAAAAATTTCAAAACCCATAAAAATATAAAAAAATTTCAAATATAAAAATAATTTTAATATTTACACTTTTTTGTACATAAATAAGATAATGAAAGTTTAGATAGTGAAAAATTACATCCATGAGATTAGAAAAATTTAAGAAAACTAAGAAAATTAGAAGTTTTCTTATACGAACTAGTAATAAGTAGTTATGAGCCATTGTCCCAAGGGTTAGTAAGATGAAAGATGTCACTAATCTGAGGATAAAAATAAGTCTGAAAAATAGTTTCTATTCTGGAAGCCAAACATTTTGAACGTTGATACCCTGCTATTCGCACTTACACACGTCTTGAAGCCTGGGATAGTAGAGGATACCTTGAAATGCTCTTGTCTTAAAGCCAAAAGTATGAAGGAAATAAAAAGAAAAAAAAAGTGAATAAAAAAATATAAAGTGGTGAGAAAAATGGACACTGGTTTTGTTATCACCAAGGGCAATAAAAAATGTATAGCGAGGGTGCTTTTTCACCTAGTGCCCTAAGGCCAACTGGTCTGGGAGTCACTGCTATGCCTTAGGTGGTGCAAGACGAGGAAAATACACCAAGTAAGCAAGCACAGGAGTAATCGGTCGGTTAGTACCTCAAGAAGTATTAACGGTCGCATGAAAGTGTGTGAGCAATTTCAGCTAAATATTCATTAATTAAAAAGTACTGAGGCTGATGGGCAAGAGTATGATAGCTTGAATTGAATTCTCCGGGTGTAGGGATGTCCTTTACACACACGCAGGGTTATATGATCGATGTTTGGAAAACAGATAGGAATGAAGAATAAGACGATGTTTTATTGAGGGAGGACGTGATTTCTGACATCTTTTCATGACCATTAAGATAGGGCTCATGACAACCGAAAAGCTAGCTTAGTTGGAAACCCTAATTTTCAAGGCTTTTCTTTTACAATTCTTTTCTTTAAATGTAAATTTCATGATCTTCCTTTTATTATTGGATTTTGTGGGTGCAATCCGCTGAAAGCCCTCAGGAGACAACACTCCTCCTACTAGGGACACCTAGAGGTTTAAAGGCTTGTTGCACGTGCTCAGTGCAATCGTGTTGCCTACGAAAGTGTGCTAGTTAGTTTTTCTCTTTCTTTATTTTCTCCTTCTCTTTTTAATAAAACATTCGCTCGAGACGATCGAAATTAAGTTTGGGGGTATTTGATCAGTCGAAAATATTGCATATTTTAACCAGCAATTTCCCTATCATCTGCATACATTTAGAAGTGTACGGCATTCATATTTTACATATTAGCAAAACTGTCGCAAAATATCAGATTACATGTATTAGACCTTAAAACCGGCATTTCTAGGGAAATTGACTGCATTGCATGGCATCGCAATATTTCTATATGTCGCAACCCGTATTTCGAAGTCTGTGCAGGAAAAGGGAAGTTTGCTCGAACATTACACCGCTCAAAAGATACGTCAACTCACTAATTTCAGATCTGGTATCAATCCAAAGGAGCAATCACAATTCAGCATATCAGACAAAGCCCTAAACAGCAGTCCAAGACCACACCAGAAGATCCAAAGTCCAAGCTCATTAAAGAGCCGCGGATCCGCGGCATGGGCTTGCTAATGCCGCGGATCCGCGGTGGGTCCATGGAGTTAGCCTCCCAAATTTGCACCAAAACTCCTACATCAGTGGCTACAGTTCAGAAATGCACTCCAACTTCCAGAAGACTCCAGAGATTTCTACCAGATCAGCAAACACTTTGATCTACACTAAACTAGCCTATCATTCTAGAACTTTCCCCCTAAACCCTAGCTTAAACCCTAAGCTAAGTCTAACAAACTCTCTCAACAAACTTTTGGAGGGAACTACCATTTCAAACCTAAACCTAGGGTTTAGGAAGTCTATAAATAGAAGCCTAGACCTAGGGTGAGGATCATGAAATAATCATAATAGTGTAGAGATAGATAGAATCAACCCATTTTATAGTTTTTTAGCCAATCTCCTTCTTCATCTCCTTCCTCCTCAAATCTAGTGAGAGGGCTTGTGGGAAACCCTAACCCTAATTCCAATTAAAAATCAAGATCCCAAGTACCCATTAAGCAAGAAGCCTTACAACCTTTAGGAGCGGAGCCGATCTTCAACGGAGCAAGCGATCCGAGCCGATCCACGACTCACGAAGCCGAGCGACGCCCGATCAACAATTTAGATTCTTCCTCTTGTAGTTCTTGAAGCGAATGTAATCAAAATTGTTGAGATAAATAAAGGTGATATTCTTTTATCTTGTTTTCTTTAAATTCTGCATCATGATATCTTTACAATTCGTAAATCTTTTCTGTGTGGTGATGTGTGAATAAAACTCTGCTCGTCGAGGAGTCGAGACGGTCAATAGAATGATGATGTAACATAGCTTTAATCGATTCTTGAGTCCTATGAGTTTTGTAAACCCTAGCAAGTTCAAGAAACGACGACCCATTTCGTTTCGATGCTTTCTTGATTGACATCGTTCGAAATTGGGGAGTTACGATCGTTTCTTGAATTTGGTAGAGGCTAGAAAAGGAATGATATCGATGAAAGAACAAGGGTTAAAAGATGAACCCTAGTTTCATCAAGAAAGCCCTAACTCTCGTCAATGATCATCAATCTAGTATCAATCCTTCGAAGGACAAGAACACGATATCTTTAGATTACATCACGTTTATTGATCCGATCGATTCCTACGAGCCTCTTTTAGATTCTTGATTGTTGATTGGAAATATCATCGATACACCGATTCTTGATTGTTTATCTTTTTCTTGATTCTTGAATAGAATAGTGACACTTGAAAATCAATACTCTTGAATCATGTTTTCGTTTATCTTAGCTTAACTTTTCAATTCAAGCATATCAATACAACGAATCGTGCAATCCCTGTGGACGATCCGCACTCATTCATGAACTACAATTGACACCGTAGTTTGATTGCGGTCAAAATATTTTTTTGGTTGTGAAGTTCTTTACAAATTTTCTACATACTACACAACGGGAAAATTCGATCAATCAATTACTCATCAAGGAGTGCACCCACAGATGAGTAACCTGAGAGAGAAGTATATTCTCAAAATTACTATGACGGAATACCCAGCATAAGTATCTACATCTTTGATTATTTCGAAGAATCCTGATACTTCCAACGTATGGTTTTCTACTTTATTCTTATATCTATAATTTCTCAAAATTTGGACCTTGTATTTCAATGAAATGCGTGTCTAAAACCAGAGAAGTCATAAGTAAACGCAATAAAGTACGACTACCAACCCCTTGTCCCAATAGACATCAGAAAATATATAATACTTTGTATAAGTCCTCTAAGTCTAATGACTCAAATCCTGTGTGTCGTAGGTTGAAAACTGTATTATGGTTAAGAAGATTTACACCATTATTGAATGCACCTTACCTAATCATTAACTAATAAAGGTAAATGTAATAAACATAATTTCAAAAAATTTATATCTCACTTTATAAAATAAGTGTACAAATATATCAGTTTGAAATTGGTGCATAACAACGGATATTCAAAACCAAATATTTGCCATTGGGCAAAAACCACGTGATTTCCTTAAATATCACCAATTACAAAGAATTCTGATTTTTGAAGATATAATCATCCAATTCCCAATATTCTACTCCCACTTAGCATCTGTAACATTATACATATGTGAGAATCAAATCCGGTAAATACATACCCTGGAGTCAGAATCTTATTAGGAAATCGGTTTTCAATTAACACCGCACAGTAAAACTGAAACATGAAAATGTTTTGAGAGGGTGGCCAGGTATTCCTAGTAATGCCCTTTCCAAAAGCAGACTCATGACATTAGTTTCAATTTCTATTGCTCTTTCTCCAATCCTTTTATATGTCTTTACTTCTTACATTCTGTACACCATACGTAGGCTAATTGGTTTTCTTCTTTCCCTTACCATTCGACATCTGCCTAAGGTTTGGAAGAAGACTATCCAATAAGCGTAATAAATGTAATCTCCTAATAATAGGAGACCTCGCAGCCTGAGAGAAGGTAAAGAGAAAAAATAACCGAATAATCCTATTCTATTTCCCCAGAACCGGAATCCATTCTTGAATTGAAATAAATTTCTACGAGTTCGTATGTAACCATATGTGATGGTTATATCCATTCTATATGGATCTTCGTATTGATACAGAATGTTATGGAGAAAGCAAAGGGTAAAGTAGGAGTGGCATGGATATATGAGACTTTGTCGTGAATCATGACAAAACAAAGTCAGATTTGTAAAAAGGTTCGGTCAACTTGGTTTACGAGTTATAGTTTAAGGCGAGTCATGGTTGTTGTCAGAGAGAGAGAGAGAGAGAGAAAAGAAACACTCAGCATATACTCTATTAAGATTAGTTTGGTTAATCACTTTATCTAATCAGATAGCTCCCCCTTTTTTTTCCGAATTCTCTTTCAAATCTTAAAAGGAGAACTAGTCAGGATCATTTACACCTTACAAGTTCACTAACCGTTTAGCCAGGCCAGTGTTGGTACTCTGAAGGAGTTTCCCCGTGCTTTCATACGAATCTAATTAAATAACCCCGTTTCCGCAAAGGCGTAACCTCATTAACACTTTCTAGACACCTAATAAGTTAAATAATTATGAAGTGAAAATCTCCCAAAGAGTAATACCTACTCACAGTGAGAATCGGGACCCAAGTATCATTGTGTTATAATCTGACGGAAGCCACTCAAGTCACCACACTCCAAAAGGTATGCGCATGCCTGGAAAGTTTCCTGTATGTTTGAAATTCCCAATGTGGTTTTTGCCTATAGCGACTTATGATCTTGATTAGGTCAACAAACCATAAGCCGCTAGTCATGTTCAACCCGTCATTTTCTTGATTGCATTAAACCCATCCACACGAGCCTTTGACTAGGTCAACAAGGCCTTACGACCGTCCTAACCAATCGCATCTCTATGCACAGAAAATCACCACTTAGCTACCGCACACTACGCTTTGACCAGGTCAGCAAATGCAGCACGAATACTAAATACTATTAATCTGAAATGAAGGAGGGCTATGGCCAGTTTTTGATGAAAAACTTTTAACGTAATGAACTTGATATCGTTGAAGGAACCGAATAGCTTTGAAAAGGAGTGACTTAGGCTCCGCTTTTAAAACGAGTGGTTTTGAAGAAAACCGAGTAGTTTTAAAAATTGGTTCCGACAACATCAATTAGGTTTGTTTTACTTGCATTAAAACTATAATGTGATCCCATCAATTAATAATATCATACCAAAAAATCGAAAAAAAGGCACGCACATATATGCCATCCGCATTCGCCACAGGGTCCCGGGCCTTCACCGTAAGATTACTTAACTTACGGCAGGACGGGAACATGACTAGCGCGGATGCAAAACATGTATAGCATCTACTATACACACACACACACAACACCATTCATCTTAAGCATGATAGCATATCACAAACATAGAATCACAACAGAAGCAAACACTATGAAATAGAGGGTATGCTAAGCCATGGATGAAACACGGATTCCACGGTCGTGTCAATAGCCAAACCCTAGGCCCTAGACCCCTACGAGTGCGGCAAGTAGTCCCGCCAATTCTAGAATGGGATGACCCGTTCTCAACTCCATGAGATAGCCATCCGTTGCTTCCTAGAACCCGGCTACTTAAGCACTTCTCCTGGGTTTATCCTAGGTACAAAAGATGAATGAAATAAAATACATAGGCGACACAACCTCAATCCGGAAGTGCCCCTCAAAAGAATATATATCAAGCAGTGACGGTAGTCCACAAGTCGGATGCTTGCCCCGCAATACGAATATACAAATGTAAATATAAAACTCTCATCTCACAAAAACCCCGGCTATTCACGATGATGATCGCAACTATTCCAATCCAAAGAAGCATCACAGAACTAACAAGTATTTGTAACCCCGTCTAATCGACCTATAGCAATTAGACGACGTTCACAAACGCAAATACAAAACACAAGATATAAACGATGCAAAAGTTTCGATTTAAAACTTTCCGTGTTGCCCGAATACAAAGATAACACCAAGTGAAATCTAGGAAAAATCAAACATAACAAAAAATTAAGTTTTCATGAGAGTAAGCCACTGGAAAAAACCGGGGACCACATGCCACTAGAAAACCGCCAGTGTCGGGAAAATAGGCATTTCTGGCGGTTTTTCTTGGGAATTGAGTCCTCATTTTTCTACCATAGTTCTTATATCTCATGACAAGAAATAGGGTAGAAAAACGCAAATACGAAAAAAATATTGACAGAAACTTGATTTTCGTGTTATCAAAAAACGGAATTTTTTTTGTTTCGAAACGTAAATATCGTCTAATTCTAGTTCTAGCATTTGGGTGGCTCTGATACCATGTAGGCAGACACTCGTGCTCGTGCCGCTAACTTGCAGTGAGTGCAGAATACAAAATAAAAATTTTCTAAACTTGAGCACGAACTACTACAACCTAGAATCGAATCCAAACACTAAATTAGAAACATATGAAGGAGTTTAGCTACTCGGTTAGTAACAGCAACCTTTGTAGTTGTGTCCTTCATCTTCTTTCCCACTTCCTTAGCTCCTTAGGTCATCGGAATGAGCTTGGGAGTCGGTCTTCCTTATCGAAGATGATCCACCTCGAAAGAACCCTAGCTAAGACTCTAACTTCACAACAAAAACAAAGTGAAGAAACTAGTGATAAAAACTTTCTAGAAATTGATCACTAAGATGCAGTAGTGGCTAATCTCTAGTGTTTCTCACTTTATCGTTTTCTTTTCTCTTTTTACAAAAACTCAAGAGAGGAAGAAGAAGAAGAACAAGGGTGTTTGTTTAACAAGCATGGCAATTAAAGAATAATCTATCATCCTTATCTTTTCTCTTCATCTTTTCTTTTATTGTTTTGGATGGGTGGAAGTGTGACTCACCATAGTGAATCACAAATCCACACCATTCCAAACAATACAAGAAGATATGAGAAGAGAAGAGTGCCACCTCAATGTACACATAAACATATGTATTTGTATATATAAATATATATAAAATACACTAATACAAATATATGCTACAAATACATACACCGGTATTTGTATCAAAATATGAATATCGTATTCGTATAAAATACGAATACACGTATTTGTACTAATGATATAAATACCCGTATTAATATCAAGACACAAATACACGTATTTAAACAAATACTCATATTCATATAAATACCGTATTTTCTCAAAATACGAATACCGAAAAGAGAGGTACTGAAAGAGATATATAATACTAGATCACACTTGATCCAAGATGTGATAACTTGTATATATTTCAAACCGGCTAGTATTAACAAACTGTCCGATTAAAAGCACATGTACAAAAACACGTGTTTTAATCGAACCTGGGTACATATCAAAATACGTACACTGTATCGTTTTGCCCGAGTTGGGAAACCCTCTGTATGGGACTCTAATGACTCGATAATATGCTGGCAATAAAAATAACATAACCATGCTTGAATAGTTTGCACAAATGAATTTTCATTTATGCAAACTATTCAAGCATGGTTCACACAATTCTCTCCTTTACACCTCATTTTCTATTTTACACCTCATTTTCCATTTTACAAATAAAATGGAAAATACATGATAAGGTGTCCTCCTTCTAGAATGTCTTTCTGTATAAATACGGAATATATTCTACCGTACACACACACACACACACACACGTATTCGTATCAAAATACGAACACCCAAAGAGATAGAATAATACACAGAACATAATACTAGAATATACATATCGAAATGTGTATATATAAATTATTAAATCAATACCCGATTTAATAATCCGGATTAATCTTAAACCGGCTAGTATTGTCAACCGTCTGATCGAAAATCCGGATAACACTAGAATATACATATCGAAATATGTATATGTAAATTATTAAATCAACACCCGATTTAATAATCCGGCTTAATCCTAAGCCGGCTAGTATCATCATTCGATCAGAACCATGCACGTATCAAAATACGGCTACTATATCATTTCTCCTGAACCAGAGAAACCCTCTGTGTGAGACTCTAAAAACTCGACAGTACGCTGGCAGTGGGTTTAACCACAAGCACGTCAGCAGCACTAGCTGTACATAACGGCTACCCAGGTACCTGTCGAAAGGAAGGCCGATGAGCAAGCTCATCCGAACCCGTACTGAGCCTATCCGTGACAATCTCCGTACAGTCCGGTCTATTCGTCTAAGAGTATCGCATACCGAGTCTAGGTGGGGTGGTAAACGTCAGACCCCTAATAACCTGATAAGTCGTGTCGATTCAGCTCAGGACCGATCTGAGAAACTACTGGTCTAACCATCAGTAAATCTCAACTGCTTTGGCCAAGGTCTTATGGTTCTGGCCAACTGGACACAACGCGATATCGACTCCTAATACCAGGAGAGACGAATCTATGACAATCACTCACTGCCTCCATGTGGCTCGGGACTGTACCCAACTAAAACCTGTTTGCACGGCTCAGTAGAGCCGTGGTGGGGTAGTGATCAAAACACAGTGGGAACTCACACGAGACAAATGATGATCTTGGGTCTAAAGACTAACATGGACACATGTCACCTGAGAACCGGTATCTGACGATAGGTATAATACCATCTAGAGGTTCTCGGTGAGTCTGTCCAGCAGCACCAGTGAGCACCTGTATACAATCTTAGATGATCACACCAATGGTTATGGGACCAACCACCGCCCCTCGTCGGGGTCTAGAAACGTATACACAAGTCTACTCTGGAATATCGATGCCCGGTCTCGATACTCCTGCGACTTGGGACCTTTAAGGATGTGCTTATAGAATACCCAGCTCCCACAAGTATGATCGCCATCATAACGCTGGTAGTCAAGAAAAATCCTACGGGCTTTATCAACATGTATCAGTCATATGTGATATCGAGTATAACATATGCACATGTTAAGATAAAGACGAACCAAAATAGTATACTACTATAACGAGTCTTTATCAACATGTATAAGCAATACAAAGCAGTAAGAAAAACAAATACACATGTTCAGATAAAGACAACTCAAATAGTATATTATATAACTGAGCAAGATTATCCTGTACATACATATCCCCAGCATCTTATACAATACAGGCCTCTAGGGCATACATATCCAACAATCTCCCACTTTCACTAAGGCCTCTAATTGGCGTACCGAATACCCAACGTCTGCTCTAGAGCTAGTTGTTGGCGTATCGCATACCCAACATCTAAAAAAGTCGCTTGAACCGCGCTTGAGGGAGGGCTTTAGTAAATGGACCCGCCGTGTTGTCTTTTGTATCTACTCTCCGAATCTCGATCTCCCGGCGATCTACAATCTCCCTGATCAGGTGATACCGCCTCAATATGTGTCTGTATTTCTGATGGGACCGTGGTTCTTTCGCTAAAGCTATAGCCCCATTGTTATCGCAATACAAAGATATTGGATTAACAATGGACGGAACCACCTCAAGTTTAGTAATGAACTTCTTCATCCAGACCGCTTCTTTTGCGGCATCGTTGGTAGCAATGTATTCAGCCTCCATCGTCGAGTTTGCGACGGTGACCTGTTTGGAGCTCTTCCAACAGACCACCCCTCCATTGAGGGTAAACAAAAAACCCGAGACAGACTTGTAGTCATCCTTGTCATTCTGAAACTTGAGTCAGCAAAGAACTCGATCTGGAGGTCTCCATTACCGTAAACCAAGAACATCTCCTTATTCCTTCTCATGTACTTGAGAATGTTCTTCACAGCTGTCCAGTGGTTCTCTCCTGGATTCGACTGATACCGGCTCACCACGCTAAGCGCGTATGCTACATCTAGTCTGGTACACAGTGTCACATATATTATAGATCCTACCGCCGAAGCATAGGGTATAGTGCTCGTGCAAACCCTCTCCTCATCAGTCTTGGGAGACATCTCTTTGGAGAGGGTGATTCCATGCAAAGCGGGTATATTACCACACTTGGAATCTTCCATACTAAATCTCTTTAGTATGGTCTCTATGTACCTGAACTGTAAAGTCCCAACAATCTCTTGGATCTGTCTCTGTAGATCTTAATGCCCAGAATATACGAGGCAGCACCCGGGTCTTTCATAGAGAATTTGTGACAAGAACAACTTGACCGATTGTAGCACGGGAATGTCATTTCCTATCAAGAGATTGTCGTCCATGTACAAGACTAGGAATACAACAGTTCTTCTTACAATCTTCTTGTAGATACATGGCTCATCTTCGTTTTTGATGAATTCAAATTCCTTGACTGTCTCATTAAAATAGATGTTCCAACTCCGTGATACCTACTTTAATCCATAAATGGGTTTAAGCAACTTGCACACCTTCCTGCTGCTCCCGCTGTCTACGAATCTCTCCGGCTGATCCATCTAAACGCACTCTTCTAAACTTCCATTTAGAAAATCCGTTTTAACGCCCATCTGCCAGATATCATAGTCATGGTAAGCAGCAATGGCAATGAGGGTCCGTGTCACGCCTCGTTTTCTAAAATACGGAATACGAGGGGTGACAAGGCCAGTCATGCTCCTACGGTCAAGGAAATATCATGCCGTAGTTACACTTCAGCTTCTAGCATTACGTGGTAATCAGTAATCAATGCACAAGTAATGAGAAATGCAGTCCCTAAATCTATCAAAATAGATAAAAGATATACCAGATAGGGATCAAGAGAAAGATAGCGCTAGCGTCGCTGATCTGGATGTGCGCAAAATCCTCGAGGTACGTCAGGTCCTGATCCAAGCTCAGTCCACTTCTCACTCTGAGCATGCATACTCAGATCGTAAGAGCGACACAATAGTAATATATATATATAAACATATGTAAACACATGCAATGATGATGAACATGAAGCAGTAAATATAGAATGATGACGCGAGCATGAAATAATCGGTACAGGTAAACAGAAAAGCAGGTATATCGAATCAGTAATCAATGCATGTCCATGTCACTAAACCTATCCGTCTCTAAGTCTCACTGTCCAGGTCGCTAAACCTATCGTCAGTCCAAGTGTGAGCGTCAACCACCGCAGAAGTATCCCCAACCCAAGGGTAGGCCCCAGGGGCAAGGGAACACGGGCACGAATCACGCTCACTAATAATCAGTAATATCACCAATATGACTCCTAAAATCGCTGTATATGCCGGCAGTGGGACTCCCGAGATTCCGTTGATCGAACTCACACCCAAACTACCCCATACCCCATGGTCTACATCAACTACCAACCATGAATCCAAATACTATTCGATCCATGACAAGTCTACGCGAGAACTGGAGACAGGATCTCCATCAAACATGTCTCGACTGGTATCCAAGATAAATGGACAATGTTTGACGTCTTACCTATAACACTAATATAAGTGCTTCCATTACCGTCCCATTCTAGTTATAGTTACACTTATATATGTCCCATAGACGTCGACAATGCATTAAATTAATTTGGGCCCGCTGATTGTGTATAAGTACGTATCACTTCACTGATTCATTCACGCTTTAACACTAACGTACTTGCCATAATCCAATCACTAATATCTATCACTGGGTAATGTATCACGGTCACTAGATTATCAATGTTTATGACCACTATTCAAATAAGGGTATAACCGTTACATGATATGATGAGAATGCAATTAATTACGGTATGAATAAAAATATCAGCAGCCAGTGTCCAACCACTTGCATAATTTACTATAAATCACACGTGCAGAATTTAGCAAAACAATATAAAAGGAGTAAGCAGTATGTTTAATTATCTATCCATCAAAATTGGTTTCGCGTCAATTGGGTTTCAGGTTCGCTAGTTATGGTCATTTTATTTTAAGTGTTTACCGCTGGAAATCCAATTTCTGAACTGGAAGTCCGTTTCGTAACACGTTTTACTCCCAGTTGGGGGCATAATAAGGCGACACTACAGTTGGATAATATTTAGATTTAACAGTTAGGTTTCCAACTCATCATACGGATCGATAATATCCACTGTGTGTTGGGAGTTATGCAATGTTTAATGTCGGGATATGCGTTCTGTCCCTGCATGGGACTGCAGTATATATTGATAGTTTAAAATGTGATTAAAATAGAAAATGATGATAAAAATGAATGAAACTACTTTCAATGTTTAGCTAACAGATTTATCTTCGCCACGGAATAGGGTTCCGCATAATATCATTTTCATACAGAGCTATAACAACATTTTAATTCAGGTGTCAACAAATAGTATTGCTCTGGACTGCAATCCAGAGTCAAATCTTGCTTCCGTTTGCATTATCATAACAAAACAATATTCAGTAACCATCTATAGAGGGTTAAGGTTCATTTAGTTGGCTTCGATATAAGCTCGGGAATGTTTCATTACGAGTTATATTCAATTAATTATGAATTTTACAATGCAAGGTAAATTGCAGTTTTCAGATTTTACAACGTATCTTGGGACGCCCCTTTATGTATGAAACATCAATAATATCCATTCAAATTTCTACGCGACGTTTATCAATATTAAGGAATGTATTGATTATAAATTCCAGCATTTTCAATTGGGTTTTAATTTTGATAATCGTGGCTATCTTCTAGAACACAAACTTATTTAAATTACGATTAACATTTATCAAATCGATTAACATAATTATATATATAGGTATAGCATGATTTAGCAAGTGAGAGAGTTCACTTGCCTTCGGTCGCTTGATATAGAAGCGACACCACGCGCGGCATCCGTCTCATCACTCGAGACGATGCGATACTGGATACGTGCGTGACGCGGGCGCTATGCGTGGAGATCCGGTACTGGGCACGGTGACGATGCGAGTGTGAAACGGTAGTGGGCGTGGTCCTGGTTCGGTGCGTGACATGGCACGACACGGTACCGAGCATGGTCTGGACTCGGGGCGTGGTGCGGGAGCGGCACGGCGCGTGCAATGGAGCGGGTACGGTGTGGCACGGGGACTGAGTACGATGTGGCACGGGGAGTGGTATGGGGCCCAACATGTCTGCGTACGCGGTGGCACGGAGGCGGGCACGGCGTGTGTGGCACAGGGAGTGGGTACGTGGCGACACGGACACACACGAGCTAGGCACGACGACAACAAGGCAGTAGTAACAACACGACACCGGCAACGGCACGGCCGTAGCAACAGCAACAAGGTGAGCTCGGCGAGATGGGGTGCTTGGGCTTGAAGTGGAGCTTGGGCTCAGCTTCGGCGGCAGTGATGTGCAGGAAGAAGAAGAGGTCGGCTGCGGGAAGGAGTTGCCGGCGATGAGGGGCTCGGTTGAAGGCAGTACATCGGGGGCTTGGGCAGTGGGCTGGAGCTCGGGTCGTGGAGGCAAGGTCGAGGTGGCCGGAGGTGGAGAAGATGATGGTGGTGGCGCTAAGCTCATCGAGGAGTTGGTGGGTCATTGAGCCCGGTGGTGGAGGTGAGGAGGTGCAGGGGAAGCTGGCGGCTCGAGCTCAGGTCGTGTGATCGGCGGTGAGGGCAGAGGCGAGGGCTGCAGTGGATGTGGGTATCGAGGCGGTCGATGATAGGTCGCTCGGGTTTGGGTTGGTGCTCGGGCTCGGAGATGGAGGCGGTGCTGGCGTGACGGTGATGGCAATGGCTACAGCGGCTGCTAGAGGGGAGGTGCTCTATGATCGTCGGAGGTGGTCCAGGGAATTCTGGCGCTGGCAGTCTTGGTGGCAGGGGCTCTTGGCGGCAGTTGCGAGGAGACAGTGGTGGTGTTAGCGGGGTGGGTGGCACTTGTAGTTGAGTTGCTAGAGGGGGAGAGAGGGAACGGTGGGAAGCAACGGAGGTTGAGGGGAGGAGTTCATCGGTTAGGAGATGATCGGAGGTGGTCGCAGTGGCTTAAGGCGGAGAGGATGGTGTTATGGAGTGGGGTCGTTGGTCACCGTTTTAGCTTAGGTTAGTTGGCGACGGTGGAATGGGGGAGAGAAAGAGAGGGTTAGATGGGGAGAAGAGTTGTTGAGGGTTTGGAGGAGGTAGGTGCGAGAACAAGGGGGAACGTTGGGGCGAAGCTGAGGTCGTGGGGGGGAAAGAGTCAGCGGGCATGGGAGCGAAGGAAGCGGTGTTTTTGGTGTGGAAGAAGAGAACGTGGGGGTGTTTCCCCTAATCAAAGAAAAGCTCTGTATGAATTTCAAATTCAAAAGGTGAAGCAACGCTTCAGATCCCTTGCGCTGAACGGAGAGCGCCACGTGTCAAAAGCAGACACGCCAGCGCAAGGGGCGCTGTGCCTAAGGCAGCGCACCCCAATCAGAGCAAGGCTCTATTTTAAAATTCAAATTTTCAATAAAGGAAGTAACGCTTCAGATAACTTGTGCTCTGCGCTGCGCGCCACGTGTTAAACAGTGGTGCGCTAGCGCAGTTGCGCTGCGCTCTGCGCTGCGCGACACGTGTCAGCGCAGGTGCGATAGCGCAGTTGCGCTGTGCTCTGCGCTGCGCGACACGTTGTCAAGAGCAGGTGCGCTTGCGCCAACTGCGCCAACACTAAAATTTAAATAATAAATTATTTAATCAGAATTAAAATTCTAGAAAGATATTTCCAGTCTTATTAAAATAAGAAGATTATCTTCTGTAAAACAGAGGCCTTAGGACCAAAGATCCAACGGTGGGGAAATATCCCCAGATCAATCAGAGAAAGATCTCTGTAACTAACTCAATAAACCAATTGGCCCTATATAAAGGCCCCTAGACTCCAAGTCTCAGAGAGAAATAGAGAAAAGGGAGAACTCTGAAAAATTTGAAAGGCAAGCCTTTGAAGAAAGAAGATCATCTTCTTCAAGGTAAAAGAATTAAATTCTTGGAAGAACAGAGATGAAAACATCTCACAAAAAGAAGAATTTCTTCTAAAAAGATCAAAGATCTAAGAACAAGATAAAGATCTTCACTAGAAAAAAAGAAAAAAGATCAAAAAAAAGATCCAATCACAAAAAAAAATTAAAGAAGTAATTTACTTCATTCCTAGATCTTTTGATCTATATAATGGCATAGCCTTTTGATGAACCATTGGTTCTTGAATCTTGAGGTAGAAGCTCTTTAGAACAAGAAAAACTTGTTTCTTTGATATTAATTAGATCAAGATGTGCTCTACGCTATTGAACAGTTTAATCTGTGCTTTTGCGCTCCTTGAACTGGCGCAAGTCATCAGAGCGCGCCACGTGTCAACCACAGAACAATCTGCGCCTTGTGCTTCTAAAACAGAGCACTGCGCTCTTGGATTGGCGCAAGTCACCAGAGCACGCCACGTGTCAGCAGCGCACCAGCGCAGCGCACTGGCGCAACGCACTGCGCTAACAGACTTGCGCTCAGCAGAGCGTGACACGTGTCACCTCCACATGCGTTGGCGCCTTGCGCTCTTTAATTGGCGTAAAGCGCCTGACAGGCCACGTGGCGCACTGTCAGACTACTAAATGCTGTGCATTATTAAAAAGGGGCAGAGCCCAATTAAAAGGTCTAACAGACCAAAACAAATGCTACGCATTATTAAAAAAGGGCAGAGCCCAATTAAAAGGCCTAACAGGCCAAATATAAATGCCATGCATTTAATTAAAAAATCCTAATGCTATGCATTGTTTAAAAGGGCAGAGCCCAAGTAAAGGCCTAACAAGCCAAATATAAATAAAATGTTACACATTTTCAAATGGACTTAGCTCAATTCTAGCCATAAGTCTTCAATATAAATTGAACTGAGCACAACTGCTCTTTTAATCAATTTACACCCGGTTCGAGGGTACATCTCTTTACTCCTCTGGCATCCGTCGTTGTAATCCCTCAACGTCGTCAGAGAGGTGACGGGTCCCGACAATCACACACTGCTACGGACTATGGGGTCCTTAAACTCATGGACTATGACGTCCTTAACCTCGACCGTGATGTCTTAAAACTAATACCGGACTATGATGTCCTTAACCTCGACCGTGATGTCTTAAAATTAACATGAGACTGTGAGGTCCTTAAACTCATGGACTATGATGTCCTCAACCTCGACCGTGATGTCTTAAAACTAATACCAGACTATGATGTCCTTAACCTTGACCGTAATGTCTTAAAACTAACACCGGACTGTGAGGTCCTTAAGCTCACGGACTATGATGTCCTTAACCTTGACCGCAATGTCTTAAAACTAACATAGGACCGCAATGTCCTTAAACTACCTATCGACCGCAATGTCACTAAACTAAACAATAGAGCCCCCCAATTGCTCTCTTGTCGGATCTAAACGATCCCGTTAAGTCGATCTTAGTCTAAAATTAGACTAACGTATCCTTAACGAACGTTTAAGTCGATCTTAACCTCAAATAAGGTTAACGTATCCTTAAACACACACACCCCAAACCAAATCTAAGAAAGATACGGATTTCGGCTAATCCACGTCCTACGGGCGACGGCATAACTTAGTCTCCGTATACAATCCACGGGAAACCGAACACAAAACAAACACCCACGACACGAAGTGACCATATGGAGAAGGAGAAAGTTGTTACCGCGATGCGGTAGCATAATTAACTGCAGAGGCTTGCGCCTGCAGGGAAGAGCGTCCCCACAATCAAAAACCCCTCAAGCGAGGGGGAATCTGACGAAGTCTGCTACATCGGCCGCATCCGTTTAAACCTTCGATACACGGTGCCATAAATCAACTTGGCGTCTTCGGAGAGGTGGACGGATAGCATCTATTAGCATCTACCCCGAATCACAGGCAAGACGTCCAGTCTTCTCGGCTTCCGGCGGTAAACAGATTCTGGCACGCCCGGTGGGACCTTTTCCTCTTTCCACTCCACACTTCGTGTGTCGTATTCGCGAACGAATCGCGGTTTGTTAATGGTTGCCCTTGGGTTTCAAGTTACTAAGATTTGGTCTCTTGCTTGGCGCAGAAAGCAAAACAGCAATGGCATTCACCTGCTCGAAGTGCTCCAACTGCAGATGCAACTCACGTCCTGCCTCAGCTGGGGGCATAACCTATGGACCTCAAGCGACATCACGGTTCACAATGCCGGTAGAACAGGTCACCCTGGCTACTACTGGACTGTTTTTCGGGACCATGCTCCCGCCAATGAGATTCACTGCTCCTGTGCCCGTACCAGAAGCTCCAAAAAAGTCGGTCTTCGATCGACTTACAGCTGCTGCAGCCCCTCTCAACGAGTCGTCCAACACCAGTGCCTCGGTCTTCTCCAGACTGGGCCAAAACTCCTGCGAGCCCACGATGAAGCTTGCGGTCCCAGAGAAGGTTATTCCAAATAGAGTAACTAAACCTGCTCCTGAGGTTGTCATGGCGGCTTCTCCTGCTAAAGGATCGGTCTTTACAAGACTGACCGTCCCAACACCCGCTCCTGCTGCTCAAAAGACATCAGTCTTTAATAGGCTGACGCTGGCAACAGCCCTTCACCTGAACATGGGGCAAGACAAGGTCGTCCCCGTCACTGAGCCAATTCCCATAACTCGACATACTCGACGTCGCCACTGGCGCCGAGTGAGGAAGTCAGGAGGCAACTCCCCTTCTGGGCTAACTCCACCAGCCCCGACGGCGGAAATTAATGATGCTGTTCCTACTAGGAACAGCTTTGAGCTGTTGAATAGGGTGCGTAGGAATTCTCCTACCGCTGTACTGAAGAGGTCCCCTCCTCCCCTGGGGAAGGTTACGGAAGTAAAGCCAGAACAGTCCCAATCCCCTCAATGGCTATCCTCCAAGATTTATAAAGTCTGGCGGCAGGCCCGAGACTCAGTGATCGATCCAAATTTCTCCCGCCAGCATAAGAAACTGAAGGTCCAACAGGAGGTAAGCCATCCTGCCAAGCCACGAAAAGCTATTTGGGTGCCTACCGCAACGGCCCCCTCAACTTCGACCGCTCCGAAGAAAAGGAGGCCAGAGAATGTAGGGTTCCTAGGCACACTCAAGAGGTTCCACAAGGCATCAACCATGCCAAATTCAAAAATATATGTGCCGAGAAACCCTAATGAAGATCGTTAACTAGAGGATAGGCGGAAAAAAAAGCTAGTTAACAACTTAACTACAAAGTGAATGGAAATACAACCTTTGTAGATCCGGTCCTCAACTTCTTTAGCTCCGTGATGATGTCCCTTCGCTGCGATCATCGGATCCCGGACTCTAGCGATGGTTTCGTCGGAAAAAAGATCGGGCTAGGTCATTGACTTCGAGGCCGAAGATGATCTACGTCGGGGAGACTCAAACTCAAGCTATTCCTTCACTTGGTCAAAAACCTTGTGAAGAGAACATCCTATACTACATGGCAAGTAGTAGAGGATGAAGAAATAGGAAGTGGGTTCACTTTAGAATTGGATTTCTCACTCTTTTTCCCATGGCACCATTGGAGCTAGCAAGCTTTTGTGAGCTTGATGAAGGAGAAGAAGAAGAAAAGAATCATGTGAATTTTTATCCAAATGAAACTTATCCAATAAATAATGGCACCATGGTTGAGTTAAGCCCTCATGCTTAACTCATGTAGAGAATTAACCAAAGCATTAAGTTAAGGGTTGGGTTAACTAATATCTTGAACAAATGACAAAAGAGTTGACTTTGTCAATGTTTATCAAGCTTCATGAAGCTTGATAAGTTTGACCAAAGTCACACTCTTTTGTTATATGCTAGGAAAATAGTAAACCCTAATTTAACCTTGATTTGGTTCAAGTCTCATACACTCAACTTGTTTGTATCATCAAACATGATACAAACATGTACACTTGCATATATCACATACAAACAATGTGCACATTCAAGTGAGAAAATCAATCTTAAGTGAACCAATACTAGTTAATGTAAAGTAATATATCAAATATATATAATTATACATTAAATCATTAAATCAACACTTGATTTAACGATCCAGTCATATCGCATATAACCGACTAATATCAAGTGTATCAATGTATCGAATCAACACTTGATTCGGTAACCCGGCTATATCACATATAACCGACCGATGATACAAATCGCGAGAATAGAATACAGTATCACATACTGGTATTATTCTCGGTCCCGCACATATCTCATATGCGCTCCTATTTCGTTTCGCTTGAGCCAGGAAACCCCTGTGTAGGACTCTAAAGACTCGTCAATACGCCGGCAGCAGGTGATGATCATATCAAACACTCACAAGCCGCAAGCGGTCTGCTAAACGTAATGGCCACCCGGGTATTGAGCGATCAGAAGATCAACGAGCAAGCCCGCTCACACTCCTGTGAATCCAACCAGTAACACTACCGTACAGTCCGGTCTGTTCGTCTGATATGTCGCATAACTTGTCTAGGGGTGGTAAACGTCAGACCCCAATAACTCGATAAGTCGTGTCGATATGAGGCTCATAACGGGTCGAGAAACTACTGGTAACACTTACCAGTAAATCCCTAAAGCAGCCTTGGCCAAGGACTTCCTGTTATAGCCAATCGAGCACTGCGCAACATCAACTCCCTATACCGGGAGAGACGAAACCCCTCCTATCGCTCATTGCCTCCATGTGATTCGGGACTGTACCCAAAAGCCACATTTTTGCACGCCCTCTTGGACGTGGTATGATGGAAATCAAAGCACAGTGGGAATCACACAAGACTCTATGACGATCTCGGGTCTACAGACTAACCTGCACCAGTGTCACCAGAGAACTGCCATCTGACGTAAGGTATAATACCATCTGGGAGTTCTCGGCGGGTCCGTCCAGTGTACCCAGTCTCCACTGAGCACCCGTATATCATCTCTGATGTCAAACACCAATGGATGTGGGATCATCCATCGCCCATCTGTATGGGTTGAGAAGGTATACGCTAGTCTACTCTGGTATATCGATTCCCCGTCTCGATACACCCACGACTAGGGACCTTGAAGGATGTACTTATGGACTACCATGTCCCTACTAGTATGATCCACATCACAGTCCAGGTAGTCAAGTACACATCCTAAGGGCTTTACCAACATGTAACATAGAGACAATCAGGGTACACGTTAAGGTAAAGAGTAACCAGATAGCATACTATCATATCGAGCAAGAAAGTCATCCCTATATATGTCCAAGCATCCACTACAATATACGTCCCATGAATAGTAATGGCCTCTAGGGCATACATATAACTAACAATCTCCCACTTGCACTAGGGCCATCTGACGGCAGTGGTTGTAGTATCTCATACTCAACCATCCCATAAAAGTCTCTCTCTGGGAAAAGGCCTTTGTGAGTGGATCCGCCGTGTTGTCCTCTGAGTCTGCTCTCCTAACCTCGATCCCCTGGAGATCAACCATCTCCACGATCAGGTGACACTGCCTTAGAATATGTCTGGATCACTGATGGGACGGGCGTTCCTTGGCATAAGCCACAACTCCATTGTCACACGATGGGAGGAACGAAGTTCATCTCATGAATTTATATACACCCAGACTTCCTCTTTGGTAGCATCTTTGGTAGCGATGTATCCAGCCTTTATCGTCTAGTATGCCACGGTATCTAGCTTGGAACTCTTCCAACATACCGTCCCTTTACTGAGGGTAAAGATAATGCCTGCGACTGACATTCAGTCGTCCTTATCACCCTGGAACCTTTCCAGTGATTCTCCCCAGGATCAATTGATACCTTCTCACTACAACTAGTGAGTGTCCTAACATCCAATTAGATCTATCTCATAGATCCAAAATCCAGGATTCAGGAGGTATCATTATGATCCTATATGGAGAATCCTTGTGATAAGCGGAGATTGGCCGAGCGTAGCATAGGAAACTACTTCCCTATCAAGAGTATGTCATCTACGTACTCTACGAGGATCACCACCATACTCCCTACTACCTTTTTGTATATACAAGGTTCATCTACCATTTTGATGATGTCAAACTCTTTGACTAACTCATCAAAACAGATGTTCCAACTCCGCGATGCCTGCTTTATCACATAAAACATCTTGCACACGTTTCCGTTGCTCCCACTGTTTACGAAGCCCTCTGGCTGTGTACTTATAGACGCTTTCTTCCAAATCATCATTTAGAAAAACAGTCAAGACACCCAACCGCCAGATATCGTAGTCATGGTATGTAGCCGTGGTAAGTAGGATCTGGATGGACTTAAGCATAACTACTTAGAAAAGGTTTCATTATAATCCATACCTGGTTAATGATGCAAACCTTTAACAAGTCTAGCTTTGAAAGTCTTAACTTTTCCATGTACACCAAGTAATCTTTTAAAGATATACTTGCTCCTGATGGGGATTTAACCCTTTAGATAAAGCAACCAAAGTCCATACTTTGTTGGTGTATAAGGATTCCATCTCAGATCGCTAAGCATCCAGCCATTCTTACAGAGTCACACTCCTGATGGCCAGCTCGAAACTAGTTGGGTCATCATTTCATGATGCAATCCTCGCTCCCACTGTCATAGAGAAACTAAAGTATCTCTCAGGTGGGTGAGGAAACATACTAGATCGACGGAGAGGCTGGGATTCGTTGGTTGCTATTGAATCCTTTGGTTCTACCAAATCAGCAGATGCAGTTTGTATAGCTGGAACTCTTTCCAGTTCTACCTCATGTCCACTTATTTCTTCACAAGAAATTCTCTTTCACAAAGGTGGCAGGCTGAGAAACAAAACATTTTTGTTCCTCGGCTAGGTAGAAGATATTCCCTTGCGAATGCTTGGGATATCCAACAAACTTCTACAGATCTGACTTTGCCTCGAGCTTGTCCGGATTTTGCTTTTAGACATAGGCTGGACAACCCCAAATCTTAACTAACTTAAGAGATAGGCTCTTCCCTTTCCATATCATATATGAAGTGGTTGGCAACTGATTTGATCGGAACCCTATTCAATAGGTATGCAGCTTCTCAAGTGCATAACTCCCAAAAAGGAAATAGGAAACTCAGTAGTACTCATCATAGAGCACACCATATCACATAGGGTGTTATTGCTCCGCCCCGATATACCATCGTGCTATGGTGTATACGGAGGAGTAATGCTGAGAGAGAATCTCATTCTCCTTTAGAATAATCCAGGAATTCCGTGCTCAAGTATTCTCCTCCTTGATCACATCAAAGGACATAATACTTATACCCATATTTTGGTTCTCTACTTCTAACTTATATTCTGTGAATATCTCAAAAATTTCGGACTTGTGTTTTAACAGGAACATATGTCTAAATCTCGAGAGATCATCAGAGAATTTAATGAAGTACAAAGAACTGGTCTTGGCATTTGTAGACAGGGGACCTTCATACATCAATATGTATCATCCCAAGAGTTCACTAACTCTTTCTCTGTTTCCAATAAACAGAGCTATGTTCATCTTATCTCTGTGGCATTACTGGCTAGTTTCACAAGATGTAAATTCAAACTAATTTAAATATGCATCTTAATGTAACTTCAGCTAGTCGGGTCGCATTGATATGACCTAGGCTACAATGCCTCAAGAAGGATTCGTTCATTTCTGAACTCTTCCTCTTGTGTGTGTTCTGTATACTAAGAACTGTAGTTTGATTTGGAACATTAATGCTTTTAGATAACGTGCCTGAACCGATCAACTCTTGATATAGGAAATGTTCAAAACATTATCCAACAATACAAAATTATATCCTTTCTTTACTAATAAAGAGACTGATATGATTTTGTATATCAGATTCGGTATCTAATAACATTTGTTCAGAATCAATGTATTCTGGTAATACAGGGTGACAGTGACTAACAGACTTGGCTGCAACACTTGCACCGTTTTCTGTCTCATGAAACTTATCACCCGTTCTCAGTTCTCTACCTTTCTGTAGCCATATGTAACAGATTACATATCTGGGATCCTGATTCGGTATCAAATACCCAGGACGTAGAGGATATTTGAGAAACAGTTCTCTGTAATGAACACACCCGAAGATGATGCATCGGTATGCACTTTCTTCGTTTGGGCGGCACGGGAATTCTGGTAATCCCCAATTTCCTGCTCTGTCTTATAACAATTATAAGTTGGAGCGGGACCAACGTTCCCCAGCTCAGTATAACAAGTGGGTTCGGTCAAAACATCCGTATTATTATCTTGATTAAGGCGTGACATGGTCGCTACCTGGAGAGAGAGAGAAGAAAACACTCTGCGTGCGCTCTGGCAAGATCAGATTGGTTATTATTTTATCTAATCAGGATGGCTCCCACTATTTTTATCAAATCTTCCTTCAAACCCTAAAAGGAAAGACTAGCCGGGATTAATTACACGCTACAAGTTCGCCAATCTTTCAGCCAGGCCAGTGTCGGTACTTTGAGGGAGGTTTCCCGTGCTTTCGCACGAACCTAATTAAAGTAAACCTCGTTTTCCCAGAGGCGTAACCCCGTTGACACCTTTCTAGAAACCTACTTGATCGGCTAATTGTAATGTGTAAAACTCTCCCAGGAGTAACTCTTACTCGCAGCGGGTATCGGGATCCAACTATCTCATAGAAGGTATGCAATCTCATTGCAAATTTCAACACTTGAAATTCCCGATAATATTTTGCACCTAGCATTCTATGAGCTTGACGAATGCCAAACAACCCATAGTCCACTAGTCAAGTTCAACCCGTACATTTCTTGATTGAATTAAACCCACCCGCCCGACCCTTGACGAATGCCAAACAACGCCGTACGAATACCCTAATCCAATCTGCATCATATGCATAAGCAGATAAATACTAGTTAGCTATCGTACACTACGCCTTGACGAATGCCAAACTATCGCAGCACGAATACTAAGTAGTACTTATCTAAAATGACGGAGGGCTACGACAGGTTTTTCTGAAAACTTATTGCGTAATGAACTTGATATCGTTGTAGAATCAAATGATTTTGAAATGGAGTGTTTTTGAGGCTTTTCTAGTTTTGCTAAAGGGGTCACTCCCGGTGAAGGGATCATCGGCCATTTCCTCATCGAATAAGGTGCAGGATATATCATATATACTGCTGTGCAAAGTAAAAACTATAGAAGCAATCAAAAGACAAACCGAGGGGTGTAGCATCTGCCAGTTATTGCTAAAGAGGTCACTCCCGGTGAAGAGATATCGGCCCTTTCCTTATCGAATAAGGTGCAGGATGTTCTACAAAGAACACCGAGATGCAAAGCATGAACTGTAGCTACCTGTTTTTGAAAATTCGATTCCACAACATCTTTTAGGTTTCTTTTCTTTCATTAATCATATTAATGAAGTCCCATCATTTAAGTCACCTAAACATCACAGATAAATACGACGTACACTTATGCCATCCGCATTCGCCTCGATGTCCCCTCGTGCACCGTTAGGTTAGGTAACTAACGGCAGAGCAGGGCAGGGCTAGCGCGGGTGTAAAACATAAGTAACGTCTATATAATATATCATATATAATATATACAGTATCCATCACAACATATCAAATTATCACATCACAGATATCGCAGCAAAAGAAACATATGAAACATTGGATATACTAGGACGTCCATGTTTTCAATACATGCCTGTACAAAACACGGATTCCACGGTCGCGATGAATAGCCATACCCACACCCTTAGACCTCTACGAGAGCGGCAAGCAACCCTACCAATTCTAGAGTTAGGAGACCCGGACTCGACTCCTCGAGTTGGTCTCCCACTGGACTCTAGAACCCGGTTACTTGTGATCTCCTCCTTGGGTCTATCCTAGTGCGGAAAAGTAAATAATATACAAATGGTGACAGCAACCTCAACCCGGAAGTGCCCCAATAAAAGAATATTACATACAACAAATTTTACATGAATGAAAATGAAAAATTCTCATCTCACATAAAAAACCCCGGCTATTCAAAACGCGACGATCCAATATAACATATCCAGCAACACATAACATCACATGTCATCAACGTAAGTAAATGTGCGCATCCCAATTGTCGTTGACATATAGCAACGAAACCGGAGATATCACATATTACACTTACGGTCACAGAAAAGAAAGTGTAAAACTACAACATTTGGAATCCGCAACCCCTTCAGACATCGCATGCCTAACCAAATGAATTCCTTAAACATCGCATGCCTAACAATTATAAACCCCGCATTTTAGTCTCATTATCGAAAACTCTTTTCAATATCAAGTCGGGCAATTCAACAAGATTCCCGACATTTTGATCGAATGCTCGTCGCAAACTTTAGTAGGCGGCCGCACCCCCGGATGCCGTCGACGAAGTGCACTAAGGCGGAACACCGTTGCCGCGAGAATCCGAACGGATGCTTTTGGCGATGGGGTTCTCCTACAGTCACTTGGTCGGGGCTATGGGGTGTGGCTGTCTATTAAGTTTACCCGGCGAATATCCGCGTACGCTACGTGATTGCGACGGACTTTTGATCACATCAAAATTCCGTGGCAACCGATCAAGTGAGACTAAACTGCTATGTTTATAACATCCAAATCAGTTATCTCATAACTACTTGTGGATTCCAATTATTGTATCACATTCCGGATAAATAGAAAATGTTAAACTTTCCGATCGAGCAATCAAACACCCAAGTTTTCCCGAAACAGCTCAACACTTGAAATAAGTTTAAAAACATTCACATCATGCCACAGTACCAACGGTCCAGCCGTAGAAGGGTCAAGCCAACGCCTCACATGTGGCACGCCGTACTGCCCCAAACCCTAAGGTTCAAAGGGCAGTTCAAGACGGTCACATAATCGAGTTAAGGTTTGTTGTCTTCTAGAGGGTCCATCGCGTTACTTGCACTACTTAGACGTTTTCAAACTACGGAAAAATCCAACACTTGGAAATTTCCCGGCAGGGGAAAAATTGGGTATTTATATCCGGTCGAACTTTTTTAACATATTCTAAAATAATCCGGAAAAACACAGAAGAAGTTAAACTTCCCGATCGAAACACCGAGTCCCCAATACAACCCAGAAAATTCAACTGTTGAAGATAAGTTAAAAATTCCCATAAAACACAGCACTTACAGTGAGATATTACTGTGCAAACCACGCGTCACAATTCACTAATATGGCCGCGGAACCGCCGCACAAGCCAGGGTGGGGCCGCGGTTCCACGGCGCTTTAGTGGAGTTATGGTCACGTGCTGCACAGTAACTCCTATAAAACCCTGCTGAATTTTTTGACAATTTTTAATTTGGAAAAATCCACATTTTCAGAAAATGTACAGAAAGAGGTATTCGATTAGGGTTCCGGGTTCGAACGGACTTCTAACTTCGTCTACACTTCGCCTAAAACTCTAGCTAGGCTCTAATACCACTGTAGGGTTCCTAGGCACACTCAAGAGGTTCCACAAGGCATCAACCAT
Source organism: Agapanthus africanus (assembly GCA_030015575.1). NCBI lineage: Eukaryota > Viridiplantae > Streptophyta > Magnoliopsida > Asparagales > Amaryllidaceae > Agapanthus > Agapanthus africanus. The sequence goes on from JASDDO010000314.1 coordinate 152,537, forward strand.
GCCAAATTCAAAAATTTATGTGCCGAGAAACCCTAATGAAGATCGTTAACTAGAGGATAGGCGGAAAAAAGCTAGTTAACAACTTTACTACAAAGTGAATGGAAATACAACCTTTGTAGATCCGGTCCTCCACTTCTTTAGCTCCGTGATGATGTCCCTTCACTGCGATCATTGGATCCCGGACTCTAGCGATGGTTTCGTCGGAGAAAAGATCGGGCTAGGTCATTGACTTCGAGGCCGAAGATGATCTACGTCGGGGATACTCAAACTCAAGCTATTCCTTCACTTGGTCAAAAACTTTATGAAGAGAACGCCCTATACTATATGGCAAGTAGTAGAGGATGAAGAAATAGGAAGTGGGTTCACTTTAGAATTGGATTTCTCACTCTTTTTCCCATGGCACCATTGGAGCTAGCAAGCTTTTGTGAGCTTGATGAAGGAGAAGAAGAAGAAAAGAATCATGTGAATTTTTATCCAAATGAAACTTATCCAATAAATAATGGCACCATGGTTGAGTTAAGCCCTCATGCTTAACTCATGTAGAGAATTAACCAAAGTAGTAGGTTAAGGGTTGGGTTAACTAATATCTTGAACAAATGACAAAAGAGTTGACTTTGTCAAAGTTTATCAAGCTTCATGAAGCTTGATAAGTTTGACCAAAGTCACACTCTTTTGTTATATGCTAGGAAAATAGTAAACCCTAATTTAACCTTGATTTGGTTCAAGTCTCATACACTCAACTTGTTTGTATCATCAAGCATGATACAAACATGTACACTTGCATATATTACATACAAACAATGTGCACATTCAAGTGAGAAAATCAATCTTAAGTGAACCAATACTAGTTAATGTAAAGTAATATATCAAATATATATAATTATACATTAAATCATTAAATCAACACTTGATTTAACGATCCGGTCATATCGCATATAACCGACTAATATCAAGTGTATTAATGTATCGAATCAACACTTGATTCGGTAACCCGGCTATATCACATATAACCGACCGATGATACAAATCGCGAGAATAGAATACAGTATCACATACTGGTATTATTCTCGGTCCCGCACATATCTCATATGCGCTCCTATTTCGTTTCGCTTGAGCCAGGAAACCCCTGTGTAGGACTCTAAAGACTCGTCAATACGCCGGCAGCAGGTGATGATCATATCAAACACCCACAAGCCGCAAGCGGTCTGCTAAACGTAACGGCCACCCGGGTATTGAGCGATCAGAAGATCAACGAGCAAGCCCGCTCACACTCCTATGAATCCAACCAGTAACACTACCGTACAGTCCGGTCTGTTCGTCTGATATGTCGCATATCTTGTCTAGGGGTGGTAAACGTCAGACCCCAATAACTCGATAAGTCATGTCGATATGAGGCTCATAACGGGTCGAGAAACTACTGGTAACACTTACCAGTAAATCCCTAAAGCAGCCTTGGCCAAGGCCTTCCTGTTATAGCCAATCGAGCACTGTGCAACATCAACTCCCTATACCGGGAGAGACGAAACCACTCCTATCGCTCATTACCTCCATGTGATTCGGGACTGTACCCAAAAGCCACCTTTTTACACGCCCTCTTGGACGTGGTATGATGGAAATCAAAGCACAGTGGGAATCACACAAGACTCTATGACGATCTCGGGTCTACAGACTAACCTGCACCAGTGTCACCAGAGAACTGCCATCTGACGTAAGGTATAATACCATCTGGGAGTTCTCGGCGGGTCCGTCCAGTGTACCCAGTCTCCACTGAACACCCGTATATCATCTCTGATGTCAAACACCAATGGATATAGGATCATCCATCGCCCATCTGTATGGGTCGAGAAGGTATACGCTAGTCTACTCTGGTATATCGATGCCCCGTTTCGATACACCCACGACTAGGGACCTTGAAGGATGTACTTATGGACTACCATGTCCCCACTAGTATGATCCACATCACAGTCCAGGTAGTCAAGTACACATCCTAAGGGCTTTACCAACATGTAACATAGAGACAATCAGTGTACTCGTTAAGGTAAAGAGTAACCAGATAGCATACTATCATATCGAGCAAGAAAGTCATCCCTATATATGTCCAAGCATCCACTACAATATACATCCCATGTATAGTAATGGCCTCTAGGGCATACATATAACTAACAGAGAAAGCCCCTGTAAACAGGGCAGACCACAAAAACACCGAGCCCAAACGCCCTAAGTCTGGGGGCATGGTCGTCCATACCGTTTACATGGCATCTGGGAAGAAAGATAGCCGCGCTTCGACGGGCCACCGACCACTCACCCGATCCATTACAAAAGCCCAGGAACAGCAGCAACAGAAGCTCCAGGAGATGCTGACTGCAATGGCCGTGCTCACCGGACCAACAGAAAGCCCGGAGGCGTCATCAGAGCAGCGTCGCGAACACGAAACTGATACTGAGTTCCTTCATAGAATGCTTGAAAAAAAGGACAAGGAGGCTGCAGAGCAAGCGGACAATATAAAGCAGATGGCTCTCCTATTTCAAGACATGGTCGGGATGATGATCCAGCCAGATCCCCCAGCCGAAGATCCTCCGATTATCCTTGAAGATGACAGAGGAGAAACGTCAAATCCACCGCCGGCTCTTTCAACAGCCAAGAAGGAGACAATTTCCAAAGCTGCCCTAGATGACTATATTGCTCAACAAATACGAGTTCACCAGGCAACTGAGGCGGCCGGCCAAGTCGTCAAAACGGGGCGACCATATCCAAGCTGGTATGATTAGATCAAATACCCTCCGGGATACACGATCCCGAAATTCCATGTCTACAAGGGGACAGGCAATCCCCATCAACATGTCGCCCAGTTCAGGGCTCTTTGTGGCAACATCGGCGGCGATGATAAGCTCTTGCTTCGCCAATTCGTCAGCAGTTTATCGGAGACGGCATTTGAGTGGTACTCCGAGCTTCCAAACGACTCTGTCAAAACTTTCGCAGAGATGGAGTTACTATTCACTCAGCGATTCGCGAGCGCCAGCGAACGCACCCCGATAACAGCATTGATCAATGCAAGGGTGAAGTTGGGTGAGACATGGGTTCAATATGCAATCAGATGGCGGAACTTGTGGTCGAAGTGCGAACAACGCATCGAAGAAGCACCGGCGGTGGGCATGTTCGTGGGCACCCTAGACCCTCATGCAACTATTTTACAGTTTATGATGTTCTTTAAACTGACCACGTTCCAGGCTTTAATCGATAGGCTAGCCCAGATGGATCAAATGGGTCACAGACCGTCTCCCCCGAAGCCGGAACCTCGGAACAACAAGGGTAAAGGGAAGGCAACCTTCGTTGTGAATACCCAATAGCAGCCCAGTGCCATAAAGCTAGCAGATCAACTGGAAGAGAGACGGCGCTATTACAATGAGAAAATGAAGCGTCCTTACTCATTCCTACGGGACAAGACGAAGAGGCTATTCGAGCTGGCTATGCGCAACAGGCTTATCAGTTTGCCGAATCCCAGGCGATCAGCGCAACCCAGCGAAGTGAATAACCCCAATTACTGCCCCTATCACCAAACGGTAAGCCATCCGATCGAGGACTGCTTCGTCTTTAAGGGATGGATCGAAGATCAATACCTACAAGGCAAGTTTGCGCTGTCCGAGAAGTGGAAAGTAAACCCACTGTGACTGCACACTCCTAAAAAGACGGACACACCGGGGGCAATGTGTTCTTCTGTTGAAGAAGCTCCATGGGAGGTCGTGCTGTCAGCCAAAACCAAAAGGATGCTGAATGATCTTCATACATGCCCAGCGATCAGGTGGAAGAACCCGTTAGAACCTCAGATCATTGAAGGGATGCTGAAGCCGCGCCCGACTCCAAAGATTGGTGGTGATGGCCCAAGCACTCACACCCAGCCGTCAAAATCTTCAAAGAAGAAGAAGAAGAGATCCAAAAAGCCCGTGAAGCCTGGCGACAAGCGCACGGACTTACAGAAATAGATCGACGTGCTGGAAGAGTACAATCAAAAGGCACGGACTCCCATCACGCTCCAAGAGTTCCTCAGCCACGTCTTTCAGGAGGAAAATGATGGAGAGAACTCGTCGGATGAATCCGAGGGATACGTAGCAAGTTGTCGTATGATCTCTCACTCGTTTACGGACGATGAAAAAACTCCTTGCACTGAGAAACTGGGGGCAGACCCTGAACCAGAACCTCTGGGGCCGTCAGATGAAATGATCGACACATTCCTCGACGAGGCTCTTTTGAAAAGTAAAGCTGATCGGGAGCGCGAGACGGTCATATTTGAAAGGGCCAAACGCCGGCGACTAAACGAAAGAGTCGAGACACTTCAGTCCAATCAAAAGACATCCGTTGCGGATAAAAACAAGTTCAAGACGAGGAAAAGGTTTGCAAAAGCCATATCAATGGGAATGAAGCTACCACCCTCTGAAGGAAACACTCCCGGTGAAGCAGAAACACATCCTAGCTACTGCTTATATCATCGAAAGATTTCGCACCCCACCGAGGAGTGCAATGCTTTTAAAAGATGGTGGCAGGGATATGTCGCTCACTGGCAACATTTTAAGCGGATGAAACGCAAAATTCAGCGGGAGCAAAGAAGTGCGACCGAAGAGCATAAAAGAGATACCGGTAACTGTCGCATGGTCAACACTGGGGGATCGCAAATTCTCACATTCGGGAGCGACTCTGATGAAGCAATGGCTCTTGACCCCCTCTTTAAAGAATCCGCATTGGGAGAGGAGGAAGAACCGAAGGCCTATGAAAATATCCAGCTGCGTAATCGCACGCTTCCAGAAAAGAATCTTAGATCTACGAGTAAAAAGGATAAGGGAAAAGAAAAGGTCCTCGAGGGTATCACCCTGGACGATCAAGTCATGAAAGAACTGACCGCCAAAGGTCCGCCAAAGAAGAATAAGGTGGATTATAACGTTCTGGCGCACTTGAGGAAATTACCCTCGCAGCTCAGTATTGTCGACGCCCTTCTACTATCCAAAGAAGCGAGGGATTCATTGATCAAGGCACTACAAGAGCCAGAGCAATTCCAAGCTTTTCTCGCTGAAGAAAAGATGAAAGACAAGCTGGAGGAAGTACATACAGCCGATATCACCTTCAGCGATGAAGACCTCCTCCTCGGGACATGCGAGCACAACCGTCCCCTTTATGTCTCAGGATATTGCCACGATATAAATATAGGCAAAATCCTGGTCGACAATGGGTCTTCCGTCAATCTCCTCAACGCACGAGTGTTGAAGGAAATCTGCATGAGCGTCCAGCATCTCGCTCGTGATAAAATCACCATCTCTGGTTTTGATTCCCAGTCATCGCGGACTCTCTGGTCTGTGATATTGACATTACGCTTCGGAATGCTTGTCACAGACATTAAATTTCATGTCATTGAAGCCAAGACATGCTATAACGCTCTGCTCGGCCGGCCTTGGTTACACGAGTACAACATCATCCCTTCTACACAACATCAGTGTATGAAATATTTCAAGGATGGTCTCGAGTATACCGTGACAGGAGAGTTGAACCCGTTCTCCGTGAACGAAGTCCGAAAATACGAAGATGCAAAATACTTCTTACCAGACTTTGAGGACACAGAAAGATGTCACAAGCCGGAAAACAAAGCTATCGCCACCATTCCTGTCTTCGGGAGTGATACTGAAGAAGAAGAAGCGATGGTTTATTCAGGTCCACCCCAGTACAACAAGCCAGGATCGTCCGCTCCTATGTTGATCTTTGGCAGCGATTCGGAAGATGAGGTCAATGCTATATTCTCTGCTCGGCCTTCAATACGAACATTTTCTGATGAAGAGCAAAGTCTACAAGTTGCCATGGTTCCACCTAAGCATCATAAAGAACTAGACGCGCTTGATACCCACAGTGTGGAAGAGCTGCAGATGTTCTATGTCCCTCCCAGATGAGAAGGCGAAAAGGCAATCCTATTCTACCGCTCTGGGGAAACTAAAGTGGAGAAAGAAATCTGGCATGGCGTAGATCCTACACTTGACAGGCTTCAGCCCATCCGTCTGCCCAGATATTATACAGAAGGATTGAAAAAGCTGTTAAAGCGCCAAGGGATACCCTTCAAACAGACCACTCGGAGAGCCAAGTTCTATGACAGGATCTGGAACGTTCCCAGAACTCAGCGCAAGTTGCCCAATGGGAAAATGGATGCAATTGGGCTTGGATACGTTCGGTCCAAGAAACGGGAGCTACTCCGTGACTGCTACGTCGTACATGACTTCGATGAAGAAGGAGATGCTCAATGGGAGAGTGCTAATCCTGAACCAGAAAAAGTCCCCGACGTAAAAATGCCCAGTCCGTCGTTCGAAGAACAAATGGACAAGCTTATAAGGGAAGCTGGTCAAAAAGTTCGAGACGATCATAATCGTGAAATGTCCATCTACGAGAAAGCCAGGACGCAACGCCTTCTTCAACATGCTGCGAAAGATGAAAATGCCCCTCCCTGTCAACCTGTTGTATAAAAGGCCCGACGCAGAGGCAGAAACAAGTCAAAAAACGGAAAAGGCATTCAGCAACGACAAAGCGGGACCAAGAAGTCACGCGAGCGGGAATCAAGTGGTCCGGATTTGTCCCTTCTGAAGAAGATGAGTCGAGCATACTCTTTTCTTCAAGACAAGACAAAGAAGATACTTGACCTCGCTATAAGACATCAAATGATTACACTGCCGGAGTCTAAACACCCTGAGCAAGCAGGCGAAGTCTCTCACCCGAACTATTGCTCTTATCACCGAGTAATAGGGCATCCTCTCGAAGACTGCTTCACCTTCAAGAACTGGGTCGAAGATCAGTATCATCTCGGCAAGTTCGCTCTATCCGACAGTTGGAGGATAACTCTGCCGCAGAAGCATGAACCTAAATCCGCGAGACTAGAATCAGATCATCATCGGTCTTCGAAGTGAGCTCGTACGTGTCATATGATAACGATATCAAAAGAAGAGCCCGAGAATATGGATCACCTTCCCTGGTGCTTCGAAAACAATGATGACAAGGTTATCTCAGAGTTTCCACCGGCGCCAAAAGAGCTGAAAGATCGAATACATACCACTGCAGATAACCTCAAGGAGATTAATTTTGGGATGACGAGTGACCCGCGACCAACATTCGTCAGCGAGCTGCTATCTGAAGAAAGGGTGGCTGCGTTAAAAGACGTGCTTATGCAGCATAGAGATTGCTTCGCATGGAACTATTCTGAAATGCCAGGGTTAGATCCAGAAATTGCCGTGCATAAACTGGCAATATCTCCGAACGTCAAGCCAATCAGACAAGCACCGAAAAGAATGCGGCTCGAGCTTGAGATGAGCGTTAACGCCGAGGTCAAGAAGCTGATTGACTCTGGCTTCATCCAAGAGGTCCAGTATCATGAATGGATCGCCAACATCGTCCCGGTAATGAAGAAGAATGGGACGGTGCGTATATGTGTAGACTTTCGGGATCTCAATAAAGCCTGCCCGAAGGACGATTTCCCAGTACCGGTCACTGAGCTAATGATAGACAACACGTCCACACACGAAGTCTTCTCCTTCATGGACGGCTCATCAGGATATAATCAGATAAAGATGCTTCCCGAGGACCAGAAGCATACCGCTTTTCGGACCCCTTTGGGTATATTCTGCTACAAGGTGATGCCTTTCGGTCTAAAGAACGCCGGGGCCACCTATCAGAGGGCCATGACGAAGATCTTCGATGACCTTATACATGAAATCGTCGAATGATATATCGACGACCTCGTGGTGAAAAGCAAATCATACGAGGAACATCTTGAGCATCTGAAGATCGTGTTTCAACGCCTTCGGAAATACAGCCTGAAGATGAACCCACTCAAATGCGCGTTCGGGGTGTCCTCAGGTAAATTCTTAGGATTCATCGTCCGGCACCGAGGTATCGAAATAGATCCGTCAAAAATCAAGGCAATCATGGAAATGCCCCAGCCAAGGACTCTCAAGCAATTGCGGTCTCTCCAAAGGAAGCTCGCGTATATCCGGCGATTTATAGCCAATCTCTCTGGAAAGTGCCGTCCTTATAGTCACCTGATGAAGAAGGGAACCCCGTTCGTCTGGGATCACAAATGCCAAGGCGTGCTGGACGAAATCAAGCAATACTTGCAGAATCCGCCGGTGCAAGCCGCTCCGGTCAAGGGAAAGTCTCGCATTCTTTATACAACAGCCCTCGAAGATTCCTTAGGCGCATTATGAGTGCAAGAGAACGACCAAGGGAAAGAAAGAGCTCTCTACTATTTGAGTCGAGTTCTTCTGGGGGCAGAAAGCAATTATTCTCCCAGAGAAAAACACCGCCTGGCCTTGATCTTCACGATAACGAAACTCAGGCACTATGCATTGGCGCATGAAGTCCGTTTCATATCGAAGGTGGATCCTCTCAAATATTTGATGTCAAAGGCCATATTGACGGGACGGCTTGCTAAATGGGCCTTGCTCTTGATGGAGTTCTCAATAACTTATCAGCCTCTTAAGGCAGTGAAAGGCCAGGCCATCGCCGACTTCCTCTCTGAGCATCCGATACCTGCTGACTCTCCCTTGAATTGCGAACTGCCAGACGAACATGCGTTTGACACGATCGACGGAGGTGATACCCGATGGGAACTTTACTTCGATGGAGCATCTTCGATGAAGAAGCGCAAACAAAACACCTTTATGATCAAATCAGGGGTAGGCCTCATCTTCGTGACTCCACAAGGAGGGATAATGCGCTTTGCTTTCTCCTTGACAGAGCCGAGGACGAACAATGAAGCTGAATACGAAGCTTTGATAGCAGGCCTCGAGATCGCCATCCACATGGGAATCGAGAACCTCGTCATATACGGAGACTCCCAACTGATCGTTAGTCAAGTGAATGGCGACTACCAAACATACAAACCAGAGCTGGTGAAGTACGGCGAGAAGGTGCAGCAACTATTGACCCAGATTCCTTCCTACACTCTGGAAAGCATATCGCGTACGGAAAATAGTAAAGCGGATGCATTAGCCAAGCTCGCTAAAGAGCTAGCCGACGAGAACCTCGATGATGTAAGAATCATAGTACAAAGCCGTCGAGTTCTTGCTCCGGCAGAGATATCTCCGGAATCATCCGAGAAAATGGAAGCGACTGAGCAGACGGCCCTTCAAATAAATGACCAAGAAAAGGCTGAAGATTGGAGAGAAGTCTTTATAGACTACTTCAAATCCCATCGAACGCCTGAAGATGCGTCCTCAAGACATCAGCTTATGAAACGAGCTCCGTCTTTCGCCTTCATCAATGATACTCTGTACAAGAGGTCATTTGATTCTCTGTGGTTGAGATGCCTGGGACCTGAAGAGGCAGAAAGAGTCGTCCAAGAAGTTCACGACGGACTCTGCGGTTCTCACCAAGCCGGGACGAAGATGAAGTTGAAAATTAAACGGATGGGCTATTACTGGACCACGATGATTCGGGATTGCCTCGAATATGCGAAGCAATGCCACTCATGCCAGATTCATGGGGACTTTATTCATCAACATCCAAATCCACTACACCCAACGGTGGCTAGCTGGCCGTTTGAAATGTTGGGGACTGACATAATCGGCCCCATCGAACCAGCATCGTCCAGGGGACACCGATTCATTTTGGCGACGACTGATTATTTCTCCAAATGGGCAGAAGCAGTACCGCTGAGGGAGGTGAAAACGGAGAACATCCTCCATTTCTTCAAGACAGACGTCATTTATCGGTTTGGAACTCCGAGAAGGATCATCTCCGATAACGGGCCAGCCTACAGAAGCCACAAAATCAGCCGCTTCGCACAACAACATAACATAGACTGGAGATACTCTTCGGTCTATAATCGCCGAGCTAACGGTCTAGCTGAAGCTTTCAACAAGACCTTGACGAAGATCGTGAAAAAGACGGTGTCCCGAAACAAGAAAGACTGGCACGGGAGACTACAAGAAGCTCTCTGAGTGTATCGAACTACGTTCAAGATGGCCACGAATACAACTCCTTACGCGTTGGTATTCGGTACAGAAGCGGTACTCCCCCTCGAAATAGAATTACCTTCTCTACGAGTGGCAGTTCATTACGAGTTGACGGACGAAGAAAACACTCACCTTCGGCTTGAGGAGCTTGATGCCCTTGATGAAACCCGGCTCATAGCGCAACAAAATCTGGAGGCTTAAAAAGCAAAGATGACGCGCTCATATGAAAGATTGACCAGGCCGAGGACATTCCGCCAAGGTGAACTCATGCTAGTGGTCAAAAGACCTATGATCCCCAATCGCGCCAAGCGGGGAAAATTCGAGCCGAACTATGAAGGCCCGTATATCACAGACAAGGTCTGCCAGGGTGGAGCCTATCTACTCATGGATATGCACGGTGAAAGACCTTTCAGGCCAATAAACGGTCGCTTCCTAAAGAAATACTACGCTTAATGAGTCATAGCCTAGGTCAATGATAGATGACGAAGACTATGTCCGCTCGCTATCTTCCTAAGCCCAAACTCTATAAGTAGTAGCCGGCCTTCTTCAACAGCGGACCGAAACGTTCTTAAACTAACGACGGACCACTATGTCCTAAAAACTAGCTGTTGACCGAGATGTTAACAAACTACGGTGGATTGCGGCATCCCAAAGCCGATACAAAAAAAAAGAATAAAAATAAAAATAAAAACGGTATGTCCATAAGCAAAATAGGCACGGATGAAAACCCGAAAGGGCTCCATGAGTAAAAACAGCAGGGCTACCGGCGAGTGTTTGTGAAAACCCGAAAGGGCGCAACCTCGTTAGATTAAAAAAAAGAAGAGAATAAAAAAAAGACGGTATGTCCATAAGCAAAATGGGCACGGATGAAAACCTGAAAGGGCTCCGTGAGTAAAAACAGCAGGGCTACCAGAGAGTGTTTGTGAAAACCCGAAAGGGCGCAACCTCGTTAAAGGACACTTGCAGGGTCCTCTCGACCTTGTAAGGAGAAACCACCCGCGTGAGATCCTTACGACTCACAAGGGAGCAACACACTTAGGGATCCCCATGATTCCTAAGGACAAATTACACTTGCGAGATCCTCACGACTCGTAAGGAGAACTCTCTTATGGGACCCTCACGGCTCATAAGATTTGAAAGTCTTAAATTACAGAGACCTGAACCCGTTCTTAAGAAACCCCCACAACCTCCGATACTGCCCTACAAGCAGCTCAATACTGACCCTTGTATACAATCCACGGGCGCGAATAAACATTTCCCTAACTGAATCCCATCCGTGACTAGGGATATGTTCGTACGGTGAACAACCCTTCTGAGTCCTCTCGACTTATAAGGAGAAAACCCCTTTGTAAGATCCTTACGACTTACAGGGGAACATGCACTTAGGAATCCTCACGATTCCCAAGGAGAAAACACACCTACGAGATCCTCACGACTTGTAGGGAGAAATACCTTTGTGAGACCCTTACGGATCATGAAGTCAAAAGCCTTAGTCGACAGGACCCTAACCCTGTTTGCTAAGCCACCTTTGTTTGACATCGACAGAAGTAAATGATGATTCGCTCCTGGCAATATCCCAGTTGTAGCGGTGCTAATGCTGAAATCGGTGTCTAATCCCAAGCTTGCGGCAAAAAGCTAGCAAGCCACACATGCATACGAAATAGCCGAAATGATGTGGCAACTTGCAGGCAAAATCAGCAAGTAAAAATATATGCACGCAAAATAGCCAAAATGATTGGGCAACTCGCAATAAAAAGCAGCGAGTAAAAATAAAATAAATAGCCGAAATGATTGGGCACCACGAAAAATAGCCGAAATGATGGGGCAATCGCGACCTTCGCGATATTAAAAGCTGAAATGATAGAGCATCGCGGAAAGAAATAAAAAATAAAAATGAAATTTACGCCTCCTCCCGCAGGTTCACGATAGCCTGGGAATCATCTCAACATTTGTCCCAGCAGACACAACATCAAGTAAAGAGGAATAGCGGCAACTCCCAGTTTCGTGACTCGGCGGTGTACAGGTGACCGAGAGTCAAATTCCGACTCCGTGAAATGCGGATAATGTCAACCTTTCCTGGCTACGAGGAACGCGGATTATGTCACTTCTGACCCCGTGGAAAACGTCCAGAGCGGATCCTGGTCCTCGCAGAGCACGGCAGTGAACCCGTGTGAAGCATCCAGAGCGGAACCTAGTCCTCGCCGAACACGGCAGTGAACCCGTGTGAAGCATCTAGTGCAAATTCTTGGTTGCGTGGAACGCGGATAACGTCACTTCTGACCCCGTGGAAAACGTCCAGAGCGGAGCCTAGTCCTCACCGAACACGGCAGTGACCCGTGTGAAGCATCTAGAGCAAAATTCCTGGTCACGTGGAACGCGGATAACGTCACTCTTTGACCCCATGGAAAACGTCCAGAGCAGAGCCTAATCCTCACTAAACACGGCAGTGAACCCGTGTGAAGCATCTAGAGCAAAATTCCTGGTCACGTGGAACGCGGATAACGTCACTCTTTGAACTCGTATGAAGCATCCAGAGCGGAGCTTGGTCCTCGCCGAACACAACAGTGAATCAGTGGGAAGCATCCAGAGCAAAATTCCTGGTCAAGTGGAACGCGGATAACGTCACTCTTTGACCCCGTGGAAAACGTCCAGAGCGGAGCCTGGTCCTCGCCAAACACGGCAGTGAACCCGTGGGAATCGTCCAGAGCAAAATTCCTGGTCACGTGGAACGCGGATAACGTCACTCTTTGACCCTGCGGAAAACGTCCAGAGCGGAGCCTGGTCCTCGCAGAGCACGGCAGTGAACCCGTGTGAAGCATCCAGAGCAAACATCGGACTGTGGAGTCCTTAAAATCCACGAACTATGATGTCCTTAACCTCGACCGTAATGTCTTAAAACTAACGATCAACCATAATGATTCTAGATTGATTTTACCTTGGTTCAAGGGTACATCTCTTCACTCCTTTGATATTTGTCGTTGTAATTCCTCAACGTCTTCAAAGAGGTGACGGGTCCCAGTAACCACACATTTCGTGGACTGTGGAGTCCTTAGATCCATGGACTATGATGTCCTTAACCTTGACCGTGATGTCTTAAAACTAACATTGGACTGTGGAGTCTTTAAATCCACAGACTATGACGTCATTAACCTCGACCGTGATGTCTTAAAACTAACACTGGACCGTGGAGTCCTTAAACCCACGGACTATGACGTCCTTAACCTCGACCGTGATGTCTTAAAACTAACGTCGGACTGTGGAGTCCTTAAATCCACGGACTATGATGTCCTTAACCTCGACCGTGATGTCTTAAAACTAACAACGGACTGTGGAGTCCTTAAATCCACGGACTATGATGTCCTTAACCTTGACTGCGATGTCTTTAAAATACGGTACCCCGGAAAGCATCCGCAGCAACCCTTAACTCCGTAAAATGCGGATAAAGGCACCTTCACTCATCACTTGCGGGTCCTCATGACTCGTAAGGGAGTAAATTCTCTTGTGAGATCCTTACGACTCTTAAGAGAAAACACACTTAGGAATCCTCACGATATCTAAGGAGAAAACGCACTTACGGGATCCTCTCGACCCGTAGGGAGAAAATACTTTATGAGACCCTCACGACTCATAAAGTTGAAAAGTCTTAGGTGACAGATCCTAACCCTGTTGTCTAAGCCATCGCCACTCTACAAAAAGCATAAGATTGACAGTTATATACTATCTATGGATCGCACTTGCTAAGATCACATGGCAAACAACGCAGCAAGAAAGAAGAAAGCAGAGAAATGGCACAAGACAATATGAAGAATGTATATCTTTTATTCATGAATTCGATTGAGTACAAGTTACATCGTGTTAAAGAATAAAAGAAATAAATACATTTTATTCAAAAATTTACAAATGATACAAAATGTTCATGGAGAAGGAAGAGTTTTCAACAAATCCACAAGTTGCTCTCGCACTTCCTTCAGCGCCTTCTCCTGATCGGTTGCCACTGCCAACTCTGCTTCCACCTAAGCTCGCTGCTGCAAGTAAGATGAAAGTTATTCTTCGACGGCCCGCCGAGCTGCTTCACGACCTTGGGCGTCACGCTCAATGGCATCGAGCTTCTGCTTCAGCGTTAACCCATCAGAAATACTTTGCAGAAGGCCCTCGAAGATAACTTTCAACCGGGCAGCGTTCGCGTCGACCTCAACACGCAGTGAGCAGACTCGCTTGAGGTCTCTTTGCATTCCCTCCACCTTAAATCCGATTCTTGTTCAAGATGGCGGAAGTAAGAAGCGCTCTGCTCGATCCACGCCACCTGTTGAGTACTCGTGACCAAAACCTCAGGGGTAGGACGCATAAGCTCCAGCTGATGCAGGCGAGTCTCGATCTCCCTGCAGTGGTTAACCCAAGACTCGACGACGCCTTCATTGTGGAAATTTACAAGCGTCTCCAGCATCGGATTAACCTCAGCAGCGAAATCTGCGGCAGATACAGGAGCTTCTGCGTCAAGCTCCTCGACGCATCCGCTCAGCATGCTCAGACTCATCGCAGCACCCTTTGAGGATGGACGTCTAGAGAATGGGCCTGCTGGCATCATAATGCGGGACTCGAAAGGAACTGGAACCAGAGCGATAGCTGCAAAACAAATCATAATCAGATGACAGACCTAAAAATACAAGAGATTCATGAACAATGGAATTTACTATACCAGTTGCAGCAGGCGGCAAAGCGGGGAGGACCTGTGGCGAAACCGATCTTTTATCTTCTCCTTCGATCTATAGCACTGCAATCAGGGCAAGAAAAAATCAGAAACAATTTCATTATTGGAAAAAGAAAGGGCGTTAATTGAAAACTATACTCACCAGCGCCATTGGAGGAAGCAAGCTCCGACGGGAAGGAGAAGTGTGGGTGCAGCACCTGGTACAGGTGATCAAAAAGCACTCCTGCAAGGATGCAATAATACAACATCAGTACATAAATTATGCAGCCAAGATAAGACTGGTGGGTTACAAGTCCATACCTTCCAGCATTTGCGACGGTGCGAGAGAAGGTAGAGAGGTGGCCACCGTCAGGGCGGTAACTGACGGTGCTGTCTCGAGTAGCTTGATATCGGCACCAGCCACACCTGCATTAGAAGCAAGATAAACTTTATTAGGAAAGACTGCGGAATAAAAAAAAGAGAAGAGAGAAGGGCGGTGACCCAAAATGTACCTGATGAGCCGCCGGCCAGGGCCCTAACGAGGGCATTACTTGATGTAACGGTGGTTTCTTCCTCCTCCATTGGGACGGTCTCACCTCCCGTTGCCTCGTCGCCCGACTCTACAGGAGCCGTCGTCACGCTCGCGACGCTGGAAGACGATAAGGAGCTGTAAGCGGGGAGAGCGATGATCGGAGCGGCGCCCGACTTTTGAGAAAGAGCGGCCGTCTCGTCCTTGGCAATCATGTCCGTCTCACCCGCTACCCCCTCGGGCTCAGCGGTCGCGACCGTCTCATCCACCGCTGCCATAGGTTCATCGGTCGCAGCCGCTCCATCCGCAGCTGCCCCAGGCTCGGTTGTAGCAGCTGTCTCATCTGCTGCCCCCTCGGGATCGGCATCGGCAGCCTTCTCGGGCATAGTAGGTGTGACTGTCTCGTCAGCCACTAGCTCGGGCCCGGCAACTACGGCTACACCGCCTACCGTCGCCTCGGTTTCGGCTGCTGCCTTCTCCACCGTCCCCTCAGGCTCGACGGTCGCCGTCGCTCCTTCAGTTGGACTCGGCCCTGCAGGACAAGATGTATAAGAACCGATAGTTTTACAACTTTTACAACAAAGCCTCGAAAAGCACATTACCTGAGGTGGATTGACTGTTGGCCTCTCGAACTGCACGCACCACCCGTCTATGAGCGGTTGACAAGGCGATCGGGGGCTCCTCGGAAGGAGTAGCAGCGGGAGTAACTGCGCTTGGGCCCGCTCCCACGGCCAAAGCAGCGCTACGCTCCTTCGCTGCGCACCTCAAGCGCTTCCTCTCCTCCCGGGCCGTCATGACGGACCTCTTGGAAGCCTCCTTCAGCAAGGCGTCGTTGTCCGCGTTCAGAGTTGCCTCCAGAGCTTTCAAGGCATCCATCATTGGCTTTTTAAGTAGAGACTCTCGCGGCAACCCCAAAGAAGCCGGGACTTCGGCAGCTGGCCCGGTGATAAATCCTTGGTCGGCTTGCGAGGCAGGTCTTATGGTCCCTGCAATAAGACAAATAAAAGGTTAGATTGGCCATAAGAAAGGAGAATAAAGATTCAATGAGCCGAGACGTACCAACGCCCGATAGAGCGCGTTTCCTTTCCTCCTCCTCGAAGGTTTTGAGGGAAGCAGCGATGGCTTTTTCGGTAGAAATGCCTGTTTAAAAAGGAAAAGCGTTAGTCAAAGATAATGATAAAAGTACGATGAAATGACGAAGAATGCAACTAGTGATTACCTGATTGCGCGAGTTTAGCCAACCACACTTCGAGCCTTGCCGATCGCTCAGAAGCCGCGATGGCGGCCGCCAGATCGGTGTCTTCTGGCTCTACGAAGAAACCCCCGTTGCTTCCGTACTCACTTAGGCCTTCGATAAGAGGGGCCTGAGGCTCTAAGCCGAGCACAGCATCAAGAGAAAGAACAGACTTCTTCTTCCTCTTCTGAGCCCGGACCCCGGTCGCACCCAAAATCAACTTACGCTTCGTGGGCACCTTGGGACGGCGAGTCCCGATGTCCGAGCCCATGCCGGATTCAGGCGAAACCACATTCACCGTTTCCACCGGAGCACGGGGCGCTGGGGGCATGGCCACTGTATCATGGGGCAGTCCACGCGGGGGGCTTAGCACACACGGAGGCTCATCTCCAGCATCTCCTCTCAGCGGAGGAATGACATGGGTCATTGGCCTTAGGGGGCTTTGCGATCACTGGCGGGGGGCACACCCTTGCGGTCAATCAGCAGCCGCTTCTCTTCCCGGATAACAGCACCCATTGCGTGCTGATACCAAGCCCCATACACGTTGAGGGCCTTTGGAACGCAACTTGGCTCGCTGATGAAGAAATGGGAGCCCGTGTTTAACCGCATAAAGTGGTGCAGTGCGCTCTGTATCCCCTCCCTGGTGGCCGCGGGCTCTTCCAAAAACGCCTCCAATGGGACCCCCTGGCTATAGCTTAGCTGTTGGGCAAACCGATGGGGGTTGTACCTCATGAAGAGCGCCATATCGTTTTGCCCGAACACCAGGAAGCCCGGCCGGATGGAGTATAAGTGAAGAATCTCCCGGGCTTTCAATACGGAGGCCCCGTCCTTGAAACCATCACGCAGCGCCAACACCGCCTTGGAGGTCTCCGGGCTAATGGCCATGACCTTGTCCATGAAAGAGATGCCCGCTCCGACCGTGCGTGGACGAAGAAGTAACCCCCTAGCCTCCCGCGGGGGCGGATTCACAATGGAAGCGCCAATTAACCGCATGACTCTCGGGAGTCTGCACTTCTCATAGAACGAGGGCCTCTTGTGAGCACCAAAAACCCTGAGCATATGCATTTCCATCCATGAAGTAAAGTAATGCATCGGGAAATTGGCGAGTTGCACCCCCGGTTCATTTGTGTCCACCGCCACGCTGAGTCCATGGTACAGGTAGGCCAACCCGGCGATTCCAATTGACAACTGTATACCAGCCACCATCCGATGCGCTGGGTAGAAGACGGACGGCCTCATGTAGCGCGGGTGCATGGGGAGTGCAAACCAGCACAGCCATAGCCCTAGAAACCCGAGAAAGAAGGTCTCCTCGTCGATGCTCGGGGCGGCGATTTCTGATAAGGGCATGATCGCAGCATCGGGAAGGTAGAAACCCCTTTGGTTGTCCTCCAGTGCTGGTCGACGATCTAAGCCAAAGCCGAAGGGGTCGTCAAGCTTGGCGAATTTTTCGCTCTGCTGCGATAGAATCTCCGGTCGAAGAAAGCTGGCGATGAAGTCTGCAAAGCTAACTCCCCGGCCTCCCGATTCCAAGTGGAGACTTTCATACATATTCAGCACCTTTACCAGGCTCGGAAACTAGTGCTGAATAGCATTCTCCGGCGTTAGGCCCATTACCAGCGGCTTGGTAGCGAAGACATATTCATCAGGAGGAAGTGGCTCTTCATAATGATCCCCCCTCACCGGCAAACCGGAAATCTCAGCAAATTCTTCCAGGGGGATCGAGACTTCCCTGTCCGACAGAAGAAAGGTATGGGTGGAGATGTTCCATTGTTCCACGAATGCCTTAACTCACCACGTCGAAGGAGTAGGGTACTCGAACAATGAGGCGTAGACTGCGGAGTAAGACCAATCTTCATCAAATGCATCCTCTTTGCTGACAAGATGTATTTGGCCCACTGCAAATACCCGGCCGGTTGTCGAGGGGTCAATCCAATGTTATAAGGTTGTCCCCAAGGGCGCGACTCACCCTGGCATATGCGCCGCCCCAGAATATCCACGGCTGCCGGCGGCTGCACGGGAATAGCAGCAATCGAAGACTGAAGAAGATCCTCCGAATTCCAATTTACGACCTCCACAGCATAGTTCACCGAGGGTGCATCTGCATACAGGATCGATGAGATCGGCTCTGACGGCGTCACACAAGAGAAGCTTCGGCGACCCTTGATGATTTCACTGTACCATCTGCCCCACAGATGAAGGTTCTTGTACTCCAGATCATGATCCTTAATAAGAGCAAGAACCTCCCGGTCCACCGGCGCCTCAGGGAATCATCCCTCTGAGCGGAAGAACGGGAACGAAAGATCAGCAGACATGTTGCCTGCAAGAAAAAACGAAATTCAAGTATCAGTGTCATAATTTAATTTTAAAAATTCCGACGCTTGGTACTTTGAAATTTATACTACACTACAATGCAGTGGAGAGGGGACCAAAGGGGGACCCAGAAAATCCAGATGACAATGCATCAGTTAATAAGAAAGCCTCATCATTGGATGAGACTGTTAATTAATGAGGAAATCCTCAAAAAGAATATTCTCATTAAATAAGAAATCCCTTGAGACAAGGAGAAAATCTTCCTTTTCAGAGCAAAGCTATGTCACAGAGTGACACTTGTCAAACTCTGGTCACAAGGGCATAAAATTCCTTAAAGAGCCTAGCTCTGTAATAATGATGGAAAAATCCATCAAAGGAAAAATTAATTTCTAAAAATTAAAGTTTGGGATCTTAAAGATCCATGAAAAACTCTTAAAATTTCATCATAAAAAAGATCAGAAAAATCTATATTTTAACAATGAGTAAAGCTCTGTTCATGGGTTAATAAACCCTGGAACAAATCCTGAAAGCAAAGCTCTGTTTGTGAAACCCCAAAGAGCATTTCTTTACATCAAAAGATCTATAAGAGCAAGGCTCTATTAATTAAGTTTAAATTTTTACCTAAAATTTTTCTAGAGTTTTAACTCTTAAGGTTCTTGAAAATAAGAGCAAGGCTCTGAAAATAAAATTCTTGAAGATGATAATCATCTGCTGAGGAACAAGGGTCCTATTTATAGGCGCTCAAGCGCCTCTTCAACTCCTGAGTTGATCTAACGGTATGGATCTTGCGACCGCTGCACTCACGTGTGCGCCACATAAGCGCAACGGTGGGGGGGTATTTGTTTCCCCCAATCAGAGCAAAGCTCTGTTTGAATTTCAAATTCAAAAGGTGAAGCAACGCTTCAGATCCCTTGCGCTGCGCGGAGAGCGCCACGTGTCAAAAGCAGACACGCCAGCGCAAGGGGCGCTGCGCCCAAGGCAACGTACCCCAATCAGAGCAAGCCTCTGTTTTAAAATTCAAATTTTAAATAAAGGAAGCAACGCTTCAGATAAGTTGCGCTCTGCGCTGCGCGACACGTGTCAAGCACAGGTGCGCTTGCGCCAACTGCGCCAGCACTAAAATTTAAATAATAAATTATTTAATCAGAATTAAAATTCTAGAAAGATCTTTCCAGTCTTATTAAAATAAGAAGATTATCTTCTGTAAAAGAGAGGCCTTAGGATCAAAGATCCAACGGTGAGGAAATATCCCCAGATCAATCAGAGAAAGATCTCTGTAACTAACTCAACAAACCAATTGGCCTTATATAAAGGCCCCTAGACTCCAAGTCTCAGAGAGAAATAGAGAAAAGGGAGAACTCTGAAAAATTTGAAAGGCAAGTCTTTGAAGAAAGGAGATTATCTTCTTCAAGGTAAAAAAATTAAATTCTTGGAAGAACAGAGACGAAAACATCTCACAAAAAGAAGAATTTCTTCTAAAAAGATCAAAAATCTAAGAACAAGATCAAGATCTTCACTACAAAAAAAAGAAAAAAGATCAAAAAAAAAGATCCAATCACAAAAAAAAATTAAAGTAGTAATTTACTTCATCCCTAGATCTTTTGATCTATATAAAGGCATAGCCTTTTGATGAACCATTGGTTCTTGAATCTTGAGGTAGAACCTCTTTAGAACAAGAAAAACTTATTTCTTTGATCTTAATTAGATCAAGATGCGCTCTGCGCTATTGAACAGTGCCCTGCACTCTTAATCTATGCTTTTGCGCTCCTTGGACTGGCGCAAGTCATCAGAGCGTGCCACGTGTCAACCACAGAACAATCTGCGCCTTGCGCTTCTAAAATAGAGCACTGCGCTCTTGGATTGGCGCAAGTCACCAGAGCGCGCCACGTGTCAGCAGCGCACTGCGCTAACAGACTTGCTCTCAGCAGAGCGTGACACGTGTCACCTCCACATGCGTTGGCGCCTTGCGCTCTTTAATTGGCGCAAAGCGCCTGACAGGCCACGTGGCGCACTATCAGACCACTAAATGCTGTGCATTATTAAAAGGGGAAGAGCCCAATTAAAAGGTCTAACAGACTAAAACAAATGCTACGCATTATTAAAAAAGGGCAGAGCCCAATTAAAAGGCCTAACAGGCCAAATATAAATGTCATGCATTTAATTAAAAAAGCCCAATGCTATGCATTGTTTAAAAGGGCAGAGCCCAAGTAAAGGCCTAACAGGCCAAATATAAATAAAATGTTACACATTTTCAAATGGACTTAGCCCAATTCTGGCCATAAGTCCTCAATATAAATTGAACTGAGCACAACTGCTCTTTTAATCAATTTACACCCGGTTCGAGGGTACATCTCTTTACTCCTCTGGCATCCGTCGCTGTAATCCCTCAACGTCGTCAGAGAGGTGACGGGTCCCGACAATCACACACTGCTACGGACTGTGGGGTTCTTAAACTCATGGACTATGACGTCCTTAATCTCGACCGTGATGTCTTAAAACTAATACCGGACTATGATGTCCTTAACCTCGACCGTGATGTCTTAAAACTAACATGGGACTGTGAGGTCCTTAAACTCACGGACTATGATGTCCTTAACCTCGACCGTGATGTCTTAAAACTAATATCGGACTATGATGTCCTTAACCTTGACCGTAATGTCTTAAAACTAACACCGGACTGTGAGGTCCTTAAGCTCACGGACTATGATGTCCTTAACCTTGACCGCAACGTCTTAAAACTAATATAGGACCACAATCTTCTTAAACTACCTATCGACCGCAATGTCACTAAACTAAACAATAGAGCCCCCCAATTGCTCTCTTGTCGGATCTAAACGATCCCGTTAAGTCGATCTTAGTCTAAAATTAGACTAACGTGTCCTTAACGAACCTTTAAGTCGATCTTAGCCTCAAATAAGGTTAACGTATCTTTAAACACACACACCCCCAAACCAAATCTAAGAAAGATACGGATTTGGACTAATCCACGTCCTACGGGCGACGGCATAACTTAGTCTCCGTATACAATCCACGGGCAACTGAACAAAACAAACACCCACGACACGAAGTGGCCATATGGAGAAGGAGAAAGTTATTACCGCGATGCGGTAGCATAATTAACTGCAGGGACTTGCGCCTGCAGGGAAGAGCGTCCCCACAATCAAAAACCCCTCAAGCGAGGGGGAATCTGACGAAGTCTGCTACATCGGCCGCATCCGTTTAAACCTTCGATACACGGTGCCATAAATCAACTTGGCATCTTCAGAAAGGTGGACGGATAGCACCTATTAGCATCTGCCCCGAATCACTGGCAAGACGTCTCTGTCGCGCCGTCTTTCGGAGGGGAACATGGGGGAAGTGGCCGTTGGGGAAGCGAGCGGGGGATGTGGGTCGCGGGGATGTGGGGCGTGGGCGCGAGCAGTGGGCGTGGGAGTATCGAGACATTCTGGTTACTAAATTTATGGTTTTAGATCTAGATTTGGGAAGTGTCCCAATCAGGGTATTTAGACAGTATTCTAAAAGTATTTTAGAATGGACGACTCCTGACACGGTGGTGTACCTGCAGGTGAAGCAGTCACCCTCTCTAAAGGTGTCTTACAGACTAAAGGGGAGAGGGATGTGCATGATTGACATATCACTTGCTTAGGCAATTGAGTCAATCATGAGATGTCAAGTACCACACCAGATGTTGTTTTTGCACTAGATGCAATAAGTTATGATATTAATCCAATCCTGGAGAAACGTTAGGAAGCAGTTTTAGAACATAGGTAGATGTTCTAGGGATTTGATAACGGCGGCCTCCTTTAAGAGACGGTTATCATTCCAGGCTTCCAAGGTGACACGGATGACAGAGTAACTGTCAGAGTTATAGTTTTTCCCTCTGACGAGGGGCAGTAGTTTAGACAGGTGGCCCAAGCGGAAACTGAGGAAGGCATGGCGCAGTATACTGATTAAGTTTAATAGACGATACAGTCTAAGAAGTTTGCTGGATTTGGAGTTCATTTGTGAACTGGGTCCCATCAGATATCCAGAAATATTCTAAGACGGGTATTGCTCATTTCGGGAGATAGTTTTCTCCGCGAAGTTGAGATAAAGAGAGACATAGAAAGAACACCGGAGCGGATCCACCCACTGAGGCTATTTCTCGAACGCAATAGCTTTACAAACGAGGCTTGTGAAACTGATTAGTAGAGGAGTTGGGTGTTCGGTATCACACGGGCTGTGAGTACGCGACATCGCAATAATTAGCCTTAAGTGCAAGTGGGAGATTGTTGGCTATAGTGCCCTCAAGGCAATTATCATAGTCGCAGACATGTGATCATGATGATTGAGGGAGGACCTATACCGATAAAACAGTCTTACTCGAGATGATAGTATGTTATCTGGTTTGTCTTTATCATCATGTATATGTTGATAAAGCCCTTAGGATCTGGCTTGACTACCAGCATTGTGATAGCGATTACATACGTGAGAGCTGGGAGTCTATAAGCACATCCTTAAATGTCCCTGGTCGTGGGAGTATCGAGACTGGGCATCGATACTCCAGTGTAGACTGGTGTATACTTATCTAGACCCTGACGAGGGGCGGTGGCCGGTCTCACAAGCCATTGGTGTTAGTTGTTCACCTAAGATAGTATGCAGGTGCTCATTGGGTTATGAGTACACTGGACGGACTCGCCGGGAACATGCTAGTTGGTATTATACCTATAGTCAGATAGCAGTTCCCTGGTGACATGTGTACAGGTTAGTCTGTCGATCTAAGATCGTCATTTTTCTCGTGTGAGTTCCCACTGTGCTTTGATTACTACCCTACCACGACTCAAAGGAGTCGTGCAAACAGGTTTTAGTTGGGTACAGTCCCGAGCCACATGGAGGCAGTGAGCGGATCGTCGGGGATTCGTCTCTCCCGGTATTGGGGGTTGATGTCGCGCAGTGCACGGGTGGCCATCACTAGAAATTCTTGACCGGGGTATGTGAGAATTACCGATCCAGGATCGATAGTTTCTCGGACAGTGATGGGTTTCGTACCGACACGAATTATCGCGTTGTTAGGGGTCTGACTTTATCCACCCCCCTAGACTCGATATGCGATACTCTTAGACGAACAGACCGGACTGTACGGATATTGTCACTGACAGGCTCAGTAGGGGTTCGGATGAGTTTGCTCGTCGGCCTTCCTTTCGCTCAATACCTGGATAGCCGTTACGTACAGCTAGTGCCGCTGACGTGCTTGTGGTTAAACCCACTGCCAGCGTATTGACGAGTCTTTAGAGTCTCACACAGAGGGTTTTCTCGGTTCAGGAGATATGGTGTAGGTGACGTATGTTGATACATACAGGTGTTCGATTAAATATGTGCATGGGCTGCACAGACTTTAATCGGACGGTTGATAATACTAGCGGCTTAGGATTAAGCCAGATTGTTAAATCAAGTTTTGATTTAATAATTTACATATATATTTATATATATGTATTCTAGTATTATTGCTCACTATTTATTTTCTCTCTTTGGCTATTCGTATTTTTCGTATGAATACGCGTATGTGTATTTCGATACATGTACCGGGAAGTATTCCGTATTTGTGCGGAATGACTTCTAGAAGATGCCACCTCATTATTGATTTTATTTATAAAATCACATGTTTAAATGAGGTGGAAATGATGACATGGAAAGGCATGGACATTTGGGTCAAAGCATGGGTTGGACATGTTATGATTGGTATGAGTTGATTTCTTTATTGTAATTTGGTAAGTGTTTTGTGTGCATTATTTTTGGGTGAGGAGAGAGAGGGCCGGCCATTCTCTTGGTGGGGTTTTCCTTGGCTCATTTGATGATTCACTCTAGCTCACTCTCATTTACTAATACATACAAAATACTTAGCCATTTTCTCATGCCTTTGATCATCACCTCTACATCTTCCATGGTTGTTCTATGAGCATATTTTTGAGAGAAAAATATGGTGAGACTATTCTACACTCCCCACTCTCCACTACTAGCCATTTTGAAGAGTCGGTTGGTTCGCTTGGCGAACCTGAAGCTTGCGCCGTTTCCCTCGGGTGGATCATCGGAGACGAAGGAAGACCGGGGACCAAAGTCGATCCGCATCACTAGGAGCTTGGAATTGGTTGAAGACTCGAAGGACTTGGTTCATTAGGTATAACCATTCCTATCTCTTTTCTTAGATTGCTAGTTTTAGGGTTAATGGTTTCGATCGTGCAAATCGGGTAAAGGTAGCGCCAGGTTTTATGAAATTTTTGTTCCGTATTTGGCCACGGTTCGATGGCCGGGGCGCTCCCACTACCCAACAATGGTATCAGAGCCACCCATTAAACCCTACTAGCTAGTTTGCACAAGCTTAAAATCTCGATCGATCAAAATTTCAAAAACAATTTTCCGTATTGTCATGTTTCTATCGATTTCTGAAAGTGCTCTAAAAATGTTTTAGTATAGCTTAAAAATCCGTGTAGGAAAATATAGGGCACCACAAGAAATTTGGAAACTTAATTCGATTTTTTGGCCGCGGAACCGCCGCAAAACATGCCATTTGGCGGCGTTTCCGCCGCGCTTCTATGGCTAAATGCCTCCAAATTTTTTCTGGTGCTATCGTACAAGGAAAAATGATTTTTGTGATATTTTGTTTTGGCCCAGAATCTTTTGAGTACTGGATTTGCTTTTGGGGCCTTTGCGGATAAATTTAGTCAATCGAAATTTTAACTGTGTAATTTTTCAGTACTTTACATTTCAATCTGTGACCGTGAATGTCATTTGATCAGTAAACCTTGTCTAATCGCTATGGTCCTTTTAGACGGGTTTTCGAACGTGACATTCACGTTGATGTTCTGTGTTGTGCTGTGATGTTGCGGATTGTCGTGGTGGATAGCCTATGTGCAATGGTAGTGCAGTTCGGATTTATTTGTACATTTGATATTGTGAGGCGAGCGTCTGACATGTGGACTGCCGTCACTGCCTGTTTGTATATTATTCTTTTGGGGCACGACCGGGCTGAGGTTAATGTCACCCTTGTATATTATTTTCTTTTCTATACTAGGATTACCCCGCGGTGGGGTGCACGGATAGCCGTGTTCTAGAGGGCAACGGGCCCGCATCTCATGGCATTGAGACGGAGGGGGCTTCACTCTAGAATTGCCGGGCTATTCACCGCACTCGTAGGGGGTATAGGTTAACCCAAGGAGGGGTGCTCAAGTTACCGGATTCCGTGAAGTGCTGGGTGGTCCATTCACTTTGTTGAAGGGGGCTGCCTCGCTTCAGGTTTTGGCGGGTAACTTGCAGCGCTCGTAGGGGTCTAGGATTTCATTGCACAGGCTATCCACACGACCAGGGAACGTTGGATTTTTAGTTGTGGCTCAAAGGAAACCCGGGGCTCCCAGATTATCTGTATTGTTTTGTGATGCTTATTAATTTTCTGTGATGTTGCATTTATCATGCCTGGGACGATTGTTATATATATTTTTATATACTGGTAGATGTTGTATATGTTTTGGACCCACACTAGCTTAGTCCCCGCTCTGTCGTTAGTTAAGTAACCTAACGGGTGATGACAGGACCCAGTGGCGAATGCGGATGGCATATACGTACATTTTATTTTAATTCTTTTCTGGTGTGATTAATTGATGGGACTGTGTTGATTCTTATCAATGCAAGGAAAACAAACCTATTTATATGATGTTGTTGGAACCAAGATTTTTTTTAAAAACTGACATTACAGACGTATGCTTTTTCTTTGCATCGTGGTATTCAGTTTGGAATATCCTGCACCTCATTCGACGGGGCAAGGGCCGAGATCCTTTCATCGGGAGTGACCCCTTGAGTAAAAGTTTGCGTCAGCGTAATAACTTCACTATAGTCGTTTACTTTTTGCTTTGCATCGTGGTATTCAGTTTGGAATATCCTGCACCTCATTCGACGGGGAAAGAGCCGAGATCCCTTCACCGGGAGTAACCTCTTTAGCAAAAGTGTTCGCTACTATACTTTTATAAAAACCACTTAGATTCCTTCAACGATATCAAGTTCATTACGTTAAAATTTTTTCACCAAAAACCAGTCGTAGCCCTCCGTCATTTCAAATTAGTATTGCTTAGTATTCGTGCTGCGTTTGTTGACCTTGTCAAGGCGTAGTGATCGGTAGCTCTGTAATACTTTTCTGTTGTAAGCAAATGTGGATTGGTTAGGACAGTCGTTCGACCTTGTTGATCTTGTCAAGGGTCTGTGCGGGTGGGTCTAATGCAATCAAGATAATGACGGGTTGAACTTGACTAGGACCCTTTGACTTGTTGACCTTGTCAAGGTCACTTGGATCCTAGGGGTAAAAATCATATCGGGAGTTTCAAACATACAGGAAACTTGCCTGGCATGCGCATACCTTCTGGAGTGTGGTGACTTGAGTAGCTTCCATCAAGTTATCATGCGATGATAGTTGGATCCCGATTCCCACCGATGAGTAGGACTACTCTTCGGGTGATCCCGACTAATTCTCCTTTTAGGTTTGGAGGAGAATTCGAGAAAACAGTGAGAGCCATCCAGATTAGATAAAATGATTATCCATTCTGATCTAGGTTAGAGTGCACGCTGAGTGTTTTTTTTTCTCTCTCTCTTTGGCATCGACCATGCCCAGACCCTAGACTATGACTCAGTGACCAAGTTAACTGAACTTTCTTATAAACACTGGCTTTTGGATTGTCCTAGTTGCATATATCATTGCCACTCCTTCTTTTACCCTTTGCTTTTCTCCAAGAACACCCCGTATCACTACGTGTATCCACTTCCATTAGATTAAACCATCGTATGGTTATATACGAACTCGAAGGAACTTTTTCGAGGATGGTTTCCGGTTCTGGAGAAAATGGATAGGATTATTCAGTTGTCTTTTCGTTTTACCTTCTCTCAGGTTGCGAGAGATCCTAGGACTAGGAGACGGCACACCTATTACGCTTATTGGATGGTCTTCTTCCAAACCATAGGCAGGTGCCGAAAGGTAGAGAATGAAGAAAACCAATTAGCCTAGGTGTGGTGTACAGAAGGTAATGAGTAAAGACAAATAAAGGGATTAGAAAGAGGGCAAAGTAAAATGCGACTGCTATTCACGACCAAACCAAGTCTTTTATCGCCATTCCTACTTCACCTTTGTATTTCTCCAGAACACCCCGTATCATTACGAACACCAATCCTATTGGATAAATCCATCGTATGGTTATATACGAATTCGAAGGAACTTTTTTGAGGATGGATTCTGGTTTAGGAGAAATAGAATAAGGTTTATTCAGTTGTCTTTTATCTTTACCTTCACTCAGGTTATGAGTACTCCTAGGATTAGGAGAGTACACCTATTACGCTTATTGGATAGTCTTCTTCCAAACCATAGGCTGGTACCGAACGGTAGGGAAGGAAGAAAACCATTAAGTCTAACGATGGTGTGCAGAAGGTAACGACTAAAGACAAATAAAGGGATTTGGAGAGATGGCAAGGAAATATATGGTTTCAGTTATGAATCTGGATAATGGAGAGGCATTACTAGGAATACCAGGATACCCTTTCGAAACATTTTTATGTTTCAGTTTCACTATGTGTTGTTAATAGAAAACTGATTTCCCAATTAGATACTTACTCCAGGGTATGTAATTACCAGGTCTGATTCTCACATCTGTATGGTTTTACAGATGATAAGTGGGAGTAAGTTATTGGGAATTAGGTGATCATCCTCATTATATCGGAATTCGTTGTAATTGGTGATATTTGAGGAAATCGCCTGGGTACCGTTTTCAACCTACGACGCACAGGATTTGAGTTATTCAACTCAAAGGGCTTTGTACAAAGTATTGTATGTTGTCCAGTGTCCATTAGGACAAAAGGGGCTGGTACTCGTACTATATTCTATTTACTTGTGACTTCTCCAGTTTTAGATATGTGTTTCGTAGAAATACAAGATCCAAGTTTGAGAAGTTATAGGTACAAGAATAAAGTAGAGAACCAGGTG
Source organism: Agapanthus africanus (assembly GCA_030015575.1). NCBI lineage: Eukaryota > Viridiplantae > Streptophyta > Magnoliopsida > Asparagales > Amaryllidaceae > Agapanthus > Agapanthus africanus. Next base: position 181,262 of record JASDDO010000314.1, read on the forward strand.
TCACAAGTATCGGGATTCTTCAAGGTGGTCGAAGATGTAGATACTTGTATGAGGTATTCAGTTGATAGTAATGGTTTTGAGAAACTTATTTCTCTTTCAAGTTACTCATAATTGGACGCACTCCTAAGTTGAGTAAAGCTAATCGGCTTCTCTCCATTTAGTTGACATGCACTGGAGACAGCTGCATGATTTGAATCTTGTTCCAATTAAATTAGTGCCCTTGTTTCTATATTAGATATATATAGAATCAATTTATATCTTAAACGATGTTAAGGTATAGGGAGTCGTCCGGCTGATGCTTAAAACCAGAATCCGGATAAACTCAGGACACGTTTCAGTAATGGCTGTTTGTAGGTTACCCGGGCTTTGACAAGGGTTAACTTTCTACCATCTGGAAGATCAATAGTGATGTTGTTCTTGACTCGCCACAGTTTTAGTAAAATGGACTTTTTCAGAAAACATGAATGGGAGTATGGTAGAACTGGAAGTGATTCCGGAACCACAAACGATTACCGAAAATTTAATAAGAACCTAAAAATTCAATCAGGTTTGACATTCCATTGGCCACTCCACAGATATGGTGGGTTACCTCAGGCACCCGAGAGGTACTTCGGTAGCCTCAAGAAGGTGACAGGGAGGTTCTTGTTTACCCAGACTTGACACTAATGTTGTTCCAGACTTTGAGACCCGGCAGGAGGATGAGTATAGTGTCATTCTAAACTAGCTTTAGAAGTACATATGTATATGACTCTGCCAGAGGGTTGTCGTAGTCAGTGGGAGCAGCGGAAGCGTAGTGGAAAAGTAGCTTGTGTCTATTTATAGACTAAAGCGGATATAGCGGAGATAGATCATCTATTTTTGATGTGACAGTCATAGGTTTTTTACTTCACCAGAATAGGATATAGATCTGTTAAGAAGGTAGTAGGGTGTGATGTCTTAGTATTTGGATGACATACACATAGTGGGAAGTGAAATTCCTATACTACGATCGGTTATACTGTAGTTGTCACACAGTGGTTTCTCCACATAGGTTATGGATATTGTATCAGACATTCTGGTTACTAGATTTATGGTTTTAGATCTAGATTTAGGAAGTGTAGCAATCAGGGTATTTAGACAGTATTCTAAAAGTATTTTAGAATGGACGACTCCTGGCACGGTGGTGTACCTGCAGGTGAAGGAGTCACCCTCTCTAAAAGTATCTTACAGACTAAAGGGGAGAGGGATGTGCATGATTGACATATCACTTGCTTAGACAATTGAGTCAATCATGAGATGTCAAGTACCACACCAGATGTTGTTTTTGCACTAGATGCAATAAGTTATGATATTAATCCAATCCTGGAGAAACGTTAGGAAGCAGTTTTAGAACATAGGTAGATGTTCTAGGGATTTGATAACGGCAGCCTCCTTTAGGAGACGGTTATCATTCTAGGCTTCCAAGGTGACCTGGATGACAGAGTAACCGTCAGAGTTATAGTTTTTCCCTCTGACGAGGGGCAGTAGTTTGGACAGGTGGTCCAAGCGGATACTGAGGAAGGCATGGCACAGCATACTGATTAAGTTTAGTAGACGATACAGTCTAAGAAGTTTGCTGGATTTGGAGTTCATTTGTGAACTGGGTCCCATCAGATATCCAGAAATATTCTAAAACGGGTATTGCTCATTTCGGGAGATAGTTTTCTCTGCGAAGTTGAGATAAAGAGAGACATAGAAAGAACACCGGAGCGGATCCACCCACTGAGGCTATTTCTCGAACGCAATAGCTTTACGAACGAGGTTTGTGAAACTGATTAGTAGAGGAGTTGGGTGTTCGGTATCACACGGGCTGTGAGTACGCGACATCGCAATAATTAGCCTTAAGTGCAAGTGGAAGATTGTTGGCTATAGTGCCCTTAAGGCAATTATCATAGTCGCAAACATGTGATCATGATGATTGAGGGAGGACCTATACCGATAAAACAGTCTTACTCGAGATGATAGTATGCTATCTGGTTTGTCTTTATCATCATGTATATGTTGATAAAGCCCTTAGGATCTGGCTTGACTACCAGCATTGTGATAGCGATTACATACGTGAGAGCTGGGGGTCTATAAGCACATCCTTAAATGTCCCTGGTCGTGGGAGTATCGAGACTGGGCATCGATACTCCAGTGTAGACTGGTGTATACTTATCTAGACCCTGACGAGGGGCGGTGGCCGGTCTCACAAGCCATTGGTGTTAGTTATTCACCTAAGATAGTATGCAGGTGCTCATTGGGTTATGAGTACACTGGACGGACTCACCGGGAACATGCTAGTTGGTATTATACCTATAGTCAGATAGCAGTTCCCTGGTGACATGTGTACAGGTTAGTCTGTCGACCTGAGATCGTCATTTGTCTCGTGTGAGTTCCCACTGTGCTTTGATTACTACCCTACCACGGCTCAAAGGAGTCGTGCAAACAGGTTTTAGTTCAGTACAGTCCCGAGCCACATAGAGGCAGTGAGCGGATCGTCGGGGATTCGTCTCTCCCGGTATTGGGGGTTGATGTCGCGCAGTGCACGGGTGGCCATCACTAGAAATTTTCGGCCGGGGTATGTGAGAATTACCGATGCAGGATCGATAGTTTCTCGGGCAGTGATGGGTTTCATACCGACATGAATTATTGCGTTGTTAGGGGTCTGACTTTATCCACCCCCTAGACTCTATATGCGATACTCTTAGACAAACAAACCAGACTGTACAGATATTGTCACTGACAGGCTCAGTAGGGGTTCGGATGAGTTTGCTCGTCGGCCTTCCTTTCGCTCAATACCTGGATAGCCGTTACGTACAGCTAGTGCCGCTGACGTGCTTGTGGTTAAACCCAGTGCCAGCGTATTGACGAGTCTTTAGAATCCCACACAGAGGGTTTTCTCGGTTCAGGATGTTGGATATATGTATGCCCTAGAGGCCATTATGTGATAGTGGATGTATCTATACATGTATATATATTCAGTTTGCATTCTTGCTCGACATGATAGTATGCTATCTGGTACTTCTTTATCTGACATGTTTATTTGATCATGCTTCTATTCATTCATACATGCTGATAAAGCCCTAAGGATATCGGCTTGACTACTCTGATTATGATGGAGATCATACTAGTGGGACATCTGTAGTCTATAAGCATATCCTGAAATGTCCCTAGTCGGAGGTGTATCGAGACGGGGCATCGATATACCAGAGTAGACTAGCGTATATGATACTAGACCCATGTGATGGGCGATGGATGTTCCCACATTCATCGATGTTTGACATCAAGATCATATACGGGTGCTCAGTGGTGACTGGGTACACTGGACGGACTCGCCGAGAACTCCTATATGGAATTATATCTATCGTCGGATAGCAGTTCTCAAGTGACACTGGTACAGGTTAGTCTGTAGACCCGAGATCGTCATGGAGTCTTGTGTGTTCTCCCACTGTACTTTGATTGCCACCCTACCACGGCTCTACTGAGTCGTGCAAACAGGTGGCCGTTGGGTACAGTCCCGAGACATACGAAGACGATGAGCGATAGGAGGGGTTTCGTCTCTCCCGGTATTGGGAGTTGATGCTGTGCTGTGCTCGACTGGTTATAACAGCAAGTCCCTGGCCAGGGCTGCTGAGATTTGCTGATAAGTGTTATCAGTAGTTTCTCGATCTGTTATAGACCATTCACCGACACGACTTATTGAGTTATTGGGGTCGACGTGACCATCCCTAGGCTCGATATGCAGCATATCTGACGAAGAGACCGGACTGTACGGTAGTGTTGCCGGATGGCTCGACGGGAGTTGTAGCAGGTTCGCTTGTTGTCTTCTGATCGCTCAATACCCGGGTGGCCGTTACGTTTAGCTGACCGCTTGCGGCCTGAGGGCACTTGATATGATCATTACCCTCTGCCGGCGTATTGACGAATCTTAGAGTCCCACAGAGGAGTTACCCAGTCCAGGCGAAACGTTGTGGTGCGCATATGCGATATGCGCATGCACCCGATTGAAATATGCGTATATGATACCGAACATTGATCGGGTGAATTGCTTTTGGTGGGGTCGTATGTGATATGACCGGATTGATAAATCAAGTGTTGATTTATCATTTAACCATAAGTTATCTCACTCAAAACCTTTCTAGGGTTTGATGGATGTATGCATGCATGCATGTGTTTCTATTTTTCTTTTCTAGTTTCATGCACATGAAGATGTGCATACATGTACACATACATACATCAAACCATCATGGTTGATTATATATGGAAATGGTGGCAATATAAGCCTCACACCATAGATTAAACTATGGATAATTATTTAATTTTGGTTTTAAAAGAAAATGAAAAGGAAAGGATAATTATGCTAGTTTCTACATGCTTCTTTTAACCTAACCATTCTCACCCACCACTAAACCATGGTTATCTTTTCCTTTATCATTCTAAACCCAAGTTAAATTAATCATCCATCATTTAATCATGGTTAGAGTCAAGAAGGATTAAATATATATAGTGATATTTATTTTCTTTTGAAAGTTAACCTTATGGTTATCATTTTATCTCTTGAAAGAAAAAGCCACCATTTTCATCCTCCTTCATCTTCTTCTCTCTAGTTCTTTTCTAGTGAGTGAAACACAACATTAGAAAGGTTTTTGAAGTGAGATCCAAAGCCACAACAACATTCTACACAAGCTTAGCCGTTTCGTTCAGAGTGTTATCTTCGGTTTGGCGAAGTAGCGAGCTTGGACGGATATCTCCGCGGTGGATCATCGTGGACACAAGGGGAGTTCAAGAGGACCTCGTTTCAACACTAAAGAGCCTAAGGAGCGAAGCAAAAACGGGAGCTACAAAGGTTGTAGCCTTCAAACCCTAACTTTTGTTAGCTTTAAGTTTAGTAAACCCTAATTTTCTAGGATCTATCCTTTGCATGTTAGTTTAGCACCTTAAAAATTAAAACTTTGGGTCATGTGATGCTTCAAAACTCTTCATTGGGTGCTATACTAACCTTACATTGGTATCAGAGCCGACCTAGAACGTTAGGCGACCTTTTTGCGAAGTGAAAAGTCCGATCGAACCAAAATACGGATTTATGGGATGCTCTCTGGAAATTTTTTAAAAACTGATCTTTTTCAGAATTAAAAATTCTCAAAAAATAGAGCAGGTAAAAATTAGACGATCTGGAAAATCCGTACCCATGAACAGTAAGTTTGACCGCGGAAGCGCGGCATAAGCAATCTTAGGCCGCGCTTCCGCGGCCATATGAGGGGCTCTCTGACAATTTTTTGCACAGTACTTTTCTTTACCTGCTACAGTACATTTTGAGAGTATTTAATCTGAATCTGCTGTTGAAAATTCTGGAGGTGGTTTTGAACTCGTCGTTTCGATCGGAATTTTCATTTCGTATTTATTTTCCGGGTAAACTAGAAAGTATTGAAGTGTTTGAACGAATATCATTTACTCAATATTCACGGGGTTTAAATAGTTTGGAGATGTGTGCAAGTCTTTTTGCGGTGGTCCCTCTAGAAGACAACAAACCTTAACTCGATTATGTGACCGTCTTGAACTGCCCTTTGAACCCTAGGGTTTGGGGCAGTACGGCGAGCCACATGTGAGGCGTTGGTTTGACCCTTCTACGGCTGGACCGCCGATACTGTGCCGCACTCCGGATTTTTGAACCCTGCTCAAGTGTTGAGCTTTAGTGAATCTTGGGTGCTTGATAGTTCGTTCGAAAACTTTAATACTGTCTGTTTATCTGGAATGTGATACAATATGTGGAATTCATATAGTGTAGGCATGAAATACGAAATATGTGATATTTCGCATTTATGATGTCTAAAGAGGATCTGGATTCCAAATATTCTAGTTTTACACTTTCTTTTCTGTGACCGTAAGTGTAGTATGTTAGATATCGCCGGTTTCGTTGCTATACATCAACGACAATCGGGGTACGCATACTTACTTACGTTGATGATATGTGATATTATGTGTTGCTGAGATATGATGTGCAGGAGTGTCGCGATCGAATAGCCGGGGGGTTTTTGTGAGATGAGAGTTTTATATTTTCATTCATGTAAATTCAAATGTAATGTAATATTCTTTTATTTGGGGCACTTCCAGGTTGCGGTTGTGTCACCAGTGTTGTATATTATTTACTTTTCCGCATTAGGATGGACCCAAGGAGGGGAGCACAGGTGACCGGGTTCTGGGGTTCAGTGGGAGGCCATCTCGAGGAGTCGAGACCGGGTCTCCTAAACTCCAGGATTGGTAGGGTCACTTGCCGCTCTCGTAGGGGTCCAGGGTGTGGGCTTGGCTATTCATCGCGACTGTGGAATCCGTATTTTCTATTATGGCTAAATACTAAATACGGACGTCCTAGTATATCCCACGTTATATCTATATTTCTGCTGCCTGTGTTCTGTGATATCTGAGACGAATGACTTATTATATATATGATATATAGTAGACGTTGCTTATGTTTTACACCCGCGCTAGTCCCGTCCCGGTATGCCGTTAGTTAAGTAACCTAACGGTGCATAACGGAACATTGCGGCGAATGCGGATGGCATAAGCGTACGTGTTATTTTCGTTTCTTTTCTGTGATTGGCTTTAGGACTTAAATGATGGGATTACATTAATGTGATTAATGTAAAGAAAATAAACCTAAAAGATGTTGTAGAATCGGATTTAAAAACTACTCGGCTATTTATGAAAAAGCTATATTTCAAAACTGCGGAGCTTAAGCCACTCCTTTTGAAAAATTGCTTGATTCTACAACGATATCAAGTTCAAAACGTTAAAGATTTTCTTAAAAATCATTCGCAACCCTCCGTCATTTTAGGAAGTAGAGTACTTAGTATTCGTGCTACGTTTGTTGACTTTAGTTAAGGCATAGTGTACGGTAGCTAAGTGATGTCTTCCTACACTGCATATGATGCAGATTAATTAGGACATTCATACGACTTTGTTGACCATAGTTAAGGGTCATATGGGTGGGTCTAATTGATCAAGAAATGACGGGTAGAACTTGACTGGTACTTATGATTTGTTGACCATAGTTAAGGTCATGAGTACTAGGGGTAAAAATTACATCGGGAATTTCAAGTGTTGAAATTTGCAATGAGATTGCATACCTTCCATGTGATGGTTGGATCCCGATCCCACTGTGGACAATAGTTGCTCCTAGGAGAGTTTTACAGTTTACAATTAGCTAACTCATTAGGTGTCTAGAAAGGTGTTAACGGGGCTCCGCCTCTGGGAAAACGAGGTTTACTCTAATTAGGTCCGTGCGAAAGCACGGGGAACCTCCCTCAAAGTACCGACACTGGCCTGGCTGAACGGTTAGCGAAGTTGTAGACTGTAATTAATCCTGGCTAGTTTTTCTTTTTAAGGTTTGAAAGAAAAACTTGATAAAAAGCAGTGGGAAACATCGATTAGACAAGATAATAAACCAATCTAATCTATGCAAGAGCTTTCGCTGAGTGTATTCTTTTCTCTCTCTTAATGGCAGATACCAATGACTGGACTTAAGCTTCTACTAGATAAAAACAAACTGAACGGGACCAACTATAAAGACAGGCTAAGGAATCTGAAGATCGCCTTGACTTATGATAAAGTATCATATGTCCTCACGGCTTCAGCCCCGCCCGTCCCAGGCCCAAAATCCTCAGTTGCGGACATACAAGTCCGCAAGACATGGGACGCTGACTGTGCCACGGCCACATGCCTCGCGCTTGCATCGATGGATAACACACATCAAAAGCAGCACGAGGACATGGACATTCACGGGATACTGCTCCATACAAAGGAGTTGTATGGGGAGCAGTCCCGCGTATTACGATACGAGACATCAAAGAAACTGTTTCACATGCGGATGGCCCCTGGCACACCAGTAGCAGACCATGTTTTGAAGATGATAGCTCTTATAGAAGAGCTTGAGGACCTCGGATGGACTATGGACAATGAACAATATATAGATATTATTCTGCAGTCCCTCCCCTCCACCTTTGCTCAGTTCATAGTGAACTTCAACATGCATGGCATGGAGAAGGACCTCCCTGAACTCCTTAATATGTTAAGGAGTGCAGAGAGCACTATGAAGTCAGCAAAGACTCCCGTTATGACGATTGGACAGTCTTCTTCTTCTCGCCCGAAAGCTAAGGCCAAGGGAAAGAAAAAGAAGAAACCCACTAATCCTAAGGGCAGAGTCAAAAAGGTGAAGGGAAAGGGAAAGTCCACGGCTGGAGACCCAGGGAAAGGCGAGTGTTTTCATTGCCACAAGACAGGACATTGGAAGCGCAACTGCACGGAGTACCTAAATCTCAAGAAGAAGCATGGTGATGCTTCTGCTTCAGGTGCGTTTGTGACTGAAAACTGTTTTTCTATAAACTCTGCTTCCTGGGTATTGGATACCGGTTCAGGTTCTCACATTTGCAATTCTATGCAGGGGCTGAGAAATAGCAAGGTTTTGAGGACAGGTGACCATACTCTCCGCGTTGGAAATGGTTCCAATGTACATACAGTCGCAGTGGGAGAGTATCACTTGGGGTTGCCATCTGGATGTATTTTGATTTTGAATCCATGTTATTTTGTACCAACTATGCTATGTAATATAATATCCGTTTCTTTGTTGGACAATGAAGGATATAATTTTGTGTTGCAGAACAATGTTATGAACATTCACCTAAATCAAATGTTGGTTGGGTATGGTACGCTTAATAACGGAATATATGTCCTAAATCAACACACAGTTTTCAGTATACAACACACTAATAAAAGAAAAATTTCAGAATTAAATGAAGCTTTTCTTTGGCACTGTAGACTTGGTCATATTAACGAAACAAGACTGAACAAGTTACATAAAGATGGATATTTAAACCCTTTTGAATATAAATCTTATGCGACTTGCCAGTCTTGTATCAAGGGTAAAATGACCAAAACTCCGTTTACCGGACACGGAGAAAGAGCTACTCAGCTCCTTGGCCTCATACATAATGATGTATGTGGGCCGATGTCTACACAGGCTAGAGGTGGTTTTTCATACTTCATTACATTCACCGATGATTTCTCAAGATTCGGTCATGTATTTTTACTAAAGCACAAGTCCGACGCTTTCAAGAAGTTCGTTGAATATAAACAAGAAGTAGAAAAAAAAACCGGCTTGAGTATTAAGATGCTTCGATCAGATCGAGGTGGAGAGTATCTCAGTACAGAATTTGCAAACTTCCTAAAAGAGAATGGGATTCTCTCTCAGCTCACTCCGCCTTACACACCACAGCACAACGGTGTGTCAGAACGATGGAATAGGACCCTATTAGATATGGTCCGGTCCATGATGAGTGACGCTGAGTTACCAGTCTCGTTTTGGGGGCATGCATTGGAGACTGCGGCGTTTCTGCTAAACAGGGTTCCAACCAAAGCCGTGTCTACCATGCCATATGAGATATGGAATGGGAAGAGACCATCTCTTAAAAGAATTAAGATTTGGGGTTGCCCGGCCTATGTTAAAAAGCAGAATCCGGACAAACTCGAGACACGGTCAGTCATGTGTAACTTTGTGGGATATCCAAAGAATTCTTATGGATATCTGTTCTACCACAAAGAGGAACAAAAAGTGTTTGTTTCTCAGTATGCCACATTCTTGGAAAAAGAGTTTTTCACAGATAGAGATGATGGCAAGGTGGTAGATCTAGAAGAGGTTCTGGAGACACAAACTACAAGTGACGATTTGGTTGAACCGGCTGTTGCAACGGAAACTGAAGAACCTCGGCCACTCCGTAGGTCTGGTAGGACTTCTCGCCCACCGGAGAGGTACTACGGTTTCCTCATTGATGGTGACAGAGAAGACTGTATCATGAAAGATGATGATCCTACCAGTTTTCAGCAAGCTATCACGAGTGGTGACTCTGTGAAGTGGCTGGATGCCATGAGATCCGAAATGGAGTCTATGTACACCAACAAAGTATGGACTTTGGACGTTGTACCCCCTGGGGTAAAACCTGTAGGGTGCAAATGGATCTTTAAAAGAAAGATTGGTGTGGATGGGCAGGTAGAGACCTATAAGGCAAGACTTGTGGCGAAAGGTTTTCGTCAAAGACCAGGTTTGGACTATGACGAAACTTTTTCGCCCGTAGCCATGCTTAAATCTATTCGGATCCTACTTGCTATTGCTGCTCACTACGACTATGAAATCTGGCAGATGGACGTTAAAACAGCATTTCTAAATGGAGATTTAGAAGAATGTGTTTATATGGATCAGCCAAAGGGCTTCATTGACAGTGGGAGCAGCGAGAAAGCATGTAGATTGCTTAAATCCATATATGGGTTAAAGCAGGCATCTCGGAGTTGGAACATCTGTTTCGATGATGTTATCAAAGAGTTTGATTTCATCAAAAATCCAGATGAACCTTGTGTTTATAGGAAGGCTGTAGGAAGAGTTGTCACATTCCTCGTATTGTACGTGGATGACATTCTTCTGATAGGAAATGATATTCCTATGCTACAGTCGGTCAAATCATTCTTATCACTGAGGTTCTCCATGAAGGACCTGGGTGATGCCACATACATCCTGGGCATAAGGATCTATAGGGATAGATCCAAAAAGTTATTGGGATTGTCCCAAACCAGGTACATCAACACCATCCTAAAGAGGTTTAGTATGGAAGACTCCAAGCGGGGTGCCTTACCCGCTTGCCATGGAGTCACTCTCTCCAAGGATTCTTGTCTAAAGACCGATGAAGAGAGAGCTCGCATGAGCATTATACCTTATGCTTCGGCAGTAGGGTCTATAATGTATGCGATGTTATGTACACGCCCAGATGTAGCTTATGCACTTAGTGTTGTAAGCAGGTATCAATCCAACCCAGGGGAGAACCACTGGACAGCTGTGAAGAACATTCTTAAGTACTTACGAAGGACTAAAGAATTGTTCTTGGTGTATGGTAATAAAGATCTCCAAATGGAGGCCTTTACCGATTCGAGCTTCCAGAGCGATAAGGATGACAGCAAATCTATCTCAGGGTTTGTATTTACCCTCAATGGAGGGGCGGTAAGTTGGAAGAGTTCCAAACAGGATACCGTTGCAGACTCTACGATGGAAGCTGAGTACATTGCTGCAAATGATGCCGCCAAGGAAGCCGTCTGGATGAAGAAGTTCGTCTCGGAGCTAGGTGTAGTTCCAACCATTATTGATCCAATACCTTTGTATTGTGATAATAATGGGGCGATGGCGTTAGCCAAGGAGCCCAGATCCCATCAGCGGTCCAGACACATCCTGAGGCGCTTTCATTTGATCCGGGAGATTGTAGATCGCCGCGAGATCGAGATTAAGAGAGTAGACACAAAGAACAACGCCGCGGATCCATTCACCAAGGCTCTCCCTCAGCCGCAGCATGAGCGACTTTTTGAGATGTTGGGTATGAGATACGCCAATAACTGGCCTTAGTGCAAGTGGGAGATTGTTGGATATATGTATGCCCTAGAGGCCATTATGTGATAGTGGATGTATCTATACATGTATATATATTCAGTTTGCATTCTTGCTCGACATGATAGTATGCTATCTGGTACTTCTTTATCTGACATGTTTATTTGATCATGCTTCTATTCATTCATACATGCTGATAAAGCCCTAAGGATATCGGCTTGACTACTCTGATTATGATGGAGATCATACTAGTGGGACATCTGTAGTCTATAAGCATATCCTGAAATGTCCCTAGTCGGAGGTGTATCGAGACGGGGCATCGATATACCAGAGTAGACTAGCGTATATGATACTAGACCCATGTGATGGGCGATGGATGTTCCCACATTCATCGATGTTTGACATCAAGATCATATACGGGTGCTCAGTGGTGACTGGGTACACTGGACGGACTCGCCGAGAACTCCTATATGGAATTATATCTATCGTCGGATAGCAGTTCTCAAGTGACACTGGTACAGGTTAGTCTGTAGACCCAAGATCGTCATGGAGTCTTGTGTGTTCTCCCACTGTACTTTGATTGCCACCCTACCACGGCTCTACTGAGTCGTGCAAACAGGTGGCCGTTGGGTACAGTCCCGAGACATACGAAGACGATGAGCGATAGGAGGGGTTTCGACTCTCCCGGTATTGGGAGTTGATGCTGTGCTGTGCTTGACTGGTTATAACAGCAAGTCCCTGGCCAGGGCTGCTGAGATTTGCTGATAAGTGTTATCAGTAGTTTCTCGATCTGTTATAGACCATTCACCGACACGACTTATTGAGTTATTGGGGTCGACGTGACCATCCCTAGGCTCGATATGCAGCATATCTGACGAAGAGACCGGACTGTACGGTAGTGTTGCCGGATGGCTCGACGGGAGTTGTAGCAGGTTCGCTTGTTGTCTTCTGATCGCTCAATACCCGGGTGGCCGTTACGTTTAGCTGACCGCTTGCGGCCTGAGGGCACTTGATATGATCATTACCCTCTGCCGGCGTATTGACGAGTCTTAGAGTCCCACAGAGGAGTTACCCAGTCCAGGCGAAACGTTGTGGTGCGCATATGCGATATGCGCATGCACCCGATTGAAATATGCGTATATGATACCGAACATTGATCGGGTGAATTGCTTTTGGTGGGGTCGTATGTGATATGACCGGATTGATAAATCAAGTGTTGATTTATCATTTAACCATAAGTTATCTCACTCAAAACCTTTCTAGGGTTTGATGGATGTATGCATGCATGCATGTGTTTCTATTTTTCTTTTCTAGTTTCATGCACATGAAGATGTGCATACATGTACACATACATACATCAAACCATCATGGTTGATTATATATGGAAATGGTGGCAATATAAGCCTCACACCATAGATTAAACTATGGATAATTATTTAATTTTGGTTTTAAAAGAAAATGAAAAGGAAAGGATAATTATGCTAGTTTCTACATGCTTCTTTTAACCTAACCATTCTCACCCACCACTAAACCATGGTTATCTTTTCCTTTATCATTCTAAACCCAAGTTAAATTAATCATCCATCATTTAATCATGGTTAGAGTCAAGAAGGATTAAATATATATAGTGATATTTATTTTCTTTTGAAAGTTAACCTTATGGTTATCATTTTATCTCTTGAAAGAAAAAGCCACCATTTTCATCCTCCTTCATCTTCTTCTCTCTAGTTCTTTTCTAGTGAGTGAAACACAACATTAGAAAGGTTTTTGAAGTGAGATCCAAAGACACAACAACATTCTACACAAGCTTAGCCGTTTCGTTTAGAGTGTTATCTTCGGTTTGACGAAGTAGCGAGCTTGGACGGATATCTCCGCGGTGGATCATCGTGGACACAAGGGGAGTTCAAGAGGACCTCGTTTCAACACTAAAGAGCCTAAGGAGCGAAGCAAAAATGGGAGCTACAAAGGTTGTAGCCTTCAAACCCTAACTTTTGTTAGCTTTAAGTTTAGTAAACCCTAATTTTCTAGGATCTATCCTTTGCATGTTAGTTTAGCACCTTAAAAATTAAAACTTTGGGTCATGTGATGCTTCAAAACTCTTCATTGGGTGCTATACTAACCTTACACAGGCGATATGGTGTAGGTGACGTATGTTGATATATATAGGTGTCCGATTAAATATGTGCATGGGCTGCACAGACTTTAATCGGACGGTTGATAATACTAGCGGCTTAGGATTAAGCCAGATTGTTAAATCAAGTTTTGATTTAATAATTTACATATGTATTTATATATATATATATATTCTAGTATTATTGCTCACTATTTATTTTCTCTCTTTGGCTATTCGTATTTTTCGTACGAATACGCGTATGTGTATTTCGAAACATGTACCTGGAAGTATTCCGTATTTGTGCGGAATGACTTCTAGAAGATGCCACCTCATTATTGATTTTATTTATAAAATCACATGTTTAAATGAGGTGGAAATGATGACATGGAAAGGCATGGACATTTGGGTCAAAGCATGGGTTGGACATGTTATGATTGGTATGAGTTGATTTCTTTATTGTAATTTGGTAAGTGTTTTGTGTGCATTATTTTTGGGTGAGGAGAGAGAGGGCCGGCCATTCTCTTGGTGGGGTTTTCCTTGGCTCATTTGATGATTCACTCTAGCTCACTCTCATTTACTAATACATACAAAATACTTAGCCATTTTCTCATGCCTTTGATCATCACCTCTACATCTTCCATGGTTGTTCTATGAGCATATTTTTGAGAGAAAAATATGGTGAGACTATTCTACACTCCCCACTCTCCACTACTAGCCATTTTGAAGAGTCGGTTGGTTCGCTTGGCGAACCTGAAGCTTGCGCCGTTTCCCTCGGGTGGATCATCGGAGACGAAGGAAGACCGGGGACCAAAGTCGATCCGCATCACTAGGAGCTTGGAATTGGTTGAAGACTCGAAGGACTTGGTTCATTAGGTATAACCATTCCTATCTCTTTTCTTAGATTGCTAGTTTTAGGGTTAATGGTTTCGATCGTGCAAATCGGGTAAAGGTAGCGCCAGGTTTTATGAAATTTTTGTTCCGTATTTGGCCACGGTTCGATGGCCGGGGCGCTCCCACTACCCAACAATGGTATCAGAGCCACCCATTAAACCCTACTAGCTAGTTTGCACAAGCTTAAAATCTCGATCGATCAAAATTTCAAAAACAATTTTCCGTATTGTCATGTTTCTATCGATTTCTGAAAGTGCTCTAAAAATGTTTTAGTATAGCTTAAAAATCCGTGTAGGAAAATATAGGGCACCACAAGAAATTTGGAAACTTAATTCGATTTTTTGGCCGCGGAACCGCCGCAAAACATGCCATTTGGCGGCGTTTCCGCCGCGCTTCTATGGCTAAATGCCTCCAAATTTTTTCTGGTGCTATCGTACAAGGAAAAATGATTTTTGTGATATTTTGTTTTGGCCCAGAATCTTTTGAGTACTGGATTTGCTTTTGGGGCCTTTGCGGATAAATTTAGTCAATCGAAATTTTAACTGTGTAATTTTTCAGTACTTTACATTTCAATCTGTGACCGTGAATGTCATTTGATCAGTAAACCTTGTCTAATCGCTATGGTCCTTTTAGACGGGTTTTCGAACGTGACATTCACGTTGATGTTCTGTGTTGTGCTGTGATGTTGCGGATTGTCGTGGTGGATAGCCTATGTGCAATGGTAGTGCAGTTCGGATTTATTTGTACATTTGATATTGTGAGGCGAGCGTCTGACATGTGGACTGCCGTCACTGCCTGTTTGTATATTATTCTTTTGGGGCACGACCGGGCTGAGGTTAATGTCACCCTTGTATATTATTTTCTTTTCTATACTAGGATTACCCCGCGGTGGGGTGCACGGATAGCCGTGTTCTAGAGGGCAACGGGCCCGCATCTCATGGCATTGAGACGGAGGGGGCTTCACTCTAGAATTGCCGGGCTATTCACCGCACTCGTAGGGGGTATAGGTTAACCCAAGGAGGGGTGCTCAAGTTACCGGATTCCGTGAAGTGCTGGGTGGTCCATTCACTTTGTTGAAGGGGGCTGCCTCGCTTCAGGTTTTGGCGGGTAACTTGCAGCGCTCGTAGGGGTCTAGGATTTCATTGCACAGGCTATCCACACGACCAGGGAACGTTGGATTTTTAGTTGTGGCTCAAAGGAAACCCGGGGCTCCCAGATTATCTGTATTGTTTTGTGATGCTTATTAATTTTCTGTGATGTTGCATTTATCATGCCTGGGACGATTGTTATATATATTTTTATATACTGGTAGATGTTGTATATGTTTTGGACCCACACTAGCTTAGTCCCCGCTCTGTCGTTAGTTAAGTAACCTAACGGGTGATGACAGGACCCAGTGGCGAATGCGGATGGCATATACGTACATTTTATTTTAATTCTTTTCTGGTGTGATTAATTGATGGGACTGTGTTGATTCTTATCAATGCAAGGAAAACAAACCTATTTATATGATGTTGTTGGAACCAAGATTTTTTTTAAAAACTGACATTACAGACGTATGCTTTTTCTTTGCATCGTGGTATTCAGTTTGGAATATCCTGCACCTCATTCGACGGGGCAAGGGCCGAGATCCTTTCATCGGGAGTGACCCCTTGAGTAAAAGTTTGCGTCAGCGTAATAACTTCACTATAGTCGTTTACTTTTTGCTTTGCATCGTGGTATTCAGTTTGGAATATCCTGCACCTCATTCGACGGGGAAAGAGCCGAGATCCCTTCACCGGGAGTAACCTCTTTAGCAAAAGTGTTCGCTACTATACTTTTATAAAAACCACTTAGATTCCTTCAACGATATCAAGTTCATTACGTTAAAATTTTTTCACCAAAAACCAGTCGTAGCCCTCCGTCATTTCAAATTAGTATTGCTTAGTATTCGTGCTGCGTTTGTTGACCTTGTCAAGGCGTAGTGATCGGTAGCTCTGTAATACTTTTCTGTTGTAAGCAAATGTGGATTGGTTAGGACAGTCGTTCGACCTTGTTGATCTTGTCAAGGGTCTGTGCGGGTGGGTCTAATGCAATCAAGATAATGACGGGTTGAACTTGACTAGGACCCTTTGACTTGTTGACCTTGTCAAGGTCACTTGGATCCTAGGGGTAAAAATCATATCGGGAGTTTCAAACATACAGGAAACTTGCCTGGCATGCGCATACCTTCTGGAGTGTGGTGACTTGAGTAGCTTCCATCAAGTTATCATGCGATGATAGTTGGATCCCGATTCCCACCGATGAGTAGGACTACTCTTCGGGTGATCCCGACTAATTCTCCTTTTAGGTTTGGAGGAGAATTCGAGAAAACAGTGAGAGCCATCCAGATTAGATAAAATGATTATCCATTCTGATCTAGGTTAGAGTGCACGCTGAGTGTTTTTTTTTCTCTCTCTCTTTGGCATCGACCATGCCCAGACCCTAGACTATGACTCAGTGACCAAGTTAACTGAACTTTCTTATAAACACTGGCTTTTGGATTGTCCTAGTTGCATATATCATTGCCACTCCTTCTTTTACCCTTTGCTTTTCTCCAAGAACACCCCGTATCACTACGTGTATCCACTTCCATTAGATTAAACCATCGTATGGTTATATACGAACTCGAAGGAACTTTTTCGAGGATGGTTTCCGGTTCTGGAGAAAATGGATAGGATTATTCAGTTGTCTTTTCGTTTTACCTTCTCTCAGGTTGCGAGAGATCCTAGGACTAGGAGACGGCACACCTATTACGCTTATTGGATGGTCTTCTTCCAAACCATAGGCAGGTGCCGAAAGGTAGAGAATGAAGAAAACCAATTAGCCTAGGTGTGGTGTACAGAAGGTAATGAGTAAAGACAAATAAAGGGATTAGAAAGAGGGCAAAGTAAAATGCGACTGCTATTCACGACCAAACCAAGTCTTTTATCGCCATTCCTACTTCACCTTTGTATTTCTCCAGAACACCCCGTATCATTACGAACACCAATCCTATTGGATAAATCCATCGTATGGTTATATACGAATTCGAAGGAACTTTTTTGAGGATGGATTCTGGTTTAGGAGAAATAGAATAAGGTTTATTCAGTTGTCTTTTATCTTTACCTTCACTCAGGTTATGAGTACTCCTAGGATTAGGAGAGTACACCTATTACGCTTATTGGATAGTCTTCTTCCAAACCATAGGCTGGTACCGAACGGTAGGGAAGGAAGAAAACCATTAAGTCTAACGATGGTGTGCAGAAGGTAACGACTAAAGACAAATAAAGGGATTTGGAGAGATGGCAAGGAAATATATGGTTTCAGTTATGAATCTGGATAATGGAGAGGCATTACTAGGAATACCAGGATACCCTTTCGAAACATTTTTATGTTTCAGTTTCACTATGTGTTGTTAATAGAAAACTGATTTCCCAATTAGATACTTACTCCAGGGTATGTAATTACCAGGTCTGATTCTCACATCTGTATGGTTTTACAGATGATAAGTGGGAGTAAGTTATTGGGAATTAGGTGATCATCCTCATTATATCGGAATTCGTTGTAATTGGTGATATTTGAGGAAATCGCCTGGGTACCGTTTTCAACCTACGACGCACAGGATTTGAGTTATTCAACTCAAAGGGCTTTGTACAAAGTATTGTATGTTGTCCAGTGTCCATTAGGACAAAAGGGGCTGGTACTCGTACTATATTCTATTTACTTGTGACTTCTCCAGTTTTAGATATGTGTTTCGTAGAAATACAAGATCCAAGTTTGAGAAGTTATAGGTACAAGAATAAAGTAGAGAACCAGGTGTCACAAGTATCGGGATTCTTCAAGGTGGTCGAAGATGTAGATACTTGTATGAGGTATTCAGTTGATAGTAATGGTTTTGAGAAACTTATTTCTCTTTCAAGTTACTCATAATTGGACGCACTCCTAAGTTGAGTAAAGCTAATCGGCTTCTCTCCATTTAGTTGACATGCACTGGAGACAGCTGCATGATTTGAATCTTGTTCCAATTAAATTAGTGCCCTTGTTTCTATATTAGATATATATAGAATCAATTTATATCTTAAACGATGTTAAGGTATAGGGAGTCGTCCGGCTGATGCTTAAAACCAGAATCCGGATAAACTCAGGACACGTTTCAGTAATGGCTGTTTGTAGGTTACCCGGGCTTTGACAAGGGTTAACTTTCTACCATCTGGAAGATCAATAGTGATGTTGTTCTTGACTCGCCACAGTTTTAGTAAAATGGACTTTTTCAGAAAACATGAATGGGAGTATGGTAGAACTGGAAGTGATTCCGGAACCACAAACGATTACCGAAAATTTAATAAGAACCTAAAAATTCAATCAGGTTTGACATTCCATTGGCCACTCCACAGATATGGTGGGTTACCTCAGGCACCCGAGAGGTACTTCGGTAGCCTCAAGAAGGTGACAGGGAGGTTCTTGTTTACCCAGACTTGACACTAATGTTGTTCCAGACTTTGAGACCCGGCAGGAGGATGAGTATAGTGTCATTCTAAACTAGCTTTAGAAGTACATATGTATATGACTCTGCCAGAGGGTTGTCGTAGTCAGTGGGAGCAGCGGAAGCGTAGTGGAAAAGTAGCTTGTGTCTATTTATAGACTAAAGCGGATATAGCGGAGATAGATCATCTATTTTTGATGTGACAGTCATAGGTTTTTTACTTCACCAGAATAGGATATAGATCTGTTAAGAAGGTAGTAGGGTGTGATGTCTTAGTATTTGGATGACATACACATAGTGGGAAGTGAAATTCCTATACTACGATCGGTTATACTGTAGTTGTCACACAGTGGTTTCTCCACATAGGTTATGGATATTGTATCAGACATTCTGGTTACTAGATTTATGGTTTTAGATCTAGATTTAGGAAGTGTAGCAATCAGGGTATTTAGACAGTATTCTAAAAGTATTTTAGAATGGACGACTCCTGGCACGGTGGTGTACCTGCAGGTGAAGGAGTCACCCTCTCTAAAAGTATCTTACAGACTAAAGGGGAGAGGGATGTGCATGATTGACATATCACTTGCTTAGACAATTGAGTCAATCATGAGATGTCAAGTACCACACCAGATGTTGTTTTTGCACTAGATGCAATAAGTTATGATATTAATCCAATCCTGGAGAAACGTTAGGAAGCAGTTTTAGAACATAGGTAGATGTTCTAGGGATTTGATAACGGCAGCCTCCTTTAGGAGACGGTTATCATTCTAGGCTTCCAAGGTGACCTGGATGACAGAGTAACCGTCAGAGTTATAGTTTTTCCCTCTGACGAGGGGCAGTAGTTTGGACAGGTGGTCCAAGCGGATACTGAGGAAGGCATGGCACAGCATACTGATTAAGTTTAGTAGACGATACAGTCTAAGAAGTTTGCTGGATTTGGAGTTCATTTGTGAACTGGGTCCCATCAGATATCCAGAAATATTCTAAAACGGGTATTGCTCATTTCGGGAGATAGTTTTCTCTGCGAAGTTGAGATAAAGAGAGACATAGAAAGAACACCGGAGCGGATCCACCCACTGAGGCTATTTCTCGAACGCAATAGCTTTACGAACGAGGTTTGTGAAACTGATTAGTAGAGGAGTTGGGTGTTCGGTATCACACGGGCTGTGAGTACGCGACATCGCAATAATTAGCCTTAAGTGCAAGTGGAAGATTGTTGGCTATAGTGCCCTTAAGGCAATTATCATAGTCGCAAACATGTGATCATGATGATTGAGGGAGGACCTATACCGATAAAACAGTCTTACTCGAGATGATAGTATGCTATCTGGTTTGTCTTTATCATCATGTATATGTTGATAAAGCCCTTAGGATCTGGCTTGACTACCAGCATTGTGATAGCGATTACATACGTGAGAGCTGGGGGTCTATAAGCACATCCTTAAATGTCCCTGGTCGTGGGAGTATCGAGACTGGGCATCGATACTCCAGTGTAGACTGGTGTATACTTATCTAGACCCTGACGAGGGGCGGTGGCCGGTCTCACAAGCCATTGGTGTTAGTTATTCACCTAAGATAGTATGCAGGTGCTCATTGGGTTATGAGTACACTGGACGGACTCACCGGGAACATGCTAGTTGGTATTATACCTATAGTCAGATAGCAGTTCCCTGGTGACATGTGTACAGGTTAGTCTGTCGACCTGAGATCGTCATTTGTCTCGTGTGAGTTCCCACTGTGCTTTGATTACTACCCTACCACGGCTCAAAGGAGTCGTGCAAACAGGTTTTAGTTCAGTACAGTCCCGAGCCACATAGAGGCAGTGAGCGGATCGTCGGGGATTCGTCTCTCCCGGTATTGGGGGTTGATGTCGCGCAGTGCACGGGTGGCCATCACTAGAAATTTTCGGCCGGGGTATGTGAGAATTACCGATGCAGGATCGATAGTTTCTCGGGCAGTGATGGGTTTCATACCGACATGAATTATTGCGTTGTTAGGGGTCTGACTTTATCCACCCCCTAGACTCTATATGCGATACTCTTAGACAAACAAACCAGACTGTACAGATATTGTCACTGACAGGCTCAGTAGGGGTTCGGATGAGTTTGCTCGTCGGCCTTCCTTTCGCTCAATACCTGGATAGCCGTTACGTACAGCTAGTGCCGCTGACGTGCTTGTGGTTAAACCCAGTGCCAGCGTATTGACGAGTCTTTAGAATCCCACACAGAGGGTTTTCTCGGTTCAGGATGTTGGATATATGTATGCCCTAGAGGCCATTATGTGATAGTGGATGTATCTATACATGTATATATATTCAGTTTGCATTCTTGCTCGACATGATAGTATGCTATCTGGTACTTCTTTATCTGACATGTTTATTTGATCATGCTTCTATTCATTCATACATGCTGATAAAGCCCTAAGGATATCGGCTTGACTACTCTGATTATGATGGAGATCATACTAGTGGGACATCTGTAGTCTATAAGCATATCCTGAAATGTCCCTAGTCGGAGGTGTATCGAGACGGGGCATCGATATACCAGAGTAGACTAGCGTATATGATACTAGACCCATGTGATGGGCGATGGATGTTCCCACATTCATCGATGTTTGACATCAAGATCATATACGGGTGCTCAGTGGTGACTGGGTACACTGGACGGACTCGCCGAGAACTCCTATATGGAATTATATCTATCGTCGGATAGCAGTTCTCAAGTGACACTGGTACAGGTTAGTCTGTAGACCCGAGATCGTCATGGAGTCTTGTGTGTTCTCCCACTGTACTTTGATTGCCACCCTACCACGGCTCTACTGAGTCGTGCAAACAGGTGGCCGTTGGGTACAGTCCCGAGACATACGAAGACGATGAGCGATAGGAGGGGTTTCGTCTCTCCCGGTATTGGGAGTTGATGCTGTGCTGTGCTCGACTGGTTATAACAGCAAGTCCCTGGCCAGGGCTGCTGAGATTTGCTGATAAGTGTTATCAGTAGTTTCTCGATCTGTTATAGACCATTCACCGACACGACTTATTGAGTTATTGGGGTCGACGTGACCATCCCTAGGCTCGATATGCAGCATATCTGACGAAGAGACCGGACTGTACGGTAGTGTTGCCGGATGGCTCGACGGGAGTTGTAGCAGGTTCGCTTGTTGTCTTCTGATCGCTCAATACCCGGGTGGCCGTTACGTTTAGCTGACCGCTTGCGGCCTGAGGGCACTTGATATGATCATTACCCTCTGCCGGCGTATTGACGAATCTTAGAGTCCCACAGAGGAGTTACCCAGTCCAGGCGAAACGTTGTGGTGCGCATATGCGATATGCGCATGCACCCGATTGAAATATGCGTATATGATACCGAACATTGATCGGGTGAATTGCTTTTGGTGGGGTCGTATGTGATATGACCGGATTGATAAATCAAGTGTTGATTTATCATTTAACCATAAGTTATCTCACTCAAAACCTTTCTAGGGTTTGATGGATGTATGCATGCATGCATGTGTTTCTATTTTTCTTTTCTAGTTTCATGCACATGAAGATGTGCATACATGTACACATACATACATCAAACCATCATGGTTGATTATATATGGAAATGGTGGCAATATAAGCCTCACACCATAGATTAAACTATGGATAATTATTTAATTTTGGTTTTAAAAGAAAATGAAAAGGAAAGGATAATTATGCTAGTTTCTACATGCTTCTTTTAACCTAACCATTCTCACCCACCACTAAACCATGGTTATCTTTTCCTTTATCATTCTAAACCCAAGTTAAATTAATCATCCATCATTTAATCATGGTTAGAGTCAAGAAGGATTAAATATATATAGTGATATTTATTTTCTTTTGAAAGTTAACCTTATGGTTATCATTTTATCTCTTGAAAGAAAAAGCCACCATTTTCATCCTCCTTCATCTTCTTCTCTCTAGTTCTTTTCTAGTGAGTGAAACACAACATTAGAAAGGTTTTTGAAGTGAGATCCAAAGCCACAACAACATTCTACACAAGCTTAGCCGTTTCGTTCAGAGTGTTATCTTCGGTTTGGCGAAGTAGCGAGCTTGGACGGATATCTCCGCGGTGGATCATCGTGGACACAAGGGGAGTTCAAGAGGACCTCGTTTCAACACTAAAGAGCCTAAGGAGCGAAGCAAAAACGGGAGCTACAAAGGTTGTAGCCTTCAAACCCTAACTTTTGTTAGCTTTAAGTTTAGTAAACCCTAATTTTCTAGGATCTATCCTTTGCATGTTAGTTTAGCACCTTAAAAATTAAAACTTTGGGTCATGTGATGCTTCAAAACTCTTCATTGGGTGCTATACTAACCTTACATTGGTATCAGAGCCGACCTAGAACGTTAGGCGACCTTTTTGCGAAGTGAAAAGTCCGATCGAACCAAAATACGGATTTATGGGATGCTCTCTGGAAATTTTTTAAAAACTGATCTTTTTCAGAATTAAAAATTCTCAAAAAATAGAGCAGGTAAAAATTAGACGATCTGGAAAATCCGTACCCATGAACAGTAAGTTTGACCGCGGAAGCGCGGCATAAGCAATCTTAGGCCGCGCTTCCGCGGCCATATGAGGGGCTCTCTGACAATTTTTTGCACAGTACTTTTCTTTACCTGCTACAGTACATTTTGAGAGTATTTAATCTGAATCTGCTGTTGAAAATTCTGGAGGTGGTTTTGAACTCGTCGTTTCGATCGGAATTTTCATTTCGTATTTATTTTCCGGGTAAACTAGAAAGTATTGAAGTGTTTGAACGAATATCATTTACTCAATATTCACGGGGTTTAAATAGTTTGGAGATGTGTGCAAGTCTTTTTGCGGTGGTCCCTCTAGAAGACAACAAACCTTAACTCGATTATGTGACCGTCTTGAACTGCCCTTTGAACCCTAGGGTTTGGGGCAGTACGGCGAGCCACATGTGAGGCGTTGGTTTGACCCTTCTACGGCTGGACCGCCGATACTGTGCCGCACTCCGGATTTTTGAACCCTGCTCAAGTGTTGAGCTTTAGTGAATCTTGGGTGCTTGATAGTTCGTTCGAAAACTTTAATACTGTCTGTTTATCTGGAATGTGATACAATATGTGGAATTCATATAGTGTAGGCATGAAATACGAAATATGTGATATTTCGCATTTATGATGTCTAAAGAGGATCTGGATTCCAAATATTCTAGTTTTACACTTTCTTTTCTGTGACCGTAAGTGTAGTATGTTAGATATCGCCGGTTTCGTTGCTATACATCAACGACAATCGGGGTACGCATACTTACTTACGTTGATGATATGTGATATTATGTGTTGCTGAGATATGATGTGCAGGAGTGTCGCGATCGAATAGCCGGGGGGTTTTTGTGAGATGAGAGTTTTATATTTTCATTCATGTAAATTCAAATGTAATGTAATATTCTTTTATTTGGGGCACTTCCAGGTTGCGGTTGTGTCACCAGTGTTGTATATTATTTACTTTTCCGCATTAGGATGGACCCAAGGAGGGGAGCACAGGTGACCGGGTTCTGGGGTTCAGTGGGAGGCCATCTCGAGGAGTCGAGACCGGGTCTCCTAAACTCCAGGATTGGTAGGGTCACTTGCCGCTCTCGTAGGGGTCCAGGGTGTGGGCTTGGCTATTCATCGCGACTGTGGAATCCGTATTTTCTATTATGGCTAAATACTAAATACGGACGTCCTAGTATATCCCACGTTATATCTATATTTCTGCTGCCTGTGTTCTGTGATATCTGAGACGAATGACTTATTATATATATGATATATAGTAGACGTTGCTTATGTTTTACACCCGCGCTAGTCCCGTCCCGGTATGCCGTTAGTTAAGTAACCTAACGGTGCATAACGGAACATTGCGGCGAATGCGGATGGCATAAGCGTACGTGTTATTTTCGTTTCTTTTCTGTGATTGGCTTTAGGACTTAAATGATGGGATTACATTAATGTGATTAATGTAAAGAAAATAAACCTAAAAGATGTTGTAGAATCGGATTTAAAAACTACTCGGCTATTTATGAAAAAGCTATATTTCAAAACTGCGGAGCTTAAGCCACTCCTTTTGAAAAATTGCTTGATTCTACAACGATATCAAGTTCAAAGCGTTAAAGATTTTCTTAAAAATCATTCGCAACCCTCCGTCATTTTAGGAAGTAGAGTACTTAGTATTCGTGCTACGTTTGTTGACTTTAGTTAAGGCATAGTGTACGGTAGCTAAGTGATGTCTTCCTACACTGCATATGATGCAGATTAATTAGGACATTCATACGACTTTGTTGACCATAGTTAAGGGTCATATGGGTGGGTCTAATTGATCAAGAAATGACGGGTAGAACTTGACTGGTACTTATGATTTGTTGACCATAGTTAAGGTCATGAGTACTAGGGGTAAAAATTACATCGGGAATTTCAAGTGTTGAAATTTGCAATGAGATTGCATACCTTCCATGTGATGGTTGGATCCCGATCCCACTGTGGACAATAGTTGCTCCTAGGAGAGTTTTACAGTTTACAATTAGCTAACTCATTAGGTGTCTAGAAAGGTGTTAACGGGGCTCCGCCTCTGGGAAAACGAGGTTTACTCTAATTAGGTCCGTGCGAAAGCACGGGGAACCTCCCTCAAAGTACCGACACTGGCCTGGCTGAACGGTTAGCGAAGTTGTAGACTGTAATTAATCCTGGCTAGTTTTTCTTTTTAAGGTTTGAAAGAAAAACTTGATAAAAAGCAGTGGGAAACATCGATTAGACAAGATAATAAACCAATCTAATCTATGCAAGAGCTTTCGCTGAGTGTATTCTTTTCTCTCTCTTAATGGCAGATACCAATGACTGGACTTAAGCTTCTACTAGATAAAAACAAACTGAACGGGACCAACTATAAAGACAGGCTAAGGAATCTGAAGATCGCCTTGACTTATGATAAAGTATCATATGTCCTCACGGCTTCAGCCCCGCCCGTCCCAGGCCCAAAATCCTCAGTTGCGGACATACAAGTCCGCAAGACATGGGACGCTGACTGTGCCACGGCCACATGCCTCGCGCTTGCATCGATGGATAACACACATCAAAAGCAGCACGAGGACATGGACATTCACGGGATACTGCTCCATACAAAGGAGTTGTATGGGGAGCAGTCCCGCGTATTACGATACGAGACATCAAAGAAACTGTTTCACATGCGGATGGCCCCTGGCACACCAGTAGCAGACCATGTTTTGAAGATGATAGCTCTTATAGAAGAGCTTGAGGACCTCGGATGGACTATGGACAATGAACAATATATAGATATTATTCTGCAGTCCCTCCCCTCCACCTTTGCTCAGTTCATAGTGAACTTCAACATGCATGGCATGGAGAAGGACCTCCCTGAACTCCTTAATATGTTAAGGAGTGCAGAGAGCACTATGAAGTCAGCAAAGACTCCCGTTATGACGATTGGACAGTCTTCTTCTTCTCGCCCGAAAGCTAAGGCCAAGGGAAAGAAAAAGAAGAAACCCACTAATCCTAAGGGCAGAGTCAAAAAGGTGAAGGGAAAGGGAAAGTCCACGGCTGGAGACCCAGGGAAAGGCGAGTGTTTTCATTGCCACAAGACAGGACATTGGAAGCGCAACTGCACGGAGTACCTAAATCTCAAGAAGAAGCATGGTGATGCTTCTGCTTCAGGTGCGTTTGTGACTGAAAACTGTTTTTCTATAAACTCTGCTTCCTGGGTATTGGATACCGGTTCAGGTTCTCACATTTGCAATTCTATGCAGGGGCTGAGAAATAGCAAGGTTTTGAGGACAGGTGACCATACTCTCCGCGTTGGAAATGGTTCCAATGTACATACAGTCGCAGTGGGAGAGTATCACTTGGGGTTGCCATCTGGATGTATTTTGATTTTGAATCCATGTTATTTTGTACCAACTATGCTATGTAATATAATATCCGTTTCTTTGTTGGACAATGAAGGATATAATTTTGTGTTGCAGAACAATGTTATGAACATTCACCTAAATCAAATGTTGGTTGGGTATGGTACGCTTAATAACGGAATATATGTCCTAAATCAACACACAGTTTTCAGTATACAACACACTAATAAAAGAAAAATTTCAGAATTAAATGAAGCTTTTCTTTGGCACTGTAGACTTGGTCATATTAACGAAACAAGACTGAACAAGTTACATAAAGATGGATATTTAAACCCTTTTGAATATAAATCTTATGCGACTTGCCAGTCTTGTATCAAGGGTAAAATGACCAAAACTCCGTTTACCGGACACGGAGAAAGAGCTACTCAGCTCCTTGGCCTCATACATAATGATGTATGTGGGCCGATGTCTACACAGGCTAGAGGTGGTTTTTCATACTTCATTACATTCACCGATGATTTCTCAAGATTCGGTCATGTATTTTTACTAAAGCACAAGTCCGACGCTTTCAAGAAGTTCGTTGAATATAAACAAGAAGTAGAAAAAAAAACCGGCTTGAGTATTAAGATGCTTCGATCAGATCGAGGTGGAGAGTATCTCAGTACAGAATTTGCAAACTTCCTAAAAGAGAATGGGATTCTCTCTCAGCTCACTCCGCCTTACACACCACAGCACAACGGTGTGTCAGAACGACGGAATAGGACCCTATTAGATATGGTCCGGTCCATGATGAGTGACGCTGAGTTACCAGTCTCGTTTTGGGGGCATGCATTGGAGACTGCGGCGTTTCTGCTAAACAGGGTTCCAACCAAAGCCGTGTCTACCATGCCATATGAGATATGGAATGGGAAGAGACCATCTCTTAAAAGAATTAAGATTTGGGGTTGCCCGGCCTATGTTAAAAAGCAGAATCCGGACAAACTCGAGACACGGTCAGTCATGTGTAACTTTGTGGGATATCCAAAGAATTCTTATGGATATCTGTTCTACCACAAAGAGGAACAAAAAGTGTTTGTTTCTCAGTATGCCACATTCTTGGAAAAAGAGTTTTTCACAGATAGAGATGATGGCAAGGTGGTAGATCTAGAAGAGGTTCTGGAGACACAAACTACAAGTGACGATTTGGTTGAACCGGCTGTTGCAACGGAAACTGAAGAACCTCGGCCACTCCGTAGGTCTGGTAGGACTTCTCGCCCACCGGAGAGGTACTACGGTTTCCTCATTGATGGTGACAGAGAAGACTGTATCATGAAAGATGATGATCCTACCAGTTTTCAGCAAGCTATCACGAGTGGTGACTCTGTGAAGTGGCTGGATGCCATGAGATCCGAAATGGAGTCTATGTACACCAACAAAGTATGGACTTTGGACGTTGTACCCCCTGGGGTAAAACCTGTAGGGTGCAAATGGATCTTTAAAAGAAAGATTGGTGTGGATGGGCAGGTAGAGACCTATAAGGCAAGACTTGTGGCGAAAGGTTTTCGTCAAAGACCAGGTTTGGACTATGACGAAACTTTTTCGCCCGTAGCCATGCTTAAATCTATTCGGATCCTACTTGCTATTGCTGCTCACTACGACTATGAAATCTGGCAGATGGACGTTAAAACAGCATTTCTAAATGGAGATTTAGAAGAATGTGTTTATATGGATCAGCCAAAGGGCTTCATTGACAGTGGGAGCAGCGAGAAAGCATGTAGATTGCTTAAATCCATATATGGGTTAAAGCAGGCATCTCGGAGTTGGAACATCTGTTTCGATGATGTTATCAAAGAGTTTGATTTCATCAAAAATCCAGATGAACCTTGTGTTTATAGGAAGGCTGTAGGAAGAGTTGTCACATTCCTCGTATTGTACGTGGATGACATTCTTCTGATAGGAAATGATATTCCTATGCTACAGTCGGTCAAATCATTCTTATCACTGAGGTTCTCCATGAAGGACCTGGGTGATGCCACATACATCCTGGGCATAAGGATCTATAGGGATAGATCCAAAAAGTTATTGGGATTGTCCCAAACCAGGTACATCAACACCATCCTAAAGAGGTTTAGTATGGAAGACTCCAAGCGGGGTGCCTTACCCGCTTGCCATGGAGTCACTCTCTCCAAGGATTCTTGTCTAAAGACCGATGAAGAGAGAGCTCGCATGAGCATTATACCTTATGCTTCGGCAGTAGGGTCTATAATGTATGCGATGTTATGTACACGCCCAGATGTAGCTTATGCACTTAGTGTTGTAAGCAGGTATCAATCCAACCCAGGGGAGAACCACTGGACAGCTGTGAAGAACATTCTTAAGTACTTACGAAGGACTAAAGAATTGTTCTTGGTGTATGGTAATAAAGATCTCCAAATGGAGGCCTTTACCGATTCGAGCTTCCAGAGCGATAAGGATGACAGCAAATCTATCTCAGGGTTTGTATTTACCCTCAATGGAGGGGCGGTAAGTTGGAAGAGTTCCAAACAGGATACCGTTGCAGACTCTACGATGGAAGCTGAGTACATTGCTGCAAATGATGCCGCCAAGGAAGCCGTCTGGATGAAGAAGTTCGTCTCGGAGCTAGGTGTAGTTCCAACCATTATTGATCCAATACCTTTGTATTGTGATAATAATGGGGCGATGGCGTTAGCCAAGGAGCCCAGATCCCATCAGCGGTCCAGACACATCCTGAGGCGCTTTCATTTGATCCGGGAGATTGTAGATCGCCGCGAGATCGAGATTAAGAGAGTAGACACAAAGAACAACGCCGCGGATCCATTCACCAAGGCTCTCCCTCAGCCGCAGCATGAGCGACTTTTTGAGATGTTGGGTATGAGATACGCCAATAACTGGCCTTAGTGCAAGTGGGAGATTGTTGGATATATGTATGCCCTAGAGGCCATTATGTGATAGTGGATGTATCTATACATGTATATATATTCAGTTTGCATTCTTGCTCGACATGATAGTATGCTATCTGGTACTTCTTTATCTGACATGTTTATTTGATCATGCTTCTATTCATTCATACATGCTGATAAAGCCCTAAGGATATCGGCTTGACTACTCTGATTATGATGGAGATCATACTAGTGGGACATCTGTAGTCTATAAGCATATCCTGAAATGTCCCTAGTCGGAGGTGTATCGAGACGGGGCATCGATATACCAGAGTAGACTAGCGTATATGATACTAGACCCATGTGATGGGCGATGGATGTTCCCACATTCATCGATGTTTGACATCAAGATCATATACGGGTGCTCAGTGGTGACTGGGTACACTGGACGGACTCGCCGAGAACTCCTATATGGAATTATATCTATCGTCGGATAGCAGTTCTCAAGTGACACTGGTACAGGTTAGTCTGTAGACCCAAGATCGTCATGGAGTCTTGTGTGTTCTCCCACTGTACTTTGATTGCCACCCTACCACGGCTCTACTGAGTCGTGCAAACAGGTGGCCGTTGGGTACAGTCCCGAGACATACGAAGACGATGAGCGATAGGAGGGGTTTCGACTCTCCCGGTATTGGGAGTTGATGCTGTGCTGTGCTTGACTGGTTATAACAGCAAGTCCCTGGCCAGGGCTGCTGAGATTTGCTGATAAGTGTTATCAGTAGTTTCTCGATCTGTTATAGACCATTCACCGACACGACTTATTGAGTTATTGGGGTCGACGTGACCATCCCTAGGCTCGATATGCAGCATATCTGACGAAGAGACCGGACTGTACGGTAGTGTTGCCGGATGGCTCGACGGGAGTTGTAGCAGGTTCGCTTGTTGTCTTCTGATCGCTCAATACCCGGGTGGCCGTTACGTTTAGCTGACCGCTTGCGGCCTGAGGGCACTTGATATGATCATTACCCTCTGCCGGCGTATTGACGAGTCTTAGAGTCCCACAGAGGAGTTACCCAGTCCAGGCGAAACGTTGTGGTGCGCATATGCGATATGCGCATGCACCCGATTGAAATATGCGTATATGATACCGAACATTGATCGGGTGAATTGCTTTTGGTGGGGTCGTATGTGATATGACCGGATTGATAAATCAAGTGTTGATTTATCATTTAACCATAAGTTATCTCACTCAAAACCTTTCTAGGGTTTGATGGATGTATGCATGCATGCATGTGTTTCTATTTTTCTTTTCTAGTTTCATGCACATGAAGATGTGCATACATGTACACATACATACATCAAACCATCATGGTTGATTATATATGGAAATGGTGGCAATATAAGCCTCACACCATAGATTAAACTATGGATAATTATTTAATTTTGGTTTTAAAAGAAAATGAAAAGGAAAGGATAATTATGCTAGTTTCTACATGCTTCTTTTAACCTAACCATTCTCACCCACCACTAAACCATGGTTATCTTTTCCTTTATCATTCTAAACCCAAGTTAAATTAATCATCCATCATTTAATCATGGTTAGAGTCAAGAAGGATTAAATATATATAGTGATATTTATTTTCTTTTGAAAGTTAACCTTATGGTTATCATTTTATCTCTTGAAAGAAAAAGCCACCATTTTCATCCTCCTTCATCTTCTTCTCTCTAGTTCTTTTCTAGTGAGTGAAACACAACATTAGAAAGGTTTTTGAAGTGAGATCCAAAGACACAACAACATTCTACACAAGCTTAGCCGTTTCGTTTAGAGTGTTATCTTCGGTTTGACGAAGTAGCGAGCTTGGACGGATATCTCCGCGGTGGATCATCGTGGACACAAGGGGAGTTCAAGAGGACCTCGTTTCAACACTAAAGAGCCTAAGGAGCGAAGCAAAAATGGGAGCTACAAAGGTTGTAGCCTTCAAACCCTAACTTTTGTTAGCTTTAAGTTTAGTAAACCCTAATTTTCTAGGATCTATCCTTTGCATGTTAGTTTAGCACCTTAAAAATTAAAACTTTGGGTCATGTGATGCTTCAAAACTCTTCATTGGGTGCTATACTAACCTTACACAGGCGATATGGTGTAGGTGACGTATGTTGATATATATAGGTGTCCGATTAAATATGTGCATGGGCTGCACAGACTTTAATCGGACGGTTGATAATACTAGCGGCTTAGGATTAAGCCAGATTGTTAAATCAAGTTTTGATTTAATAATTTACATATGTATTTATATATATATATATATTCTAGTATTATTGCTCACTATTTATTTTCTCTCTTTGGCTATTCGTATTTTTCGTACGAATACGCGTATGTGTATTTCGAAACATGTACCTGGAAGTATTCCGTATTTGTGCGGAATGACTTCTAGAAGATGCCACCTCATTATTGATTTTATTTATAAAATCACATGTTTAAATAAGGTGGAAATGATGACATGGAAAGGCATGGACATTTGGGTCAAACCATGGGTTGGACATGTTATAATTGGTATGGGTTGATTTCTTTATTATAATTTGGTAAGTGTTTTGTGTGCATTATTTTTGGGTGAGGAGAGAGAGGGCCGGCCATTCTCTTGGTGGGGTTTTCCTTGGCTCATTTGATGATTCACTCTAGCTCACTCTCATTTACTAATACATACAAAATACTTAGCCATTTTCTCATGCCTTTGATCATCACCTCTACATCTTCCATGGTTGTTCTATGAGCATATTTTTGAGAGAAAAATATGGTGAGACTATCCTACACTCCCCACTCTCCACTACTAGCCATTTTGAAGAGTCGGTTGGTTCGCTTGGCGAACCTGAAGCTTGCGCCGTTCCTTCGGGTGGATCATCGGAGACGAAGGAAGACCGGCGACCAAAGTCGATCCGCATCACTAGGAGCTTGGAATTGGTTGAAGACCCGAAGGACTTGGTTCATTAGGTATAACCATTCCTATCTCTTTTCTTAGATTGCTAGTTTTAGGGTTAATGGTTTCGATCTTGCAAATCGGGTAATGGTAGCGCCGGGTTTTATGAAATTTTTGTTCCGCATTTGGCCTCATTTCGATGGCCGGGGCGCTCCCACTACCCAACAGTTTGGGTTAAGGGAAATAGATTAGAAAAAGAATTAAAGGGATTAGGTTAAATTAAGATAAGGTAAATATAATTAGGTTTTTGAAAAATATAGAAAAATTTGTAGAAAAATTTAGGAATAATATTTGGAAATTATTTATTAAAATACAGTAAATATTTATAGGGGACTGGGTAATAGTCTGAATGGATTTCAGCATAACCATTGGAGAAAAGGTTTCGTCATAGTCCACTCCTGATCTTTGAAGAAAAACTTTTGCAACAAGTCTAGCCTTACAAGTTTCCACCTGTCCATCTGTACCAATCTTCTTTTTGAAGATCCATTTGCATCTAACGAGTTTTACCCCAAGAGGAGCAACATACAAAGTTCAAACTTTTTTGGTCTACACGGACTCCATTTCGGATTGCATAGCATCAAGCCATTTTACAGAGTCCCTATTGTTAATGGTCTGCTCGAAACTAGTAGGATCATCTTCTTCCAAGATACAATCATTGATCCCTATCTATGAGGAAACCGTAGTATCTCTTGGGCGGATAAGAAATCCTACTAGATCTGCAGAGTGGCTGAGGTTCTTCCGGGATTATTGAATCCTGAAGTTCTACCAAATCTTCAATTTCAGTTTATGGTTTCAGAATTTCTTCCAGTTCTATCGTGCTCCCACTAATTTCTTTGCAAGAAATTCCCTTTCCAAAAAGGTGGCGTGGCGAGACATAAACACCTTCTATTCCTCATGTAGTAGAACATATATCCTAGCGAATTCTTAGGATATCCCACAAACTTACAAAGAACTGATCGTGCTTCTATTTTATCCGGAATTTGCTTTTTAACATAAGCCAGACAACCCTATATCTTAATGAATTTAAGACATGGTTTCTTACCACTCCATATTTCATATGGACTCTTAGGCACAGATTTGGATGGAACCTAATTCAATAAGTATGCCGTCGTCTGAAGCGTATGTCCCCAAAATGAAAGAGGCAGATCGGCATTAATCATCATGGAGCGAATCATGTCCAATAGGGTACGGTTCCTCCATTCCGATACACCGTTGTACTGTGGTGTGTATGGAGGAGTAAGCTGAGAAAGAATACCATTCTCTTTCAGGTATTCTAGGAATTCCGTGCTTAAGTACTCCCCTCTTTTATCAGATCTGAGAATCATGATTCTTTTGCCAATCTGGTTCTCTACTTCGTTCTTATATTCTTTGAATTTCTTAAAAGCTTCAGATTTGTGTCTCAAAAGATACACATATCCGAACCTAGAGAGATCGTCAATGAATGTAATAAAGTATAAGAACCCACCCCTTGCATGTATGGAAATCGGACCACATACATCACTGTGTATGAGTCCCAAAAGCTCTGTAGCTCTTTCTCCGTGTTCGGTGAACGGAGATTTGGTCATTTTTCTTTTGAGACAAGACTGACAAGTTTCATAGGATAAAAATTCGAACGGATTAGATATCCATCCTTATGTAACTTGCTTAGTCTTTTCTCACTGATATGACTAAGTCTACAATGCCAAAAGTATGTTTCGTTCGTATCTGAACTTTTCCTCTTGCATGTGTTTTTTATGTTGAAGACTGTGTTTTGATTAAGAATATAGATACCATTACACAGTATACCTTATGCAACCAATACCTGATTAAGGTAAATGTTCATGATATTTCTATCTAGAACAAAGTTATATCCATCTTTATCAAGTAAAAAAACTGATATGATGTTGCAGAGCATGGAAGGTATATAGTAGCAGCTGTTCAAAATCATAGTATTGCCGCTTGGCAATACTAGGTGATATTCACCGACGGCAGCAGCGTCAACTTGCGCTCCGTTCCCTAGTCTGAGGGACATATCACCTGGTCCAACCATTTTACTTTTTCTCGGTCCTTGTAATAAATTACATATATGAGATCTTGATCCGGTATCTAGTACCCAGGAGGTAGGGTTGACCCAAAAACATTTTTCAATAACAAATACACCCGAAAAATATGTATTAGAATGCTTCTCCTTCAATAGGGTAATATGGAATTCCTTACAGTCTTTTTTCTCTTGCCCATACTCGTGACGGTTGTCACAAGTTTGAGCCAAACCGACATTCCCCAGCCAAGTGTAATAAGCTGGTTCGGTCAAGTTAAACATTTTATTATCTTGATTAGGGCGTGAAATGGTTGCTACCTGGAGAGAGAGAAAAGAAAACACTCAGTATGCGCTCTTGCAAGATTAGATTGGTTATTGGTTTATCTAATCAGGATGGCTCCCACTGTTTCCTCGAATTTTCCTTCAAATCTTAAAAGGAAAACTAGTCGGGATAATTCACACCTTACAAGTTTGCTAACCGTTCAGCCAAGTGGGTGTTGGTACTCTGAGGGAGGTTCCCCGTGCTCTCGCACGGACCTAAGTAAAATAAACAACCTTTCCGCGGAGGCGTAGCCCCGTTAACACTTTTCTAGACACTTAATAAGTTAGTTAATTGTGAAGTGAAAAATATCTCCCAAGAGTAATCCTACTCATCAGTGGGATTGGGATCCAACTATCATCACGTAATAACCTAGATGAAAACCACTCTAGTTACCACACTCTAGAAGGTATGCAACACTAGCAAGTTTCCTGTATATTTGAAACTCCCGATGTGGTTGTTTTGCCCCTAGGAACCAAGTGACATTGCCGAATAATCAACAAATCAAAAGGTCCTAGTCAAGTTCAACCCGTCATTATCCAAGATTGCATTAGACCCACCCGCATGACCCTTGACGAATAATCAATAAAGTCACACGGCCGTCCTAACCAATCACAATATCTATGCTACAGACAATCATTACTTAGCTATCGTAAACTACGCCTTGACGAATAATCAACAAACGCGGAACAAATACTAAGTAGTAATTATCTGAAACGACGGAGTGCTACAACTAGGTTTTTGGCGAAAAACTTTTTAACGTAATGAACTTGATATCGTTGAAGGAACCGAGCTGTTTTGAAAATGAGTGGTTTAGGCTCTGCTTTTGAAAACTAATGGTTTTGAAAAAAACTGAGTAATCTATAGTAACGTAAACTTTCGCTCAATTGGTCACTCCCTGTGAAGGGATCTAGGCTCTTGCCTCCTCGAATAAGGTGTTGGATATTCCTAACCGAATACCACTATGCAAAGCGAAAGAATACGACTATAGTTTTTCGAAAATTTGTTCCAACAACATCTTTCAGGTTTCTTTTTCCTTACATTAATCAAAATTAATGTGGTCCCATCAATTAAAACCTATCACACCATAAAAGAACGAAAAAATAAAATGTACATATATGCCATCCGCATTCGCCATGGGGCCCTGTCATGCATCGTTAGGTTACCTAACTAACGGCAGAGCGGGGGCTGGACTAGGGCAGATGCAAAATATATACAACATTTACTAGTATATATAAATATAAATATATATATATATATAACCATTCGTCCCAGGCATGATATAAGCAACATCACAGAACAACGATTAGCAAAATGGAATAGCGGATAATCTAGGATCCCTGGGTTTCATTTAAGCCGTAAATGAAACTCAACGTTCCCCGGTTGTCTGGATAGCCTGTGCAATGTAGAACCAGGACCCCTACAAGCGCGGCAAGTTACCGGCCAATCCCGGAAGTGAGGCAACCCTAATCAACGAAGAGAGTGGGTCACCCAACACTTCATGGAATCCGGTAACTTGAGCATCCCTCCTTGGGTTATCCTATACCCCTTATGAGTGCGGCGAATAGCCCGCCAACTCTAGAGTAAGGCCTTCCGGTCTCAACGCCATGAGATGGAGGCTCGTTGCCTCCTAGAACCTGTTAGTTATATGTATGCCCTAGAGGCCATTACTGTACATAGGATGTATATTGTAGTGGATGCTGGGACATATATAGGGAGGACTTTCATGCTCGACATGATAGTATGCTATCTGGTTACTCTTTATCTTAACGTGTATACTGATTGTCTCTCTGTTACATGTTGGTAAAGCCCTTAGGATGTGTACTTGACTACCTGGACTATGATACGGATCATACTAGTGGGGACATGGTAGTCCATAAGTACATCCTTCAAGGTCCCTAGTCATGGGTGTATTGAGACGGGGCATCGATATACCAGAGTAGACTAGCGTATACCTTCTCGACCCATACAGATGGGCGATAGATGATCCCATATCCATTGGTGTTTGACATCAGAAATGATATACGGGTGCTCAGTAGAGACTGGGTACACTGGACGGACTCGCCGAGAACTCCCAGATGGTATTATACCTTATGTCAGATGGCAGTTCTCTGGTGACACTGGTACAGGTTAGTCTGTAGACCCGAGATCGTCATAGAGTCTTGTGTGATTCCCACTGTGCTTTGATTTCCACCTTACCACGTCCAAGAGGGCATGCAAAACGGTGGCTTTTGGGTACAGTCCCGAATCACATGGAGGCAATGAGCGATAGGTGGGGATTCGTCTCTCCCGTATAGGGAGTTGATGTTGCGCTGTGTTCGATTGGCTATAACCGGAAATCCCTGGCCAGGGTTGCTGAGATTTACTGGTAAGTGTTACCAGCAGTTTCTCGAACTGTTATAGACCTCATATCGACACGACTTATCGAGCTACTGGGGTCTGGCGTTTACCACCCCTAGGCAAGATATGCGACATATCAGACGAACAGACCGGACTGTATGGTAAGTGTTACTGGTTGGATTCACAGGAGTGTGAGCGGGCTTGCTCGTCGATCTTCTGATCGCTCAATACCCGGGTGGCCGTTACGTTTAGCAGACCGCTTGCGGCTTGTGGGTGCTTGATTTGATCATCATCTGCTGCCGGCGTATTGACGAGTCTTTAAAGTCCTACACAGAGGTTTCCTGGCTCAAGCGAAACGAAATAGGAGCGCATATGAGATATGTGCTAGACCGAGAATAATGCCATGTGATACCGTATTCTATTCTCGTGATAAATATATCGATTAGTTGTATGCGATATAACCTAGTTATCGAATCGAGGATTGATTCGATAAGTCGATACATTGGATATTAGTCGGTCATATGTGATGTGACCGGATCGTTAAATCAAGTGTTGATTTAATGATTTAATGTATAATTATATATTTGATATATTACTTTACATTAACTAATATTGGTTCACTTAAGATGTTTTTCTCACTTGTTTGTGCACATTGTATATGTGATATATTTTTGTGCACAAGATTGTATCATGTTTGATGATACATGCAAACTTGGATGTATGTTTGATTTAAACCTTGGTTAAGTAAATGGTTAGGGTTTTAATTTATTCATTTATTTATTTATTTATTTATTTTGGATAAAATAAAATGGTGGCATTCTTTGTTTTTTCTTGAAGCTTCATGAAGCTTTGAAATGCTTTGACCATTTTGTTTCTTTCCATAACCCTAACCATTTCCCTTAACCCTAGTTTATTCTCTACATGAGTTAGCCTCACCCATGGTTGCATTATGATAACCATCACTTCATTTTTCTTTTTGGAATTAATTCATTATTCTTTTTCTTCTTCTTCTTCCTCTTGAGAAAGAAAAGAAAAAGCTTGCTTCAAAATGTCAAGTGATGATTCCAAGTGAGAAATCCAAATCCAAAGTGAACCCACTTCCTATTTCTTCATCCTCTACCACTTGCCATGTAGTATAGGGTGTTTTCTTCACAAGTTTCATGACTTGGTGAAGTTGGAGCTTGATCTTGAGTTGCCTCGACGTAGATCATCTTCGGCATCGAAGTCGACGACCTAGCCCGATCATTTCTTCGATGAAACCATCGCTAGAGTCCGGGATCCGATGATCGCAGCGGAGGAACATCATCATGGAGCTAAGGAAGTGGAGGACTGGATCTACAAAGGTTGTAGTCACTTCCCTTTTAGCAGTAAAGTTGTTTACTACTTGTAGTTTCGCCTTAATTTCTAGTTTACGATCCGTATTAGGGTTTCTCGGCACCGAAAAAATTTGAAATTGGCATGGTCGATGCCTTGTGAGACCTCTAGAGTGTGCCTAGGAATACTACAGTGGTATCAGAGCCTAGCTAGAGCTTTAGGCGATGTGTAGACGAAGCTAGAAGTCCGATCGAACCCGATATTCCCCGATTTCAACCCTCTCTGTACAATTTTTCAAACTGTGGATTTTTCCAAATTAAAAATTCTCAGAAAAATATGCAGGAAAAACTAAGAATTACTGTGAAGTACGGACCTCTAATTCAACAATTTGACCGCGGAACCGCGGCTAAACCAGGGGTTTTGCGGCGGTTCCGTGGCCAAAATTGTGACTTAGTCCCTGAAATTTCATGTAATTATTCTTATGTCCTTTCTTGTTAATTTTTTCTGTGAATATTTTAATTCCACTCATGTGTTGAGTTTTCTAGGGTTGTATTGGGGACTCGTTGATTCGATCGGATAATTTATCTTCGTTTACTGTTTTCCGGATAATTTTTGAATATGTTGAAAAGTTCGACCGGATATAAATACCTACTTTTTCCCCTGCCGGGAAATTTTCAAGTGTTGGATTTTTCCGTGGTTTAAAGACGTTCTGAGTAGTGCAAGTAACGCGATGGTCCCTCTAGAAGACAATAAACCTTAACTCGATTATGTGACCGTCTTGAACTGCCCTTTGAACCTTAGGGTTTGGGGCAGTACGACGTGCCACATGTGATGCGTTGGCTTGACCCTTCTACGGCTGGACCGTTGGTACTGAGGCATGAAGTGAATGTTTTTAAACTTGTTTCATGTGTTGAGCTGTTTCGGGAAAACTTGGGTGTTTGACTGTTCGATCGGAAAGTTTAACATTTTCTATTTATCTGGAATAGGATACAATACTTGGAATCCACAAGTAGTTATGAGATAACTGATTTGGATGTTATAAACATAGCACTTTAGTCTCACTTGATCGGTTGCCACGGAATTTTGATGTGATCAAAAGTCCGTCGCAATCACGTAGCGTACGCGGATACTCGCCGGGTAAACTTAATAGACAGCTACACCCCTTAGCCTCGACCAAGTGACTGTAGGAGAACCCCGTCGCCGAAAGCATCCGTCCGGGTGCTCGCGGCAGCGGTGTTCCGCCTTAGTGCACTTCGTCGACGGCATCGAGGGTGCGGCCATCTACTAAAGTTTGCGACGAGCATTCGATCAGGATGTCGAGAATCTTGTTGAATTGCCCGACTTGATATTGAAAAGTGTTTTCGATAATGAGACTAAAATGCGGGGTTTATAATTGTTAGGCATGTGATGTCTAAGGAATTCATTGGTTTAGGCATGCGATGTCTAAGGTGGTTGCGGATTCCAACTGTTGTAGTTTTACACTTTATTTTCTGTGACCGTAAGTGTAATATGTGATATCGCCGGTTTCGTTGCTATATGTCAACGACAATTGGGATACGCATGTTTACTTACGTTGATGACATATGATGTTATGTGTTGCTGGATATGTTATATTGGATCGTCGTGTTTGAATAGCCGGGGGGGTTTTATGTGAGATGAGTGTTTTTCATTTTCATTCATGTAAAAACTTGTATGTAATATTCTTTTATTGGGGCACTTCCAGGTTGCGGAAGATGTCACCATTTGTATATTATTTACTTTTCCGCACTAGGATAGACCCAAAGAGGAGGGCACAAGTAACCGGGTTCTAGAGTCCAGTGGGAGACCAACTCGAGGAGTCGAGTCCGGATCTCTTAACTCTAGAATTGGTAGGGTTGCTTGCCGCTCTCGTAGGGGTCTAGGGGTGTGGGTTTGGCTATTCATCGCGACCGTGGAATCCGTGTTTTATACTGGCTCGTATTGAAAACACGGACGTCCTAGTATATCCAATGTTTCATATGATTCTTCTGCTGTGTTATCTGTGATGTGATCATTTGATGTGTTGTGATAGATACTGTATATAGTATATATGATATATTATATAGACGTTACTTATGTTTTACACCCGCGCTAGCCCTGCCCCGCTCTGCCGTTAGTTACCTAACCTAACGGTGCACGAGGGGACATCGAGGCGAATGCGGATCGTCGTATTTATCTGTGATGTTTAGGTAACTTAAATGATGGGACTTCATTAATGTGATTAATGAAAGTAAAAGAAACCTAAAGATGTTGTAGAATCGAATTTAAAAATAAAACAGGTAGCTACAGTTCTTGCTTTGCACAGCGGTATATATGATCTATCCTGCACCTTATTCGATGAGGAAAGGGCCGACGATCCCTTCACCGGGAGTGACCCCTTTAGTAATAACTGGCAGATGCTACACACTCGGTTTGTCTTTTGATAGCTTCTATAGTTTTTGCTTTGCACAGTGATATATATGATATATCCCGTACCTTATTCGATGAGGAAAGGGCCGACGATCCCTTCACCGGGAGTGACCCCTTTAGTAATAACTGGCAGATGCTACACACTCGGTTTGTCTTTTGATAGCTTCTATAGTTTCTGCTTTGCACAGTGATATATATGATATATCCCGTACCTCATTCGACGAGGAAAGGGCCGACGATCCCTTCACCGGGAGTGACCCCTTTAGCAAAACTAGAAAAGCCTCAAAACCACTCCATTTTAAAATCATTTGATTCTACAACGATATCAAGTTCATTACGCAAT
Organism: Agapanthus africanus; assembly: GCA_030015575.1. NCBI lineage: Eukaryota > Viridiplantae > Streptophyta > Magnoliopsida > Asparagales > Amaryllidaceae > Agapanthus > Agapanthus africanus. The sequence continues at coordinate 222,648 of JASDDO010000314.1, forward strand.
AGGTTTTCAGAAAAACTTGTCGTAGCCCTCCGTCATTTCAGATAAGTCCTACTTAGTACTCGTGCTACGTTTGTTGACCTCCGTCAAGGCGTAGTGTGCGGTAGCTAACTAGTATTTATCTGCTTATGCATATGATGCAGATTGGATTAGGGTAGTCATGCGACCTTGTTGACCTCCGTCAAGGGTCGTGCGGGTGGGTTTGATTCAATCAAGAAATGACGGGTTGAACTTGACTAATAGCCTATGGTTTGTTGACCTCCGTCAAGGTGATAGGGTGCTAGGGGCAAAATTATCGGGAATTTCAAGTGTTGAAATTTGCAATGAGATTGCATACCTTCTATGAGATAGTTGGATCCCGATACCCACTGCGAGTAAGAGTTACTCCTGAGAGAGTTTTACACATTACAATTAGCCGATCAAGTAGGTGTCTAGAAAGGTGTTAACGAGGTTACGCCTCTGGGAAAACGAGGTTTACATTAATTAGGATCGTGCAAAAGCACGGGGGACCTCTCTCAAAATACCGACACTGGCCTGGCTGAAAGATTGGCGAAATTGTAGCATGCAATTAATCCCGGCTAGTCTTTCCTTTTAGGGTTTGAAGGAAGATTTGATAAAAACAGTGGGAGCCATCCTGATTAGATAAAATAATAACCAATCTATTCTTGCAAGAGCGCACGCTGAGTGTTTTCTTCTCTCTCTCTTCAGGTACCGACCATATCACGCCTTAATCAAGATAATAATACGGATATTGACTGAACCCGCTTGTTATACTGAGCTGGGGAATGTTGGTCCCGCTCCAACTTATAATTGTTATAAGACAGAGCAAGAAATTGGGGAATACCAGAATTCCTATGCCGCCCAAACGAAGAAAGTGCATATGATGCATCTCCTTCGGGTGTGTTCATTACAAAGAACTGTTTCTCTGTATTCTTTACGTCCTGAATATGAGATACCGGATCAGGATCCCGCATATGTAATCTGTTACATGGGCTACAGATAGGTAAAGAACTGAGAACGGGTGATAAGTTTCATGAGACAGAAAACGAGGCAAGTGTTGCAGCCAAATCTGTTGGTCACTGTCACCCTGTATGACCAGTACATTGATTCTGAACGAATGTTATTAGATACCGAACCTGATATACAAAATCATATCAGTCTCTTTATTAGTAAAGAAATGATAAAATTTTGTATTGTTGGATAATGTTTTGAACATTTCCTATATCAAAAGTTGATCGGTTCAGGCACGTTATCTAAAAGCATTGATGTTCTAAATCAAACTACAGTTCTTAGTACACGGAACACACACAAGAGGAAGAGTTCAGAAATGAACGAATCCTTCTTGAGGCATTGTAGACTAGGTCATATCAATGCGACCCGACTAGCTAAAGTTACATTTAGATGCATATTTAAATCAGTTTGAATTTACATCTTATGAAACTTGCGAGTCATGTCACAAAGATATAATGACCTCAGCTCTGTTTATTGGAAACAGAGAAAGAGTTAGTAAACTCTTGGGATGATACATGTTGATGTATGCAGGTCCCCTGTCTACACATGCCAAGACCGGTTCTTTCTACTTCATTACATTCTCTGATAATCTCTCAAGATTCAGACATATGTTCCTGTTGAAACACAAGTCCGAACCTTTTGAGATATTCACAGAATATAAGTTAGAAGTAGAGAACCAAAATACGGGTAAAAGTATTATGTCCTTTGATGTGATCAAGGAGGAGAATACTTGAGCACGGAATTCCTGGATTATTCTAAAGGAGAATGAGATTCTCTCTCAGCATTACTCCTCCGTATACACCATAGCACGATGGTATATCGGGGCGGAGCAATCACACCCTATATGATAAGGTGTGCTCTATGATGAGTACTACTGAGTTACCTATTTCCTTTTGGGAGTTATGCACTTATGAAGTTGCATACCTATTGAATAGGGTTCCAATCAAATCAGTTGCCTACCGCTTCATATGTGATATGGAAAGAGAAGAGCCCATATCTTAAGTTGGTTAAGATTTGGGGTTGTCCGGGTTATGTCTAAAAGCATAATCCGGACAAGCTCGAGGCAAGGTCTGTTATGTAGAACTGGAAAGGTTCCAGATATACAAACTGCAGCTGATGATTTGGAAGAACCAAAGGATTCAATAGTTACCAATGAACCTCAGCCTCTCCGTCGATCTAGTAAGGGTTCCTCACCCACCTGAGAGATACTTCCGTTTCTCTATAACAGTGGGAGCGAGGAATGCATCATGAGATGATGACCCAACTAATTTCGAGCTGGCCATCAAGAGTGGGACTCTGTAAGAATGGCTGGATGCTTAGCGATCTGAGATGGAATCCTTATACACCAACAAAGTATGGACTTTGGTTGCTTTATCTGAAGGGTTAAATCCCCATCAGGAGCAAGTATATCTTGAGAAGATTACTTGGTGTAGATGGAAAAGTTGAGACTTTCAAAGCTAGACTTGTTAAAGGTTTTCGTCATCAACCAGGCGTGGATAATGATGAAATCTTTTCAAGTAGCTATGCTTAAGTCCATCCAGATCCTACTAGCCACGGCTACATACCATGACTACGATATCTGGCGGTTGGGTGTCATGACTGCTTTTCTAAAATGATGTTTTAGAAGAGAGCGTCTGTAAGTACACAGCCAGAGGGCTTCGTAGACAGTGGTAGTAGCGGAAACGTGTGCAAGATGTTTTATGTCATAAAGCAGGCATCGCGGAGTTGGAACATCTGTTTTGATGGATTAGTCAAAGAGTTTGACATCATCAAAATGGTAGATGAACCTTGTATAAACAAAAAGGTAGTAGGGAGTATAGTGGTGATCCTCGTAGAGTACGTGGATGACATACTCTTGATAGGGAAGTAGTTTCCTATGCTACGCTCGGTCAATCTCCACTTACCACAAGGATTCTCCATATAGGATCAAAGTGATACCTGCTAAATCCTAGTTTTTGGATCTATGAGATAGATCTAATTGGATGTTAGGACTCTCACTGGTTATATGAGATGGTATCAATCGATCCTGGGGAGAATCACTGGAAGGGTTCCAGGGTGATAAAGACGACTGAATGTCAGTCACAGGCATTGTCTTTACCCTCAGTAAAGGGGCGGTATGTTGGAAGAGTTCCAAGCTAGATACCGTGGCATACTAGACGATAAAGGCTGGATAAATCGCTACTTAAGATGCTACCAAAGAGGCTGTCTGGGTGTATATTAGTTCATTAGATGAACTTAGTTCCTCCCATTGTGTGACAATGGAGTTGTGGCTTATGCCAAGGAATGTCTGTCCCATCAGTGATCCAGACATATTCTAAGGCAGTATCACCTGATCATGGAGATGGCTGATTTCCAAGGTGATCGAGATTAGGAGAGTAGACTCAGAGGACAACACGGCGGATCCACTCACAAAGGCCTTTTCCCAGAGAGTGACTTTTATGAGATGGTTGAGTATGAGATACAGCAACCACTGCTACAGATGGCCCTAGTGCAAATGGGAGATTGTTAGTTATATGTATGCCCTAGAGGCCATTACTGTACATAGGATGTATATTGTAGTGGATGCTGGGACATATATAGGGAGGACTTTCTTGCTCGACATGATAGTATGCTATCTGGTTACTCTTTATCTTAACGTGTATACTGATTGTCTCTCTCTTACATGTTGGTAAAGCCCTTAGGATGTGTACTTGACTATCTGGACTATGATGTGGATCATACTAGTGGGGACATGGTAGTCCATAAGTACATCTTTCAAGGTCCCTAGTCATGGGTGTATTGAGACGGGGCATTGATATACCAGAGTAGACTAGCGTATACCTTCTCGACCCATACAGATGGGAGATGGATGATCCCATATCCATTGGTGTTTGACATCAGAGATGATATACGGGTGCTCAGTGGAGACTGGGTACACTGGACGGACTCGCTGAGAACTCCCAGATGGTATTATACCTTACGTCATATGGCAGTTCTCTGGTGACACTGGTACAGGTTAGTCTGTAGACCCGAGATCGTCATAGAGTCTTGTGTGATTCCCACTGTGCTTTGATTTCCACCTTACCACGTCCAAGAGGGCGTGCAAAATGGTGGCTTTTGGGCACAGTCCCGAATCACATGGAGGCAATGAGCGATAGGTGGGGATTCGTCTCTCCCGGTATAGGGAGTTGATGTTGCGCTGTGTTCGATTGGCTATAACCGGAAATCCCTGGCCAGGGTTGCTGAGATTTACTGGTAAGTGTTACCAGCAGTTTCTCGAACTGTTATAGACCTCATATCGACACGACTTATCGAGCTGCTGGGGTCTGGCGTTTACCACCCCTAGGCAAGATATGCGACATATCAGACGAACAGACCGGACTGTATGGTAAGTGTTACTGGTTGGATTCACAGGAGTGTGAGCGAGCTTGCTCGTCGATCTTCTGATCGCTCAATACCCGGGTGGCCGTTACGTTTAGCAGACCGCTTGCGGCTTGTGGGTGCTTGATTTGATCATCATCTGCTGCCGACGTATTGACGAGTCTTTAGAGTCCTACACAGAGGTTTCCTAGCTCAAGCGAAAAGAAATAGGAGCGCATATGAGATATGTGCGGGACCGAGAATAATGCGTGTATGTGATACCGTATTCTATTCTCGTGATAAATATATCGATTAGTTGTATGCGATATAACCTAGTTATCGAATCGAGGATTGATTCGATAAGTCGATACATTAGATATTAGTCGGTCATATGTGATGTGACCGGATCGTTAAATCAAGTGTTGATTTAATGATTTAATGTATAATTATATATTTGATATATTACTTTACATTAACTAATATTGGTTCACTTAAGATGTTTTTCTCACTTGTTTGTGCACATTGTATATGTGATATATTTTTGTGCACAAGATTGTATCATGTTTGATGATACATGCAAACTTGGGTGTATGTTTGATTTAAACCTTGGTTAAGTAAATGGTTAGGGTTTTAATTTATTTATTCATTTATTTATTTATTTATTTTGGATAAAATAAAATGGTGGCATTCTTTGTTTTTTCTTGAAGCTTCATGAAGCTTTGAAATGCTTTGACCATTTTGTTTCTTTCCTTAACCCTAACCATTTCCCTTAACCCTAGTTTATTCTCTACATGAGTTAGCCTCACCCATGGTTGCATTATGATAACCATCACTTCATTTTTCTTTTTAGAATTAATTCATTATTCTTTTTCTTCTTCTTCTTCCTCTTGAGAAAGAAAAGAAAAGGCTTGCTTCAAAATGTCAAGTGATGATTCCAAGTGAGAAATCCAAATCCAAAGTGAACCCACTTCCTATTTCTTCATCCTCTACCACTTGCCATGTAGTATAGGGTGTTTTCTTCACAAGTTTCATGACTTGGTGAAGTTGGAGCTTGATCTTGAATTGCCTCGACGTAGATCATCTTCGGCATCGAAGTCGACGACCTAGCCCGATCATTTCTTCGATGAAACTATCGCTAGAGTCCGGGATCCGATGATCGCAGCGGAGGGACATCATCATGGAGCTAAGGAAGTGGAGGACCGGATCTACAAAGGTTGTAGTCACTTCCCTTTTAGCAGTAAAGTTGTTTACTACTTGTAGTTTCGCCTTAATTTCTAGGTTACGATCCGTATTAGGGTTTCTCGGCACCGGAAAAATTTGAAATTGGCATGGTCAATGCCTTGTGAGACCTCTAGAGTGTGCCTAGGAACCCTACAGAACCCGGCTATTCGAGCACTCCTCCGCGGGGTAATCATAGTACAGAAAAGAAATATATATACAATGGTGATATCGACCTCAACCCAGTTGTGTCCCAATAAAAGAATATACAAACTGGTAGAAATGGCAGTCCACATGTCGAACGCTCACCCCCGCAATAATGATTATACAAATGAATCTAAATTGTACAACAACCGCTGCACTATAGGTTATACATCACGACAATCCATCCATAACATCAGTGCAACCCAGAACATCAACGTGAATATCATGTTCGTAAACCCATCTGATTGTATATATAGCAACCAGTCGGATTATACCGCGCTATGATATTCACGGTCGCAGAAACAAATGCACAGAACACCATTAATTTAAAATTTTGATCGATTAAAACTTTCCGCATTGTCCCTAAGTACAAACCAGTAACAAACAAATCTGGACCAGAACCAAATATTCCAAAAATCACATTTCCATGAATTATAGCACCAGAAAAAATTTGGGGAAGTGTATCCAAAATTGGGCCGCGGATCAGTGGCCAAATAGCATATTTGGCGGCGGATTAGCTGTAGAATTTTGGGTTTAAATGCCCAAATTTTTTTTCTGGTCTGTATGTTTTCCTGCATATAATTTTAATGCAACCCGAAAAAAAATTTGAACAATTTTGAAATTCGAACAACAAGCACTATATTGGAAATGTGAATCGGAAAATTCCGTCGATAGAAACTCTAAATTAGTGCAAACAAGTCTAGTTAAAGTTTATGGAGTGGCTCTGATACCATGTTGGTTAGTTGTGCTCACTTTACATCTAAGTAGAGAGACGGAATGCACAAAAATTAAATTTTTTAAGCAAGCACAACCAACTTAACCCAAGTGATTAAATCATAACCTTAAACTAGCAATTACTAGGAGTTTTATCTACTATGAAAGAAGGGTTATACCGAATGATCCATGTCCTTCGGGTCTTCACTCCTCTTCTTTAGCTTCTTGAGGTCTCCTAGATCAACCTTGCTTGATAATCTTCTGTTCCTCTGTTAATTAAACACAATAATAAGAGCTAAACTCTGTTTAAATCCAATGAGGCAGCGCCTCACGTGCTCCCCACGCGATTGCCGGCGCTGGCCTCTTGTAGGATTAAATCTTACAGTGGCACCTCACGTGAAATTCACGTGAGCACCGACGTGCAAAGCACGTAGCGCCTGTTATATAAGAATTAAATTCTTAAGTGGCGCCCAAGTGTATAGCACGTGAGTGCCGGCGCTCAAACTAAAGTGGATAGAATTAAATTCTACATAAGGAATATTTTCCCAAAATCCGGGATATTCTCTGTTAAACAGCGTCGTTGGATCAAAAATCCAATGGTGATGATAAATCATCAAATGATAGAATTAAATTCTATTAAGAGAAAATATCTCCCTAATATTTCTAAGTGAGAAAAATATTCTCGGTTGGATAAAAGATCCAATGCTAGAATTAAATTCTATTTTGGGAATATATTTCCCCAATCTTGCTAAACAAAGAAAGATTGTACTCTGTTAAACAGAGCACCCTTGAATTACAAATCCAATGATGATTAAAAATCACTGATTGATAGAAATAAAATTCTATCTATAGGGAAATATTTCCCTAATCTTGTTAAAAAACCAAAATATATATTCTGTAAAACAGAAATCCACTGGATCAAAGATCCAACGGTGGATAAAATCTCCTGAACAATTTGTGAGGCCAATTAAATCAATTGTTATTTTTTAAATGAGATATTTTCTCAAACTAGTCAACAAATTTGACTCTTTTATATAAAAGATGGAAGACTGAAGAAAGAAAAAAAGAGAGGAGAGAACCCCCCATAAGCTTCTGCAAACAAAAAGATAGAAGCTGTAACTGAGAAGATCTACTTGTTCTTTCAAACCCTAGGTAAAGAAAAAGTAGAGATAAAATGTATCTCTTTTGCCTGGCATAAAGAAAATAAGGGTTCAACCCTTTGTAAAAAGAACTTAGTTATTATCTGAGATTTGCAAAGCAAATTTCCCCACAAGTTGAGAATTTAATTCTTATCGGGAAGATTTTGTTCTTCAAACTCAAAATCTAGAGGAAATAACTGGATTAAAAAGGAGAGAAGAAAACTTATGGTTTTAGGAATTTAATTTCTCTACAAGCAGGGTCTAACCCTACATAAAAGAACTTAATATGGAAAGAAACTTAGTTCTCCAATAATGTCACGACCCAATGTTCGGCCCGTGACCGGCACTTAACCACGTAACGTCTACAGGCGTAACGCGACTAAGTAAACCGAAACCCAGAAATCAAAACCATTTTAAATATAGAGTGTTAAAACATTTTAGTAGAAGCATTTGTAAAATGTTTAGAAAACCTTAAGTAATTTAGTAGAAAACCTTTTTAGTTTAAGAGTTACATTTTAATAATTTTGGCAACATTTCCTTTATAAAAATTTGTCCCGCAAGTCGGGTAAAGGCAAGGTGTAGTCGGAGTAACATGTGAAATGAATAGAGCATCACAATATGATATATGATGCCGTAGCGAAGAATGAGCAGTAAAGCAAAGACAAATATCATAAAAGATAAGTCTGCATAAATAAAGTCAGCTCACAGCAAGCTCGACACCAGAGTACAAAATAGCATACATCGCCCTCACAACTGTCTCTAAGTCAATACGTGAAGGTAGATGGAGAATACTAGATACATCAATATACAACTGAAAAATAAACAGATACCGTACAAAACCCACCTAATAGCAAAAGGGCTCACACGCCTCAGAAATGGTATCTGTGTCAAAAGATGCGGTAAACAGCCAGCCGTGACTACTCCAAGGGGCAACCTGCAAGCATTGTGGCACAACGGGGGTGAGTTGCCAACTCGTGAATGGTAGATAACATATAAAGGTAATCGCGAGTATGCACGTGCTGCGATACTCTAACCTATGCCAACAGATAAATATCTATATGATGAACTGGGTGCTCAATATCATGCAACAAGTGCGAGCTAGTAATCATGTCTATATGATGAGCAAGGTATGTGATAATCAGGCATAGCGATGCAATCTAACAACCCTATATATATATGATGTGCAGGGTACGCAATGATATGCAAGCATGTGTACCCTATCAGGTATGCTAGCTACAGGATGAGATGTCAAGTACTAAATGCTGAGTATGGGAGAAATAATGTCTACACGGAATGTCAACGCGGAAAACATAACTGGTGTCTGTCAATACACCCCAATCCTAATACAACTCAGGTGCCGTCATCCACATCGGCCTTCAAATCCTGTAATCTCAAAAATCGTGAGTGCCCAAAATCGGCACCCAAATATCAAGAAAACTCGTGTCCAGCATCGACCCGCAAAACCTCATATCTCGGGCATCCGTCCGTCCGGGTTAGCCCACGGGCTCTGTCTGCGGTATCGGCCCTCGGTCCCGGCAGTATGAGTCGTCCCGTATCCATCTCTCGACTCTGGTCGGTATCCTCCGGATAACCGCCAGGTCAAACCAATCACCGGTAGGTAGTAGTCCCTCTGCCAGGCTCACCGTCTACTGCACAGCGATCCGTTCTCGTCCCGGGGTACCATACCGGGTCCACCATGTACCCGCAATCGGCCTTGTCCAGCTCCTCGACTCGGGTTCACATGTATCGCTCTAGCACCGAGAAAACACATGGTGGACGCACTGAAATATCATATCAAGGGAAACCGGGTTTTCAAACAATGCGTATTTTCTTAAAATAGTACTCCGGTTCCTAAATCCAGAAATCATAGAAATCAAATCCAATGCGTAAATCCATGCAATATGTCGTATGACACTACGAGTAAAAGAAAGGGAGAACCGCTCTTTTTAAAAGATCCAGTTTTGAAAATATCTTTTGCGGTCCCTTAGTTTTAAATCAAATCAATATCATCCATGTATGTAACATATGAATATGGGTATAGGTAGGGACGTGCGAATGGATAAGTACGCAAAATGAATATAGCAATGTACAGGTGAGCTAATGCAGACATATGATGTATATGCGCCCGAGTATGAATATATGTGATGTATATGGCACAAGTATGAATATGTGAGGTATATGTGCCCAAGTATGAATATGTGCAGTGTAGGGGGCACAAAGGTAAACATATCAAGGTATGTATCTATATGCACTATGACGAAATATAATGGTGCAAATGCACAGGTAGTGAGATATCAATGAAGGTATGCAAAATCGTAAGCGTCTAGTGTACATAATATGAATATAACATATGCTGATATGTAGCAGGTCATGACAACATCAATAAAACGGAATCAATATCCTAAATGATTTCTAGCAATCCTATACTGTGAGTGTCATGGCAATCACTAACGGCGTGAGTGTAGCATATAAATCGTGCGCATGCAACTGATACCGCTAGTGACAATGCAGTGTTCTATACTACCAGTTCTATATATAACAAAAGGTATGTTACTCTAGTATGTCTATATGAACACATAAGACTAAATATCCTATTACGCCCCGACGCTTAACGCCATACGGGCGATTTCCCCGTAGATGTTAAATCTACTCACCTGGTCGCGTGCTAAGTATAGCCGACCACCTTCTTTCCTTTCCTAGCGACGTCTGACGTACCCGCCTGTGAACCTGGAATTTACACAAGGAATCCAATTATATAAGCAAGAGTCTCGCAAAACGCGATATCGAAACAAAACGACAAACTCGCGTCGCGAATCAACGCGCGTGTGTGCGATACGCTGAAACGTGTGTGCACGCGTCTACGACTCAGCCCGACACGCCGCGATACGCTGAATCACAAAACCCTCCCACGTATCACACGTATCGCGCAAACTAAAAACACCAGAAAACTATATATCGTCCCAGATTTTACCCCGGTTACAATATTACAAAACTAAACACACCAAGGACCTACAGAACATAGCAGACACCCACCAAAAAAACCCTCTCTCCTATCTCCCTGCTTTGGCCGCAATTTGCGGCCAGATCAATTTTTCCGGCGGCCTGAAAGTTGGCTGGTGGGGTCGGGCTCTGGTGGTGGGGTCAGGGTGTCACTAGTATGCTATGGTCCACTCAATTTTATTCTGGACTCACTGGGGTAACAGCAGATATCAAAAAGCTAAGTTTGCTTTAAAAAGTCACATTTTGCACAATCATGAAAAAAATCAGGGTATTTTGGTGTAATCTGTGGTTACCTAGGTTCACAAGGCCCTAACAACACTTAATTAACTTAGTCTAGCCAAAACTAACCTTACTTAAGCAAAGATCACACTAATCACCATAATTATCACTAAAAACACGCAATCTAGCGCTAACAACTACCAATATACACTAATTAAACTAAACCAACGCACAAGTCTAGCATACAAGCAAGTGGAGCTCAGAGGTTATACCTCACTTGACCCTACGAGGCTGGGTCAGGAGAAGAAGAGAAGAAGAAGAAGCTGCTACTGCTGTTGCTGCTCCAGATGCTGTTGTTGTTGCTACTGCTGATGCTGATGCTGATGCTTGTTGTTGCTGTTGATGTTGTTATTGTTGCTGATGGTGTTGTTGATGGTGCTAGTGCTGGGGCTGCTTGGGCTGCTGCTACATGTGCTGGGGCTGCTGCTGCAAGGAGCTGCTGCTGTTGCTTAGTGTTGCTGATGCTGGGGCTGAAGCTGATGTAGCTGTTGTTGTTGCTCTGTTGTTGTTGTTGTGTGATGCTGCTGCTGTGCCTGCAGCTTCTGCTGCTGCTGATGATGGTGAGAGTGTGTGTGTGTGAGAGAGAGTGAATGAGTGAGAAATGAGAGGGTGTTGCAAACAAAAGAAATGATAATGCACAAGGTCAAGCCCCCATTTCTCTCTCTCTTGCCACATTAAATGCAAGCATGGGCTTGCCATGATGCACCCCTCTCTCTCTCATTTAATGCAAGCATGGCTTAGCCATGATGCATACTCTCTCTCAAGTCAACCAAAAGCATTTTAAATCCCATTTCATTTTTTAAAAAATATAACCTTAATTAAAATCATTTAACTTACTAATGGTGGGGTTAACCTACCATGGTTGTTAAATATGGTTTAACCCAAATTCTAACCCTAGTTTACATGCACAAGTTTGTGCAAGCTTAGGAAAATTCTAGAAAAATATTTATTAAATTTGAAAAATTATTTGAAAACCAATTTGGTAAACTTTTTATTAAAATAACATATTAAACTATAATTAACCACTAAACACATCCTAGGGTGTTACAATCTTCCCCCCCTTAGAGAAATTCGTCCCCGAATTTAAAATATAAGGCAACGCATACCTTCAACGAGATGAGGGAACTTCTTCCGCATCTCGCCCTCGGCCTCCCAAGTGATCTCTTCACCATTCGGGCTGCGCCAAAGCACCTTCACTGACGGCAAGACCTTCGATCTAAGTTTCTTCACCTGCCGGTCCAAGATCACGACTGGCTGCTCGGTGAACGTAAGATCGCGCTCGAGCTGAACGGTCTGATGCTGAATCAAGTGCGAAGGGTCATGTAGGTATCTGCGAAGCATCGACACGTCAAATACGGGGTGAACATCTAGGAAGTCGGGTGGAAGAGCCAAACGATAAGCTACTGCGCCCACACGCTCGAGGATCTCAAAGGGACCTATGAATCTGGTGTTAGTTATATGTATGCCCTAGAGGCCATTACTGTACATTGGATGTATATTGTAGTGGATGCTGGGACATATATAGGGAGGACTTTCTTGTTCGACATGATAGTATGCTATCTGGTTGCTCTTTACCTTAACGTGTATACTGATTGTCTCTATGTTACATGTTGGTAAAGCCCTTAGGATCTGTACTTGACTACCTGGACTATGATGCGGATCATACTAGTGGGGACATGGTAGTCCATAAGTACATCTTTCAAAGTCCCTAGTCGTGGGTGTATCGAGACGGGGCATCGATATACCAGAGTAGACTAGCGTGTACCTTCTCGACCCATACAGATGGGCGATGGATGATCCCATATCCATTGGTGTTTGACATCAGAGATGATATACGGGTGCTCAGTAGAGACTGGGTACACTGGACGGACTCGCCGAGAACTCCCAGATGGTATTATACCTCACGTCAGATGGCAGTTCTCTGGTGACACTGGTACAGAGTAGTCTGTTGACCCGAGATCGTCATAGAGTCTTGTGTGGTTCCCACTGTGCTTTGATTTCCATCTTACCACGTCCAAGAGGGCGTGCAAAACGGTGGTTTTTGGGTACAGTCCCGAGTCACATGGAGGCAATGAGCGATAGGAGGGGATTCGTCTCTCCCGGTATAGGGGGTTGATGTTGCGCTGTGTTCGATTGGCTATAACAGGAAATCCCTGGCCAGGGTTGCTGAGATTTACTGGTAAGTGTTACCAGTAGTTTCTCGAATAGTTATAGACCTCATATCGACACGACTTATCGAGCTATTGGGGTCTGACGTTTACCACCCCTAGGAGAGATATGCGACATATCAGACGATCAGACCGGACTGTACGGTAGTGTTACTGGTTGGATTCACTGGAGTGTGAGCGGGCTTGCTCGTCGATCTTCAGATCGCTCAATACCCGGGTGGCCGTTACGTTTAGCAGACCGCTTGCGGCTTGTGGGTGCTTGATATGATCATCATCTGCTGCCAGCGTATTGACGAGTCTTTAGAGTCCTACACAGAGGTTTCCTGGCTCAAGCGAAACGAAATAGGAGCGCATATGAGATATGTGCGGGACCGAGAATGATTCGTGTATGTGATACCGTATTTCATTCTCGCGATGAATGTATCGATTAGGTTATATGCGATATACCCTAGTTATCGAATCAAGGGTTGATTCGATAAACCGATGCATTGCATACTAGTCGGTTATATACGATATGACCGGATCGTTAAATCAAGTGTTGATTTAATGATTTAATGCATAATTATATATTTGATATATTAGTTTGCATTAACTAGTATCGGTTCACTTTAAAATGGATTTTCTCACTCGGGTGTGCGCATTGCATATGCGATATGATTTGTGCACTTGCTTGTATCATATTTGATGGTACATGCATGTTTGTGTGTAGGTTTAGTCTAAACCTTAGTTAAGTAAATGGTTAAGGTTATGTTTAAATATTTTAATCATTTATTAATTTATTTATTGCATTTTGGCAAAAGGAAAAATGGTTGCTTTATTTTGTTTCTATCTTGAAGTTTCATGAAGGATTGAAAAGTCAACCATTTTTGTTTCATGCCTAACCTAACCATTCACCTAACTAGGGTTTGCTCTCTACACATAACCATGGTTATGTTATGATAAAGATTGGATTATTCTTTTCTTTTTGATTAACTTATCATATCATTTTCCTTCTTCTTCTTCCTTGCTTCAAGTGAAGAAGCTTGAGGTCATCAATGGTGGATTGATGATTTGAGTGAGAAATCCAATTCTAAAGTCTACCCACTTCCTATTTCTTCATCCTCTACCTCTTGCCAAGTAGTAGAGTGTGTTTACTTCACAAGTTTCTTGACTTGGTGAAGTTGTGAGCTTGATCTAGCGATGCCTCGACGTAGATCATCTTCGGCATGGACATCGACGACCTAGCTCTCTTTTTCTCCGACGAAGCCGACTCTAGAGCCCGGATTTGATTTGGACAGCGGAGAGGACCTCGTTGCGGAGCCGTGGAGGTGGAGCACCGGATCTACAAAGGTTGTATTTCCGTATCTCTTAGTTAATTGTTAACTAGTTAGCTTTTTCGCCTAGACATCTAGCAAACGATCCGTAGTTTAGGGTTTGTAGGCACCATAATATTTGAAATTGCCATGGTTGATGGCTTGGGAGACCTCACTAGAGTGCCTAGGAACCCTACAGTGGTATCAGAGCCTGGCTAGAGCCTTAGGCGAAGTCCAGACGGAAATTGAAGTCCGAACGAACCCGAAACCCCGAACCATTATTGCTCTCTGGACTTTTTCCTAAAATGCGGATTTTTGTGAATTAAAAATTTCTAGAAAATACATAAAATAAAACTAAGAATTACGGTGCAAACTCAGGTGAGTAATTCGTTTGAACGGCGGCGGAACCGCGGCATAAGCACTGCTTATGCGGCGGTTCCGCGCTATATTGGTGACGTCATCGTACCTGCTCTGCACAGTAATTCCTATTATTTTATGCTGAGTTTTCTGGGAATATTTAAAACTTATTCCAGAGTTGATATTTCTGCAGTTGTTTTGGGGATTCGGTGTTTCGATCGGAGTATCAAATTTTGTCTGTGTGGCTTTCCGGATAAATTTTAGAATATGTTAAAAAGTTCGACCGGATATAAATACCCAACTTTTCCCATGTCGGGAAATTTCCAAGTGTTGGATCTTTCCGTAGTTTAACGATGTTCTAAGTAGTGCAAGTAACGCGATGGTCCCTCTAGAAGACACAAACCTTAACTCGATTATGTGACCGTCTTGAACTGCCCTTTGAACCTTCGGGTTTGGGGCAGTACGGCGTGCCACATGTGAGGCGTTGGCTTGACCCTTCTACGGCTGGACCGTTGGTACTGAGGCACGAACGGAATGTTGTTAGACTTATTTCATATGTTGAGCTGTATCGGGAAAACTTGGGTGTTCGATTGTTCGATCGGAAAGTTTGACATTTTCTATTTATCCGGAATGGGATACAATAATTGGAATTCACAATAAGTTATATGATAACTGAATGAATGTTATAAATCTAGCAGTTTAGTCTCACTTGATCGGTTGCCACGGAATTTTGATGTGATCAAAAGTCCGTCGCAATCATGTAGCGTACGCGGATACTCGCCGGGTAAACTTAATAGACAGCCTCGCTCCATAGCCCCGACCAAGTGACTGTAGGAGAACCCCGTCGCCGAAAGCATCCGTCCGGGTGCTCGCGGCAGCGGTGTTCCGCCTTGGTGCACTTCGTCGACGGTATTAGGGGTGCGGCCGTCTACTGAAGTTTGCGACGAGCATTCGATCAGGATGTCGGGAATCTTGTTGAATTGCCCGACTTGGTATTGAAAAGAGTTTTCGATTTTGAGACTAAAATGCGGGGTTTATAATTGTTAGGCATGCGATGTCTAAGGAATTCATTTGGTCAGGCATGCGATGTCTGAGGTGGTTGCGGATTCCAACTGTTGTAGTTTTACACTTTATTTTCTGTGACCGTAAGTGTAATATGTGATATCGCCGGTTTCGTTGCTATATGTCAACGACAATTGGGATGCGCATATTTACTTACGTTGATGACATGTGATGTTATGTGTTGCTGGATATGTTATATTGGATCGTCGTGTTTGAATAGCCGGGGGTTTTTATGTGAGATGAGTGTTTTTCATTTTCATTCATGTAAAAACTTGTATGTAATATTCTTTTATTGGGGCGCTTCCAGGTTGCGGGAGTTGTCACCTGTTGTATATTATTTACTTTTCCGCACTAGGATAGACCCAAGGAGGGGAGCACAAGTAACTGGGTTCTGGAGTCCAATGGGAGACCAACTCGAGGAGTCGAGTCCGGGTCTCCTAACTCTAGAATTGGTAGGGTTGCTTGCCGCTCTCGTAGGGGTCTAGGGGTGTGGGTTTGGCTATTCATCACGACCGTGGAATCCGTGTTTTATACTGGCTCGTATTGAAAACACGGACGTCCTAGTATATCAAATATTTCATATGATTCTTCTGCTGCGATATCTGTGATGTGATCATGTGATGTTCTGTGATAGATACAGTATATAGTATATATGATATATTATATAGATGTTACTTATGTTTTACACCCGCGCTAGCCCTGCCCTGCTCTGTCGTTAGTTACCTAACCTAACGGTGCACGAGGGGACATCGAGGCGAATGCGGATGGCATAAGTGTACGTCATATCTATCTGTGATGATTAGGTACTTATATGATGGGACTTCATTAATGTGATTAATGAAATAAAAGAAACCTAAGATGTTGTAGAATCGAATTTCAAAATAAAACAGGTAGCTACAGTTCTTGCTTTGCACAGCGATATATATGATATATCCTGCACCTTATTCGATGAGGAAAGGACCGAGATCCCTTCACCGGGAGTGACTCCTTTAGCAATAACTGGCAGATGCTACACACTCGGTTTGTCTTTTGATTGCTTTTAAGAGTTTTTGCTTTGCACAGTGATATATATGATATATCCCGCACCTCATTCGACGAGGAAAGGACCGACGATCCCTTCACCGGGAGTGACTCCTCTAGCAAAACTAGAAAAGCCTCAAAAACACTCCATTTCAAAATTCATTCGATCCTACAACGATATCAAGTTCATTACGCAATAGGTTTTCAGAAAAACCTGTCGTAGCCCTCCGTCATTTCAGATAAGTAGTAGTTAGTATTCGTGCTGCGTTTGTTGGCCTTTGTCAAGGCGCAGTGTGCGGTAGCTAACTGGTGCTTATCTGCTTATGCATATGATGCAGATTGAGTTAGGGTAGTCGTGCGACCTTGTTGGCCTTTGTCAAGGGCCGTGCGGGTGGGTTTAATTCAATCAGGAAATGACGGGTTGAACTTGACTAGCATCCTATGGTTTGTTGGCCTTTGTCAAGGTCATAGGAGGTTAGGGGCAAAATATTATCGGGAATTTCAAGTGTTGAAATTTGCAATGAGATTGCATACCTTCTATGAGATAGTTGGATCCCGATACCCACTGCGAGTAAGAGTTACTCCTGGGAGAGTTTTATACATTACAATTAGCCGATCAAGTAGGTGACTAGAAAGGTGTTAACGAGGTTACGCCTCTGGGAAAACGAGGTTTACATTAATTAGGTTCGTGCGAAAGCACGGGGGACCTCCCTCAAAGTACCGACACTGGCCTGGCTGAAAGATTGGCGAACTTGTAGTGTGTAATTAATCCCGGCTAGTCTTTCCTTTTAGGGTTTGAAGGAAGATTTGATAAAAAGCAGTGGGAGCCATCCTGATTAGATAAAATAATAACCAATCTATTCTTGACAGAGCGCACGCTGAGTGTTTTCTTCTCTCTCTCTCCTGGTAGCGACCATATCACGCCTTAATCAAGATAATAATACGGATTATTGACCGAACCCGCCTGTTATACTGAGCTGGGGAACATTGGTCCCGCTCCAACTTATAATTGTTATAAGACAGAGCAGGAAATTGGGGAATACCAGATTTCCCATGCCGCCCAAACGAGGAGAGTGCATGATGATGCATCATCTTCGGGTGTGTTCATTATACAGAACTGTTTCTCAGTATCCTTTACGTCCTGGGTATATGATACCGGATCAGGATCCCAGATATGTAATCCGTTACATAGGGCTACAGATAGGTAGAGAACTGAGAACGGGTGATAAGTTTCATGAGGCAGAAAACGGGGCAAATGTTGCAGCCAAGTCTGTTGGTCACTGTCACCCTGTATTACCGATACATTGATTCTGAACGAATGTTGTTAGATACCGAACCTGATATACAAAATCATATCAGTCTCTTTATTAGTAAAGAAAGGATATAATTTTGTATTGTTGGATAATGTTTTGAACATTTCCTATATCAAAAGTTAATCGGTTCAGGCACGTTATCTAAAAGCGTTGATGTTCTAAATCAAACTACAGTTCTTAGTATACGAATCACACACAAGAGGAAGAGTTCAGAATTGAACGAATCCTTCTTGAGGTATTGTAGACTAGGTCAGATCAATGTGACCCGACTAGCTGAAGTTACATGTAGATGCATATTTAAATCAGTTTGAATTTACATCTTGTGAAACTCGCTAGTCATGTCACAAAGATAAGATGACCACAGCTCTGTTTATTGGAAACAGAGAAAGAGTTAGTGAACTCTTGGGATGATACATGTTGATGTATGTAGGTCCCCAGTCTACAAATGCCAGGACTGGTTCTTTATACTTCATTATATTCTCTGATAATCTCTCAAGATTCAGAAATATGTTCCTGTTGAAACATAAGTCCGAACCTTTTGAGATATTCACGGAATATAAGTTAGAAGTAGAGAACCAAAACAGGTAAAAGTATTATGTCCTTTGATGTGATCAGGGAGGAGAATACTTGAGCACGGAATTCCTGGACTATTCTAAAGGAGAATGAGATTCTCTCTCAGCATTACTCCTCCGTATACACCATAGCACGATGGTATATCGGGGCGGAGCAGATACACCCTATGTGATATGGTGTGCTCTATGATGAGTACTACTGAGGTACCTGTTTCTTTTTTGGGAGTTATGCACTTGAGAAGTTGCATACCTGTTGAATAGGGTTCAAATCAAATCAGTCGCCTACCATTTCATATGTGATATGGAAAGGGAAGAACCCATGTCTTAAGCTAGTTAAGATTTGGGGTTGTCCGGCCTATGTCTAAAAGCAAAATCCGGACAAGCTCGAGGCAAGATCTGTTATGTAGAACTGGAAAGGTTCCAGCTATACAAAATACAGCTGATGATTTGATAGAACCAAAGGATTCAATAGTTACCAACGAACCTCAGCCTCTCCGCCGATCTAGTAAGGTTCCTCACCCACCTGAGAGATACTTCGGTTCCTCTATGACAGTGGGAGCGAGGATTGCATCATGAGATGATGACCCAACTAGTTTCGAACTGGCCATCAGGAGTGAGACTCTGTAAGAATGGCTGGATGCTTAGTGATCTGAGATGGAATCCTTATACACCAACAAAGTATGGACTTTGGTTGCTATATCTGAAGGGTTAAATCCCCGTCAGGAGCAAGTATATCTTGAGAAGATTACTTGGTGTACATGGAAAAGTTGAAACTTTCAAAGCTAGACTTGTTAAAAGTTTGCATCATTGACCAGGTGTGGATAATGATGAAACCTTTTCAAGTAACTATGCTTAAGTCCATCCAGATCCTACTTATCACGGCTACATACCATGACTACGATATCTGGTGGTTGGGTGCCATGACTGCTTTTCTAAATGATGATTTGGAAGAGAGCGTCTATAAGTACACAGCCAGAGGGCTTCGTAGACAGTGGGAGCAGCGGAAACGTGTGCAAGATGCTTTATAAGATAAAGCAAGTATCGCGGAGTTGGAACATCTGTTTTGATGAATTAGTCAAAGAGTTTGACATCATCAAAATGGTAGATGAACCTTGTATAAACAAAAGGGTAGTAGGAAATATGGTGATGATCCTCGTAGAGTACGTGGATGACATACTCTTGATAAGAAAGGAGTTTCTTATGCTACGCTCGATCAATCTCCGTTTATCACCATAATTCTCCATATAGGATCAAAGTGATACCTCCTAAATCCTGGATTTTGGATCTATGAGATAGATCTAAATGGATGTTAGGATTCTCACTAGTTGTAGTGAGAAGGTATCAATCGACCCTGCGGAGAATCACTGGAAGTGTTCCAGGGTGATAATGACGACTGAATGTCAGTCGCAGGCATTGTCTTTACCCTCAGTAAAGGGACGGTATGTTGGAAGAGTTCCAAGCTAGATACCGTGGCATACTAGACGATAAAGGCTGAATATATCGCTACTTAAGATGCTGCCAAAGAGGCTGTTTGGGTGTATATTGGTTCATGAGATGAACTATGTTCCTCCCATTGTGTGACAATGGAGTTGTGGCTTATGCCAAGGAACGTCCGTCCCATCAGTGATCCAGACATATTCTAAGGCAGTATCACTTGATCATGGAGATAGTTGATCTCCAGGGAGATCGAGTTTTGGAGAATAGACTTAGAGGACAACACAGCGGATCCACTCACAAAGGCCTGTTCCCAGAGAGAGACTTTTATGGGATGGTTGAGTATGAGATACTACAACCACTGCTACAGATGGCCCTAGTGCAAGTGGGAGATTGTTAGTTATATGTATGCCCTAGAGGCCATTACTGTACATTGGATGTATATTGTAGTGGATGCTGGGACATATATAGGGAGGACTTTCTTGCTCGACATGATAGTATGCTATCTGGTTGCTCTTTACCTTAACGTGTATACTGATTGTCTCTCTGTTACATGTTGGTAAAGCCCTTAGGATCTGTACTTGACTACCTGGACTATGATGCGGATCATACTAGTGGGGACATGGTAGTCCATAAGTACATCTTTCAAAGTCCCTAGTCGTGGGTGTATCGAGACGGGGCATCGATATACCAGAGTAGACTAGCGTGTACCTTCTCGACCCATACAGATGGGCGATGGATGATCCCATATCCATTGGTGTTTGACATCAGAGATGATATACGGGTGCTCAGTAGAGACTGGGTACACTGGACGGACTCGCCGAGAACTCCCAGATGGTATTATACCTCACGTCAGATGGCAGTTCTCTGGTGACACTGGTACAGAGTAGTCTGTTGACCCGAGATCGTCATAGAGTCTTGTATGGTTCCCACTGTGCTTTGATTTCCATCTTACCACGTCCAAGAGGGCGTGCAAAACGGTGGTTTTTGGGTACAGTCCCGAGTCACATGGAGGCAATGAGCGATAGGAGGGGATTCGTCTCTCCCGGTATAGGGGGTTGATGTTGCGCTGTGTTCGATTGGCTGTAACAGGAAATCCCTGGCCAGGGTTGCTGAGATTTACTGGTAAGTGTTACCAGTAGTTTCTCGAATAGTTATAGACCTCATATCGACACGACTTATCGAGCTATTGGGGTCTGACGTTTACCACCCCTAGGCGAGATATGCGACATATCAGACGATCAGACCGGACTGTACGGTAGTGTTACTGGTTGGATTCACTGGAGTGTGAGCGGGCTTGCTCGTCGATCTTCTGATCGCTCAATACCCGG
The DNA here is from genome assembly GCA_030015575.1 of Agapanthus africanus. Taxonomy (NCBI): domain Eukaryota; kingdom Viridiplantae; phylum Streptophyta; class Magnoliopsida; order Asparagales; family Amaryllidaceae; genus Agapanthus; species Agapanthus africanus. The sequence goes on from JASDDO010000314.1 coordinate 244,098, forward strand.
GTGGCCGTTACGTTTAGCAGACCGCTTGCGGCTTGTGGGTGCTTGATATGATCATCATCTGCTGCCGGCGTATTGACGAGTCTTTAGAGTCCTATACAGAGGTTTCCTGGCTCAAGCGAAACGAAATAGGAGCGCATATGAGATATGTGCGGACCGAGAATGATTCGTGTATGTGATACCGTATTTCATTCTCGCGATGAATGTATCGATTAGGTTATATGCGATATACCCTAGTTATCGAATCAAGGGTTGATTCGATAAACCGATGCATTGCATACTAGTCGGTTATATACGATATGACCGGATCGTTAAATCAAGTGTTGATTTAATGATTTAATGCATAATTATATATTTGATATATTAGTTTGCATTAACTAGTATCGGTTCACTTTAAAATGGATTTTCTCACTCGGGTGTGCGCATTGCATATGCGATATGATTTGTGCACTTGCTTGTATCATATTTGATGGTACATGCATGTTTGTGTGTAGGTTTAGTCTAAACCTTAGTTAAGTAAATGGTTAAGGTTATGTTTAAATATTTTAATCATTTATTAATTTATTTATTGCATTTTGGCAAAAGGAAAAATGGTTGCTTTATTTTGTTTCTATCTTGAAGTTTCATGAAGGATTGAAAAGTCAACCATTTTTGTTTCATGCCTAACCTAACCATTCACCTAACTAGGGTTTGCTCTCTACACATAACCATGGTTATGTTATGATAAAGATTGGATTATTCTTTTCTTTTTGATTAACTTATCATATCATTTTCCTTCTTCTTCTTCCTTGCTTCAAGTGAAGAAGCTTGAGGTCATCAATGGTGGATTGATGATTTGAGTGAGAAATCCAATTCTAAAGTCTACCCACTTCCTATTTCTTCATCCTCTACCTCTTGCCAAGTAGTAGAGTGTGTTTACTTCACAAGTTTCTTGACTTGGTGAAGTTGTGAGCTTGATCTAGCGATGCCTCGACGTAGATCATCTTCGGCATGGACATCGACGACCTAGCTCTCTTTTTCTCCGACGAAGCCGACTCTAGAGCCCGGATTTGATTTGGACAGCGGAGAGGACCTCGTTGCGGAGCCGTGGAGGTGGAGCACCGGATCTACAAAGGTTGTATTTCCGTATCTCTTAGTTAATTGTTAACTAGTTAGCTTTTTCGCCTAGACATCTAGCAAACGATCCGTAGTTTAGGGTTTGTAGGCACCATAATATTTGAAATTGCCATGGTTGATGGCTTGGGAGACCTCACTAGAGTGCCTAGGAACCCTACATCTGGGGCTAAGCTTCCCCTTCCGTCCAAACCTCATCAATCCCTTCATCGGAGAGACCCTCAGAAACACGTGATCGCCAACTGTGAACTCTAGTCTGCGGCGGCGCCTATCAGCATACGATCTCTGCCTGTTCTGAGCTGTCCTCATCCTGTCTCGAATCAGCTGTATCTTCTCAGTCGTCTCCTGTACGATCTATGGCCCCAAAATACTGCCCTCGCTGAGCTCTGTCCAACAGACGGGCGATCTACATCTCCTCCCATACAAAGCCTCGAAAGGTACCATCCGAATCGTATCCTGGAAGCTATTGTTGTAGGAGAACTCTATCAAGGGTAAATGATGATCCCAGCTACCACCAAAATCTAAAACGCACGCTCGGAGCATGTCCTCGAGAGTCTGAATGGTCCGCTCTGACTGTCCGTCGGTCTGCGGATGAAATGCTATGCTGAAACTCAAGCGCGTGCCCAAAACCTCCTGAAGCCTCTGCCATAGTCGTCTGGTAAACTGGGTGCCTCTGTCGGACATAATACACGTCGGGACTCCATGCAGTCACACAATCTCGTCGATGTATATCTGGGCATACTGAGCAAATCCGAAAGTCGTCTTCACTGGCAGGAAGTGAGCCGCTTTCGTCAGTCGATCCACGATCACCCAAATAGAGTCATACCCTGCATAGTCCTGGGTAGACCCACTACGAAATCCATCGAAATCGGTTCCCATTTCCACTCCGGAATGGGTAACGTCTATAGCTCCCCTGCGGGCCTCTGGTGTTCGGCCTTGACTTGCTGACAAGTCAGGCATCTAGACACGAAATCTGCAATGTCCCTCTTCATTCCGTCCCACCAGTAGACCTCTCTCATATCATGGTACATCTTGGTGGAACCGGGATGGACACTGTACACCGATCGATGTGCCTCCTCAAGAATATCGCGCCATCATCCCTCAGTATCTGGTACGCACAGTCTAGACCCAAATCGTAATATCCCCTGATCATCAATCACGAACTCGGAGAATCTGCCCTGTCCAATCTGTGCCATGATCTCTGAGCAACGGTCATCCCCGCGCTGTGCCTCATATATACGGTCAAGCAACTATGGGCGTGCACGAACATGCGCAAGCTGTCCCCCGATCTGCGTGAACTCGAACTGCACTCGGCTGTCGCACAATACCTGCCAATCTGCCGATGACTGCCTCTGTACTGCACTCAAACCTGCTAGACTACCCTTGGGCCTTCTACTCAAAGCATCTACTACTACGTTAGCCTTGCCCGGGTGATATAAGATCTCGCAGTCGTAGTCCTTTACCAGTTCCATCCAACGGCGCTGTCGGAGATTCAGGTCTCGCTGCTGAAATATGTACTTGAGGCTCTTGTGATCAGTGAATATCTGGCACGACTCGCCGTATAGGTAATGTCGCCAGATCTTAAGTGCAAAGACCACTGCAGCCATCTCCAGATCATGAGTGGGGTAGTTCTGTTCATGTTTCTTCAATTGCCGGGAAGCATAAGCGATCACCCTGCCATGCTGCATCAATACGCACCCTAGCCCCACTCGTGAAGCGTCACAATAGACTGCAAATCCGCCTGATCCTGAAGGCAACGATAATACTGGCGCCGTAGTCAAACAAGTCCGTAGCTGCTGAAAACTGTGCTCGCAATCCTCTGTCCAATCGAAGGGAACTCCTTTCCGGGTCAATCCGGTCAAGGGTGCAGCAATACGGGAGAAATCCTGTACAAATCGCCTGTAGTAGCCGGCCAGTCCTAGAAAGCTGCGTATCTCAGTAACGGATGTAGGTCTGGGCCAGCTCTGAACGGCCTCAATCTTCCTTGGGTCCACACATATACCATCCCGTGTAATCACGTGACCCAAGAAGTCTACGCTGTCGAGCCAGAATGCGCACTTGGAGAATTTTGCATAAAGCTGGTGCTCCCTCAAGGTCTGCAGTGTGATCCGCAGGTGCTGCTCGTGCTCCTCTCTGCTCCGGGAATACACCAATATATCGTCAATGAATACGATGATGAACAAGTCGAGATACGGCCGGAATATACGGTTCATCAAGTCCATGAAGGCTGCTGGCGCGTTGGTGAGTCCGAACGACATCACCAAAAACTCATAATGGCCATAACGTGTACGGAAAGCTGTCTTCAGAATGTCCTCCCGTCGAACTCGCAGCTGATGATAGCCCGATCGCAAATCGATCCTCGAAAAATATCCTGCCACCTGAAGCTGGTCAAACAAATCGTCGATACGTGGCAAAGGATATCTGTTCCGCACGGTCACCCTGTTCAGCTGCCGGTAGTCGATACACAAACGTAAGCTTCCGTCCTTCTTCTTGACAAACAGGACCGGTGCACCCCAAGGAAAAACACTGGGTCGAATAAGTCCCTTGTCCAGCAAATCTTGCAACTGACTTTTCAACTCACTAAGCTCCTCCGGGGCCATCCGAGAAGGCGGTATAGAAATAGGCCCCGTGCCGGGAATCAAATCAATACAAAACACAACATCACGCTCAGGCGGTAGCCCAGGAAGCTCGTCAGGAAATACGTCAGGGAACTCACATACAATCGGAACCTGGTCCAATGGAACATCTGTAGCTCTAATGTCGCAAACATAAGCTAGGAATCCCTGACATCTCTTCCTCAACAGCTGTCCAGCGCGAAGAGAAGAAATCAAAATGTGAGGGGTGGCACCACGGTCCCCCTGCACAACAAAAGCCGACTCGCCGGGAAAACAAAATCTCACTGTCTTCTCGCGGCAGTCCACAGACGCATAGCACGTGGCTAACCAATCCATGCCCAAAAGAACGTCGAAGTCCAACATCTTAAGAAGGATCAGGTCGACAGGCAGATCTCTCTCGCCAATACGGACAACACGGGATCGGAACACGTGCCTAGCAACAAACGACTCTCCCACTGGAGTGGTCACAACAAGCGGCTGATCAAGCAGACCGGACTCTCTAGCCAAACTCGGCACGAAGTGTGTGGATACGTACGAGTGCGTGGATCCGGGATCGAACAATACGTGTGCATCAACAGAATATACTGATAAGATACCTGAGACCACCGCATTGGACGCCTGCGCGTCCTGATGCGTCAACGTGAAAACTCATGCCTGTCCTCCACCTGCAACTGGCGGTCCCCTACTAGGAACTGGCTGTACTCTGCCGGTGGCTGGCTGTCCTCTGCCTCGACCACCTCGCCCTCTAGAAACAAACCCTCCACGACCACGGTCTCTCTTTGCATGGGTCTGACGCGGAGCAACTGCGGGTACAACAGGTAACGCCCTCTGGGGTGGAGAAGGTGGAAGTGTGACATATGGTACGGCTGCCTCTCTACGGGGTATCTCAGGACACTCTCGAACACGATGATAGGAACTCCCGCATCGGTAACATCCGGATGATACTGGCTGACCCTCCTGGGGATAAGAGCTGAAAAGCTGACCTCGTCTCGAGTCTCTGCCACCTGCAAGGTGTCTGTCGCGGCGCCTGAACGGCCGTATCCGTGCTGATGTATCAGTACGAACCCTCTTCGGCCCTGGAACTACCAAAGTCTCTGCAAGGCGCTCCTCAACCAAAAGGGCTGCGTCTACCGCTGCGGCATAGGTCTCATAATGCTGGGAGTTGATCGCAAGGAATAGCAGGGTAAGCAAGCCTCGAACAAATCTCTTGACTCGCATCTCCTCGGTAGCCACTAGGTACGGAGCATAAACCGATAGCTCGGTGAACAGCACATCGTACTCTGCCACTGTCATCTCTGGCGTCTGGCGCAAGGACTCAAACCTGCATGCTCGGGCATCCCTAACACTCTGGGGAAGGAAGCGGGCAAGGAACATCATCACGAACTCTGTCCAGGTCATAGGAGGAAGACCTGCTGCTCTGCCCTTCTCAACTGATTCGCACCATTTCTGCGCAAGACCTTCCAGGCGAAAGCTCGCGAACTCCACCTATCTCGCATCTGCGCATCTGAGGGAACGGCATATCCGGGCCATCCTATCAATGAAAGATTGCGGGTCCTCGGCTGCATCTGTGCCTGTGAAGACTGGAGGCATCAGCCTCATGAACTCTGATAGCGATACTGTAATCACCTCCGTGGCTGCAGGGGCAACTGGCTGTACGGTCGGTACCATCGCGGTCCCTGTGACTGGTGGAGCTACCACTGGTCGCTGCGCTCGAAGAGTCTCAACTAGCGATCCTATCATCTGGCGCATCTCCTGCATGCTGGATCCCACCGTCTGGCGCATCTCCTGCATACCAGCCCCTAACGTGGCGATCTGATCTGTCATGGGAGGATCAGTCTGCTCGGGTACGACGGGTGCACTGCCCGGATCAGTCCTCGTCTCGGACGACTCAACACGAATCTCGGCCCTCACGGCCGCTCTCTGCGCCCTAGTAGTCTTTGGCGGCATAGTGGCTAAAAAGGAAAGTAGGATTCGATAAGGATACGGAAATCGAATCGCAAGAATGTATGCAATAATGAAGGAATTTCAACCAATAAGTCCTAAGGTCGCTTAGGCGGAGTACCGTGTCGTGAGTATGCCGCGGTACATACGCACGCTACGCCACTCTGCTGCAGCTACCTACTCCATCATACCAGGGTCATCCTACACTCCGAAGGTAAAAACCTACGCTCTGATACCAACTTTGTCACGACCCAAAGTTCGGCCCGTGACCGGCACTTAACCACGTAAAGTCTACAGGCGTAACGCGACTAAGTAAACCGAAACCCAGAAATCAAAACCATTTTAAATATAGAGTGTTAAAACATTTTAGTAGAAGCATTTGTAAAATGTTTAGAAAACCATAAGTAATTTAGTAGAAAACCTTTTTAGTTCAAGAGTTACATTTTAATAATTTTGGCAACATTTCCTTTATAAAAGTTTGTCCCGCAAGTCGGGTAAAGGCAAGGTGTAATCGGAGTAACATGTGAAATGAATAGAGCATCACAATATGATATATGACGCCGTAGCGAAGAATGAGCAGTAAATCAAAGACAAATATCATAAAAGATAAGACTGCATAAATAAAGTCGGCTCACAGCGAGCTCGACACCAGAGTACAAAATAACATACATCGCGATCACAACTGTCTCTAAGTCAATACATGAAGGTAGATGGAGTATACTAGATACATCAATATACAACTGAAAAATAAACAGATACCGTACAAAACCCACCTAATAGCAAAAGGGCTCACACGCCTCAGAAATGGTATCTGTGTCAAAAGATGCGGTAAACAGCCAGCCGCGACTACTCCAAGGGGCAACCTGCAAGCACTGTGGCACAACGAGGGTGAGTTGCCAACTCGTGAATAGTAGATAACATATAAAGGTAATCGCGAGTATGCACGTGCTGCGATACTCTAACCTATGCCAACAGATAAACATCTATATGATGAACCGGGTGCTCAATATCATGCAACAAGTGCGAGCTAGTAATCATGTCTATATGATGAGCAAGGTATGTGATAATCAGGCATGGCGATGCAATCTAACAACCCTATATATATATGATGTGCAGGGTACGCAATGATATGCAAGCATGTGTACTCTATCAGGTATGCTAGCTACATATGCTAGCTACAGGATGAGATGTCAAGTACTAAATACTGAGTATGGGAGAAATAATGTCTACACGGAATGTCAACGTGGAAAACATAACTGGTGTCTGTCAATACACCCCAATCCCAATACAACTCAGGCGCTGTCATCCACATCGGCCCTCAAATCCTGTAATCTCATAAAATCGTGAGTGCCCAACATCGGCACCCAAATATCAAGAAAACTCGTGTCCAGCATCGACCCGCAAAACCTCATATCTCGGGCATCCGTCCGTCCGGGTTAGCCCACGGGCTCTGTCTGCGGTATCGACCCTCGGCCCCGGCAGTACGAGTCGTCCCGTATCCATCTCTCGACCCTGGTCGGTATCCTCCGGATAACCGCTAGGTCAAACCAATCACCGGTAGGTAGTAATCCCTCTGCCAGGCTCACCGTCTACTGCACAGCGATCCGTTCTCGCCCCGGGGTACCATACCAGGTCCACTATGTACCCGCAATCGGCCTCGTCCAGCTCCTCGACTCGGGTTCACATGTATCGCTCTAGCACCGAGAAAACACATGGTGGACGCACTGAAATATCATATCAAGGGAAACCGGGTTTTCAAACAGTACGTATTTTCTTAAAATAGTACTCCGGTTCCCAAATCCAGAAATCACAGAAATCAAATCCAATGCGTAAATCCATGCAATGTGTCGTATGACACTTCGAGTAAAAGAAAGGGAGAACCGCTCTTTTTAAAAGATCCAGTTTTGAAAATATCTTTTGCGGTCCCTTAGTTTTAAATCAAGTCAATATCATCCATGTATGTAACATATGAATATGGGTATAGGTAGGGACGTGCGAATGGATAAGTACGCAAAATGAATATTGCAATGTACATGTGAGCTAATGCAGACATATAATGTATATGCGCCCGAGTATGAATATATGTGATGTATATGGCACAAGTATGAATATGTGAGGTATATGTGCTCAAGTATGAATATGTGCAGTGTAGGGGGCACAAAGGTAAACATATCAAGGTATATATGTATATGCACTATGACGAAATATAATGGTGCAAATGCACAGGTAGTGAGATATCAATGAAGGTATGCAAAATCGTAAGCGTCTAGTGTACATAATATGAATATAACATATGCTGATATGTGGCAGGTCATGACAACATCAATAAAACGGAATCAATATCCTAAATGATTTCTAGCAATCCTATACTGTGAGTGTCATGGCAATCACTAACGGCGTGAGTGTAGCATATAAATCGTGCTCATGCAACTGATACCGCTAGTGACAGTGCAGTGTTCTATACTACCAGTTCTATATATAACAAAAGGTTTGCTACTCTAGTATGTCTATATGAACACATAAGACTAAATATCCTATTACGCCCCAACGCTTAACGCCATACGGGCGATTTCCTCGTAGATGTTAAATCTACTCACCTGGTCGCGTGCTAAGTATAGCCGACCACCTGCTTCCCTTTCCTGGCGACGTATGACGTACCCGCCTGTGAACCTGGAATTTACACAAGGAATCCAATTATATAAGCAAGAGTCTCGCAAAACGCGATATCGAAACAAAACGACAAACTCGCGTCGCTAATCAACGCGCGTGTGTGCGATACGCTGAAACGTATGTGCACGTGTCTACGACTCAGCCCGACACACCGCGATACGCTGAATCACAAAACCCTCTCACGTATCGTGCGTATCGCGCAAACTAAAAACACCAGAAAACGATATATCGTCCCAGATTTTACCCAGGTTACAATATTACAAAACTAAACACACCAAGGACCTACAGAACATAGCAGACACCCACCAAAAAAACCCTCTCTCCTATCTCCCTGCTCTGGCCGCAATTTGCGGCCAGATCGATTTTTCCGACAGCCTGAAAGTTGGCTGGTGGGGTCGGGCTCTGGTGGTGGGGTCAGGGTGTCACTAGTATGCTATGGTCCACTCAATTTTATTCTGGACTCACTGGGGTAACAGCGGATTTCAAAAAGCTAAGTTTGCTTTAAAAAGTCACATTTTGCACAATCATGAAAAAAATCAAGGTATTTTGGTGTAATCTGTGCTTACATAGGTTCACAAGGCCCTAACAACACTTAATTAACTTAGTCTAGCCAAAACTAACTTTACTTAAGCAAAGATCACACTAATCACCATAATTATCACTAAAAACACGCAATCTAGCGCTAACAACTACCAATATACACTAATTAAACTAAACCAACGCACAAGTCTAGCATACAAGCAAGTGGAGCTCAGAGGTTATACCTCACTTGACCCTACAAGGCTGGGTCAGGAGAAGAAGAGAAGAAGAAGAAGCTGCTACTGCTGTTGCTGCTCCAGATGCTGTTGTTGTTGCTACTGCTACTGCTGATGCTGATGCTTGTTGTTGCTGTTGATGTTGTTATTGTTGCTGATGGTGTTGTTGATGGTGCTAGTGCTGGGGCTGCTCGGGCTGCTGCTACATGTGCTGGGGCTGCTGCTGCAAGGAGCTGCTGCTGTTGCTTGGTGTTGCTGATGCTGGGGCTGAAGCTGATGTAGCTGCTGTTGTTGCTCTGTTGTTGTTGTTGTGTGATGTTGCTGCCGTGCTTGCAGCTTCTGCTGCTGATGATGATGCTGGGAGTGTGTGTGTGTGAGAGAGAGTGAATGAGTGAGAAATGAGAGGGTGTTGCAAACAAAAGAAATGATAATGCACAAGGTCAACCCCCATTTCTCTCTCTCTTGCCACATTAAATGCAAGCATGGGCTTGCCATGATGCACCCCTCTCTCTCTCTCATTTAATGCAAGCATGGCTTAGCCATGATGCATACTCTCTCTCAAGTCAACCAAAAGCATTTTAAATCCCATTTCATTTTTTAAAAAAATATAACCTTAATTAAAATCATTTAACGTACTAATGGTGGGGTTAACCTACCATGGTTGTTAAACATGGTTTAACCCAAATTCTAACCCTAGTTTACATGCACAAGTTTGTGCAAACTTAGGAAAATTCTAGAAAAATATTTATTAAATTTGAAACATTATTTGAAAACCAATTTGGTAAACTTTTTATTAAAATCACATATTAAAATATAATTAACCACTAAACACATCCTAGGGTGTTACAAATAAAAAAGAAGAAGATCCCACATCTTCAAAAACAAAGATCTTGATGATCATTAATGGCCAAAATGTTGTTAACAGAGATTCAATCTCTAAAAAGAAAAGGACTTGGAGCCTCAAGTGAAACATACGCGAGCACCCAAAAGATTCCCTTAAATAGAACTTGGTGCCTCACATGCTTCCCACATGAGCGCCCAAGCAAAAGATCTGGCTCCGCACGTGCTTCCCACGTAAGCGCCATACCAAGTGCTTAACACTCCATATTTAGTCAAAATGACCAAGTGCTTAATACTGATTAGGCAACGTCCATATCTCAGGGCCTCACTTGCTTCCCACGTGAGCGTCATACCAAGTGCTTAGCACTCCATATTCAGTCAAAATGACTAAGTGTTTAGCACTAATTGGGCAGCGCCCATATCTCAGCGCCTCACGTGCTCCTTATGTGAGTGCCATACAAAAGTGCTTAGCACTATATATTCAGTCAAAATGACTAAAATGCTTAGCACTGATTAAGTAACGCCCATGTCTGAGCACCTCACATGATACACATGTGAGCGCCAAAGTCCCAAAAAAATGCTCAGCACTTCCGCATAAAAGAAAATGGCTGAGCAAACAGAACCACAAATAAATACTTAGCACTTTTAAATAAAAAATCTGAGCAGACCAAGTCCAAATTGGTTAAAAGTCTCTCTGAAAAGTTTCTTGCAGCTGAGCCCAAATGCTCTGTTGTTTGGATCTTAATAAAATTTAATGATCCTGAAAATATTGCTAAGTTGATCTTAGTCTAAAAATAAGACTAATGTATTCTTAGTTAAAATAAATTGAGCACAAACGCTCATATATTTAAGTTAATCTTAATCTCAAACATGATTAACGGTCCTTAAATAAACCAAAATATTTTTGAACTAAAGAAATATATAACCTAAGTTCAAAACCCAAATTCATAAATATACGGATTTGGACTAATCCGCGCTCTACGGACGACGACATAAACTAGTCTCCGTATACAATCCGCGGGCAACCTTAACAAACAAAATAACACACGACACAAAGTGAACTGTTGGAGAAGGAGAAAGTGGTTATCATAATACGATAACGTAATTAACTGCAGGGGCTTGCGCCTGCAGTGAAGAGCGTCCTCACCATCAAAAACCTCTCACAAATGAGGGGGAATCTGATAAAGTTTACTATATCGGTCGCATCTATCCAAACCTCCAATATATGGTGCCATAAATCAACTTGGTATCTTTGGAGAGGTGGATTGATATGTCCAAATATTATCTGCCCCTGAATTCAGGCTAGACGTCCCAAGCGTCTCGGTCCGGTCTTCGGCCGTAAACAGATTCTGGCATGCCCGGTGGGACCTCTTCCTCTTTCCACTCCACACTTCGTGTACCGTGTTTCTCGAACGAAATCGCGGTCCGCTATGACTGCCCTTGGATTCAAGGAACTGAAACTTAGTGTCTTGCTCCTGTGCAGAAAATCAATGGCTCTCAACTGCACCTCATGCAACAGAAACTCCCGCTCCACCCCAATTGAAAGAGTGACCTATGGGCCTAACACGGCCTCTATTTTCTCAATGCCGGTGGGGTATGTCACACAAGCCACTACCGGACTGTTCTTCGGGACCATACTCCTACCTGTGAGTTTTGGTGCCTCAACGCCATGAGAAGAAGCTCCCTGAAAGTTGGTCTTCGATTGGCTGGCAACCACGATGGCTCCCATCAGCAAGCCGTCAAACCCTAAAACTTCAATCTTCAACAGGCTGAGCAAATGCTCGAGCGGGACCGTAAAGAAGCTCGTGATACCTGAAGGGTCTACCCTAAAAAGGCTATCCCTCCCTACACCTGCTACAGACGAAGCCGGTAAAGGTGTTTCCCCCATCAGACGGTCGGTCTTCGAAAGATTGGCCAGCTCTCCTCAAACTCTATCAAGGACGTCGGTCTTCAATAGGCTGACACCGATTGAAACACCTCAGCAAAGCTGGGGGCATGATGAATCTGCTTCCAAAATTGAGGTGGTCCCTTCATCAAGGCACGCTCGATATCGCCACTAGTGCCGAATAAGACAGGCTGGGGGCAACTCTCCCTCAGAACTCACACTACCAGCTCCTATGGTGGAGGTCAACACTACTGTTCCAACTGGGAACAGTTTTGCACCGCTTAAGAGGGTGCGCAAAAACTCCTCAACGGCGGTGCTAAAGAAATCACCCCCACTTGCAAAAGTTATAGTGCAGGCAAAATCGAAGCAGCCTTATCAGCGGTTCTCCTCGCAAATTCATAGAGTCTGACGAAAAGTCAAAGACTCGGTGATTAACAAAAATTACTCTCGTCGACCAAAGAAACCTGAGGGCCGGCAAAGAAAAGATCTCTCCTCCGCCATACAACGGGGAACTTCTCCTAAACAGGTGCATGTCACATCGGCTCCTTCAACTCCAATCTCTCATAAAAGAACGAGGCTAGAGAAAACTCTACCGTCCGCGGCAAATTCCAAAGGAGATGGACCTAAACGCCCCAAGTCTGGGGGCATAACCGTACATACGGTCTATATGGCTTCAAGAAAAGAAGAAAGCCATGCCTCGATGAGTCATCGACTACAAACCCGGTCACTGACTAAGGCTCAAGAGCAACAGAAAAAGCTCCAGGAAATGCTGACCAAAATTGCAGCGCTTACCGGACAAAAAGAAGGCCCGGACAAAGAAGTCGAACAGCGCCAAGAGAAAGAGACCGATACGGAATTTCTGCGAAGGGTGCTGGAGAGAAAGGACAAAGAGGCTACTGAGTAAGCTGCTAACATAAAGCAGATAGCTCTCTTATTCCAAGACATGGTTGGAATGATGATCCAACCAGAACCCCCGGCTAAAGATCCGCCGATAATCATCAAGGATGACAGAGGGGAAACATTAAACCCTCCTCCGGCCTTATCAGCGGCCAAGAAGGAAACAATCTCCAAGGCCGCCCTGGATGATTACATTGCTCGGCAAATAAGAGCTCACCAAGCTAATGAAGCCGCCGGCCAAATTGTCAGAACCGGGCGACCATATCCTGGATGGTATGATCAAATCAAATACCCGTTGGGATATACAATCCCCAAGTTCCATGTCTACAAAGGACAGGTAACCCTCACCGACACGTCGTGCAATTCAGAGCTCTATGCGGCAACACTGGAGGAGACGACAAACTGTTGTTTCGCCAGTTTGTCGGCAGCTTGTCAGAAACAGCCTTCGAATAGTACTCGGTGCTCCAAAATGACTCCGTGAAAACCTTCGCAGAAATGGAACTGCTATTCACACAGCGTTTCGTCAGTGCGAGCGAACGCACACCGATCATGGCATTAATCAATGCCAGGGTAAAGCCGGAAGAAACCTGGGTCCAATATGCGATCCGGTGGCGCAACCTGTGGTCTAAGTATGAACAGCGCATTGAAGAATCTCCTGTCGTGGGCATGTTCATCGGGACCCTTGATCCTCAAACGGATGTGTCCCAGTTCATGACATTCTTCAAGCCCACAACCTTTCTGGCTCTCATAGATAAACTGGCCCAGATAGACCAGATAGGCCATGGGCCTTCATCCTCAAATAAGGGCCCTCGAAATATTAAGGGTAAAGGAAAGGCGGCCTTCGTCGCTAACACGCAACAATAGCCGAGTGGCCCAAAACCAGCCGCTCGCCAAATCAACACATGTCTGCGCCCGTCCTTGGAAGAAAGACTAGGACGCACTTACTCATTTCCATGTGATAAAACAAGGAGACTGTTCGAGTTGGTGATGCGAAATAACCTTATCACATTGCCAGACCCGCGGCATCCAGCGCAACCCGGCGACGTCAACAACCCTAATTACTGTTCCTACCACAAAATGGTGAGCCACCCAATTGAAGATTGACACGTCTTCAAAAACTGGGTCGAGGACCGGTATCAACAAGGGAAATTCGCGCTGTCTGATAACTGGAAGGTAAACCCACCCCAGAAGCACACTCCCAAAAAGGTGGATGCGCAGGGGCATCACGCACACTCGTGGAAGAAACTCCATGGGAAGTCGTCCTCTTAGCAGAAACTAAAAGAATGCTGAAGGATCTACAGGCGTGTCCGGAAATCAGGTGGAAAAGCCCACTTGAACCTAAAATAATCAAAGGGATGCTAAAACCTCGTCCGGCACCGAAAATTGTTGACGACGAGAAAAACCCCCAAGTCAAGCCTTCAAAGTCTTCGAAGAAAAAGAAGAAGACCAAGAAGTCTGTGCATCCTTCCGAGTATGACGACAAGCACACGGATCTATAAAAATATATAGACGCACTGGAGGAGTATAATTAGAAGGCGCAGACACCAGTCACGCTCAAAGAATTCCTCAAGCATATTCTTAAAGGCGAAGACAGTGACAATGATGAGGGAAATGACTCACCAGAAGACACCGAAGACCGTGTAGTAAGTTGCCACATGGTCTCTCATTCGTCGTTATATGACGAAGAGGCTCCCTTAGCGTCAGAAAACAACGCTGAGGAACTGGGAGTAGAATCGGCGCTAAAATCCCTGGAACTGCCAGAAGAAGACCCGATTGAGAGGTTGCTAAACGAAGCCTTTCAAAAAAGAAAAGTTGACCGAGAACGCAAAAAAGCCATATATGAAAAGGCTAAGCATCAGCGTCTGAGTAAAGAAGCTGCGGTGAGGACGAATCGTAAAGTGCTCTAACCAAACCAAAACACACCTGCAACAAATAAGAGCAGGATTAAAACAGAGAAGCGGTTCGCCAAAGCCCTATCAATAGGGATGAAGCCGCCACCTTTCATAAAGAATACTCCCAGGTCATATGCCTCGATGGAAAAGAATCACATCCAAACTACTGTCTATATCATCGGAGGGTCACCCACCTCATCGAGGAATGCAATGCCTTCAAGAAGTGGTGGCAAGGATACGTTGCCCATCAAAAACACTTCAAGAGAATGAAGCGCGAAGCTCGCGCTCGTCGACAGCAAAATAGTGGGATGAACGCGCATAAAGAAACAACTGGCAACTGTCATATGGTTGGTACCAGTTGGGATGAAGGAAAACCTCCAGTTCTTACATTCGGGAGCGATTCTGAGGATAAAACACACATCAACCCTCTCTTCAAAGACTACCTCTCCGAAAAAGAAGAGGAGGAGAAGAACTGCGAGAATATTCAGCTGCGTAACCGCACGCTGCCTGAGAAAAACCTCGGACCTACAAACAAAGGTTCGAACAAAAAAGACAAAGGGAAATGGAAAATCCCTGAGGAAATTTCCTTTGATGACGGAGTGGTAAAAGAGCTCACCACAGAAGACCCGCCTAAGAAAAACAAGATGGATTACAACGTCCTAGTGCATCTGAGGAAAATACCCTCGCAACTGAGCATATTGGATGCTCTCCTCCTGTCCAAAGAGGCACGAGATTCCTTGATCAAAGCATTACAAGAGCCCGATCAGTTCCAAGCTTTCCTCGCAGAGGAGAAGATGAAAGATGAATTGGCAGAGGTCCGCACGACCGATATTACATTCAGTGTTGGAGATCTACTCCTCGGTATGTGTGAACATAATCGCCCGTTATACGTCACTGGGTACTGCTACGACATCAAGATAGGGAAAATTCTTGTTGACAACGGATCCTCCGTTAACCTTCTCAACATGAGAATGCTGAAGGAAATTTGCATGAACGTTCAGCACCTTGCCCGAGATAAAATTACCATTTTCGGGTTCGACTCACAGTTATCACGGATTCTTGGTTCCGTAATACTGACACTACGCTTCGGGCTGCTAGTCACTGACTTCAAATTTCATGTCATTGACACCAAAACTTGCTATAATGCCCTACTCGGCAGGCCTTGGTTACACGAGTACAACGTCATCCCTTCTACACAATATCAGTGTATGAAGTTTTTCAAGGATGGCTCGGAGTACACCGTCATGGGAGAGATAAATCCGTTCTCTATAAACAAAGTCCGGAAATACGAAGACGCAAAGTACTTCCTACCAGACTTCGAGGATACTGAAAGGTGTCGCAAGCCGGAGAATAAACAGAAATCCGTCGCCACTATCCCGATATTTGGGTGTGATACCGAGGAAGACGGAGAAATATTCTACTCGGGGCAACCCCAAGAAGAAAACAATTATCCCGGACCATTTACCCCTATCTTGGTCTTTGGCAGCAACTCAGAGGACGAGAACAATGCAGTGTTCTCCGTCCGCCCGTCAATCCAGACTTTTGCCAGAGCAGATCAGAGTCTACAAATTATAATAGCACCACCTCGGCATTACAAGGAACTTGATGCACGCGATACATGCAGCGTATAGGAACTGCAAACTTTCTACATACCTCCCAGGAGAAGAGGTGAAAAGGCAATTCTCTTCTACCAATCTACGGAAACCAAAGTAAAGAAAGAAATTTGGTATGGTGCCGATTTTGCACTCGACAGGCTTCAACCCATCCATCTGCCAAGATATTACGTGGAAGGATTGAAGGAGCTGTTAAGACAACAAGGCGTACCCCTCGAACAAACTGTTCAACAAGCTCAATTCTACAAAAAGATCTGGAATATTCCCAGGACTCGGCGAAAGAAGCCCAACGGGAAGATGGAGACAACTGGGCTGGGATACGTTCGGTCTAAGAAATGGGAGCAAATCTATAGCTGCCACATCGTAAATAGCTTGAGTGAAAAGGAAAACGCTCTTCCAAATAGCCGTGACGTCGAATCGGAGCGAGATCCCGTTTCGAAAACGTTAAGTCCGTCATTTGAAGAAAAAATTGACAAGCTAATAAAAGAAGCTTGTCAAACGAGCCGGGACAATCTGTAACAACCCTAATTTTCCTATACAAATTTTTCAAAATATTTTTTTTTCAAAATCCATAAAGGAGTATTTTAGCCTGAGCACAAGATATAAGTAATTATTTTGCTTTTTAATTACAAGTTAAAAGAATGTTAATAAATAAAGTTGTTATTTCATTACATTTGTCACTTGTGTATATTCTTTTATATTGCTTAGATACGCTTAGCGTATTTACTTCAGAGTAAATACGTAGCGGCCCAGTCGCGTCCTCTGCCCGTATACTGGGAAGCGGGGCGTGACAGGTTTTGTTGGCGGCCCATGCAGGTCAGAGCCGTATGGAACACTACCATGCAGTTCTGTTCTGCGTGAACAACCTAAGCAATATAAAACACAAGAACCAGCAACTAAAACATTCTTTACAATCATGTTCCATGAATCTTACAATTTCTTATACTTTGAATCTGTCCTAACCCAAAATTCCCTCATCTCTTTTACAATCTTACCAAAACCTTCACATTCTTTCATTCCTTCACACAATTTTCACATTTTTAAAACCCTTGCAACACTTTATTTTCATACACTATCAGTACTTCAGTCATCACACTTTTCTTAAATCTGTTACACTTTCCTTTTACAAATTTCGATGATGAAATTTTTATAAGGAGAGTAGAATGTAACAACCCTAATTTTCCTATACCAATTTTTCAAAATATTTTTTTTTCAAAATCCATAAAGGGGTATTTTAGCCTGAGCACAAGATATAAGTAATTATTTTGCTTTTTAATTACAAGTTAAAAGAATGTTAATAAATAAAGTTGTTGTTTCATTACATTTGTCTCTTGTGTATATTCTTTTATATTGCTTAAATACGCTTAGCGTATTTACTTCAGAGTAAATACGTAGCGGCTCAGTCGCGTCCTCTACCCGCATACTGAGAAGCGGGGCGTGACACAATCACAGCCGCAAAATGATCATTTATGAAAAGGCTAAGACGCAGCGCCTCGGCCGGCAATCTGCGGAAAAAATAGACCGTAATGCTCTTAATCCTTAGCCCGATATATGTTGGCTCGATATATGTTCTCACAACGCTCGAACACAATAAAGCGGATCCAAGACGCCGTGCAATCGAGAAAAAGTTGATTGGAGCCCATCCTTTATAAGGAAGATGGGTCGGGAATACTCTTTCCCTCAAGACAAGATAAGGAAAATATTCAACCTTGTCAAGAAGCACCAAATGATGACGCTTCCGGAGTCTCGGCACCCCGAACAAATAAACAAGGTCCATCATCCGGATTATTGCTCCTATCACTGAGTAATAGGTCATCCCCTTGAAGACTGCTTCACCTTCGAAGACTGGGTAGAAGACTAGTATCGACAAGGCAGGTTCGTATTATCCAACGACTGGAGGGTAACCCCGCCACAAAAGCATGAGCCAAAGAGGACCTATACCGTCAGAATAGGACCAGCTCAACATCGAGAATGGAAGCGAATTCGTACCTGCCATATGATAACACTCTCAAAAGAGGGAGGGGACGAGACTATGAATGACCTCTATAGGTGCTTCACAAATGAAGACAAGGACGAGATGATCTCAGAGTTTCCACCAGCACCAAAAGAGCTGGAAGATGGGATAGACACTACGGCGTACAACCTAAGAAAAATTGACTTAGGGACGGAAAAAGATCCGAGGCCAACGTTCGTCAGTGAGCTACTATCTGAAAAACAGGTGGCCATGTTAAAAGACGTGCTCATGCAGTATAAAGATTGCTTCGCCTAGAACTGCTCTGAAATGTTGGGTCTAGATCCAAAAGTAGCAGTACATAAACTGGCCATATCGCCGGGTATAAAGTCAATCAAATAAGCACCAAAAGGATGCGACTTGAACTTGAGATGAGTATCAACACGTAAATCAAGAAACTAATCGACTCTAGTTTCATCCAAGAGATCCAATATCCTGACTGGATCGCTAACATCATTCCAGTGATGATGAAAAATGGGACGGTTCGCATCTGCGTGGACTTTCGGGACCTCAATAAAGTTTTCCCGAAGGATGACTTCTCAGTACCCGTTACCGAGCTGATGATCGATAACACATCTACCCATGAGGTCTTCTCCTTCATGGATGGATTTTAGGATACAACCAAATAAAAATGCATTCTGAAGACCAGAAGCATACATCCTTCCGGACCCCGTTGGGCATATTTTTCTATAAGGTGATGCCCTTCGGTTTGAAGAACGATGGCGCTACCTACCAGAGGTGCTTTGACAAAGATTTTCGATGACCTCATACACAAGATTGTCGAATGTTACATCGACGACCTTGTAGTGAAGAGCAAATCTCATGAGGAGCATTGAGAACATCTAAAAATAGTGTTCCAACGTTTTCGGAAGTATAATCTGAAAATGAACCCTCTAAAATGCGCGTTTGGAGTTTCCTCGGGCAAATTCCTGGGATTCATCATACGTCACCGGTGTATTGAAATCGATCTCTCAAAGATTAAAGCGATTATGGAAATGCCCACGCCGAGAACCCTCAAACAGTTAAGATCTCTCTAAGGAAAGCTCGCGTACATCCGGCGGTTCATAGCCTACCTCTCCAGAAAATGTCGTCCTTATAGTCATCTGATGAAGAAAGGGACTCCATTCGTCTGGGATCTGAAATGCCAAAACGCACTAGGCGAAATCAAGCAATACCTGCAAAATCCGCCGGTATTGCCGCTCCGGTTAAGTGAAAACCCTTTATCCTATATACAACGACCCTTGAGGGTTCTCTAGGTGCATTGTAGACATAAGAGAACGATCAGGGAAAGGAGAGAGCTCTATACCATTAAGTCAAGTTCTTCTGGGGGAAGAAAAAACTATTCCCCCCATCGAAAAGCATTTCCTGACGCTGATCTTCGCAATAACGAAGCTCAGACATTACGTCTTGGCACATGAGGTCCACCTCATATCGAAGGTGGATCCTCTCAAATATCTAATGTCAAAGGACATACTGACAGGAAGACTTGCCAAATGGGCCCTCCTCTTGATGGAGTTCTCGATAACGTATCGACCCTCAAAGCAGTGAAAGATCAGGCCATTCCGACTTTCTCATGGAGCATCCGATACCAGCCGACTCCCCCTTAAATTGCGAGTTGCCAAACGAACATACGTTCGACGCAATCGAAGAAGAAAATGATTCCCAATGGGAACTCTACTTCAATGGAGCATCTTCCATGAAGAGGCAAAAGCAAAACGCCCCCATAATCAAAGCTGGGGTGGGCCTTATCTTCATGACTCCGCAAGGAGAGATATTACGTTACGCCCTCTCCTTAACGGAGCCAAGGACTAACAGCGAAGCTGAATACAAAGTTTTGATAGCAGGTCTTGAGATCGCTATTTACATGGGAATCAAAGACCTCCTCATATATGGAGACTCCCAGTTGATCGTTAGCCAAGTAAATGGCAACCATCAAACATGCAAATCAGAGCTGATAAAGTATAGCGAAAGAGTGCAGCAACTGCTGAAACAAATCCCTTCCTATACCTAGAAAGCATACCATGTGCGGAAAACAGTAAGGCGGATGCATTTGCCAAATTGGTTAAGGAATTGGCCGATGAGGACCTCGATGACGTGAGGATCATTGTGCAAAACCGCAGGGTTCTCGCACCAAAAGATATATCTTTGGAAGATCTGATAGAGCTATCCGAAAGAAAAGAAACGACCGAACAAGTATCCCTTCGAATAGAGGACGAAGAAAAGTTCAAGAACTGGAGGAAAGTCTCCATAGACTACATTAAGTCTCAACGAACGGCCGAAAATGCGTCGTTTAGACATCAGCTCATGAAACTAGCTTTGTCTTTAGCCTTCGTCAATGATACTCTATATAAGAGATCGTTCGACTGTCTATGGCTAAGATGCCTGGGGCCAGAGGAAGCAAAGAAATTCGTTCAAGAAATTCACTACAGACTCTGCGGTTCTCATCAAGTTGGGCCAAAGATGAAGCTGAAGATAAAAAGAATGGGTTGCTATTAGCCCACGATGATCCAGGATTGTCTTGAATATGCGAAGCAGTGTCACTCGTTCTAAATTCACGGGGACTTCATCCATCAACATCCAAATCCGCTACACCAAACAGTAGATAGCCGGCCATTCGAAATGTGGGGAACCGATATAATTGGCCCTATCGAAACGACATCATCCAAAGGATATCGGTTCATACTAGCAATAACTGACTACTTCTCTAAGTGGGCAGAAGCGGTGCCGCTAAGGGAAGTGAAGTCAGAGAATATCCTCCATTTCTTCAAGACCCATATCATATACTAGTTTGGAACTCCGCTACGGATAATCTCGGATAATGGGCCAGTTTACAGAAGCCATAAAATAAGCCGCTTCGCACAGCAGCATAAAATAGATTGGAGATACTCTTCAGTCTATAATTCTCGGGCCAACGGTCTAGCTGAAGCTTTCAATAAGACATTGACAAAGATTATAAAAAAGACGGTATCCATAAACAAAAAGGACTGGTACGAAAGGCTGCATGAGGCTCTCTGGGCGTACCGAACAACGTTTAAGACGGCCACGAATACAACACCATACGCATTGGTGTTCGGCACGAAAGCAGTGCTCCCATTGGAAATAGAACACTCCTTTCTACGAGTAGTAGTTCGATATGAGCCGACAGATGAAGAAAATGATCATCTTAGGCTTGAGGAGCTCGATGCCCTTGACGAATCCCGCCTTATAGCACAACAAAATCTAGAGGCTTATAAGGCAAGGATGACACGGTCATATGAAAGTTTGACCAGACTGAGAACATTCCACTTAGGCGAACTCGTCCTGGTTGTTAAAAGACCAATGATCCCAAATCATGCAAAGCGGGGGAAGTTTGAGCCAAACTATGAGGGCCCATACGTCATATGAAAGTCTATTAAGGTGGAGCCTACCTGCTCATGGATATGCATGGCAAAAGACCCTTCCGACTAATAAACGGTCGATTCCTCAAAAAATACTACGCTTGACGAGTCACGACTTAGGTCAATGATAGATGACGACGCTTTTGTCCGCTCGCTATCTTCTTGAGTTAGAACTCTGAGAGTAGTATCCAAAAAGCTCCGTCGCCCTGAAATAGGGCAATATTGGACCGAAATGTCCCTAGACTATTGTGTTACCCCAGACATGGGAACAATGGACCGAAACGTCCTTAAACTAATATTCATCCCAAATATAGGAATGTTGGACCGAAAAGTCCCTAAACTAATGCATTCCCCCAAACACAGGAATAATGGACCGAAATGTCCCTAAATTAATGCGTTCTCCTAAACACGGGAATAATGGACCAAAACGTCCTTAAACTAACAATGGACCGAAACATCCTTAAACTAATATTTGTCCCAAATATGGGAATGTTGGACCAAAATGTCCTTAAACTAACATTCGCCCCCAAAACGGGAATGTTGGACCGGAACGTCACTAAACTAGCATTTCGCCCCAAAATACGGCGATAAAAGACCGCCATGTCCTTAAATTCACACGGTTTTGGCCCTACGGTGAATCCCCATATCGATTACCGTATAAAATCCAAGGGCAGAAACGATTCATTACTCTTCCAGGTCCCATATGATATAGTCCTTTGAAGAAAACCGGGGCCTACAGCTAATCGTGCGTTACCTTATGGGCCGCCTAAAAAAAGGTATGTCCACAAGCGAAATGGGTACGGATGAAAACCCGAGAGGGCGTCGTGAGTAAAAACAGCAGGACTGCCAGCGAGCTAGTGAAAACCCGAGAGGGCGCGAACTCGTAAAAAAAGGTATGTCCACAAGTGAAATGGGTACGGATGAAAACCCAAGAGGGCACTGTGAGTAAAAATAGCAGGACTGCCAGCGAGCAAGTGAAAACCCGAGAGGGTGCGAACTCGTAAAAAAAAGCAATTACAAAACCCCCACGACTTTGTAAGGAGAAAGCACATGCGTGAGGTCCTTACGACTCCCAAAGGAGTAACACACATGGGAATCTATACGATTCTTAAGGAGAAAATACACATGCGAGATCCTCATGACTCGTAAGAAGAATATACTCCCAATAAGACCCTCACGGCGCATTGGATTCAAAAGCCTTAAGTTACGGTGATCTAAACCTGTTCTTAAGCCATCAAAACCCTACAAAACTTTCTTGCCCTACAGGCGGTCCAATATTGACCCTTGTATACAATCCACGAGCATAAATAAATATTCTCCCACCAAGTTCCACCAATGGCGAGAAATGTCCCCATATGGTGAGGGACACTTGTAAGTCCTCTCGACTTACAAGGAGAAAATACTCTTGTAAATTCCTTACGACTTGCAAGAGAAAACACACTTAGGAATCCCTACGATTCCTAAGGAGAAAATACACCTACAAGATCCTCACGACTCGTAGGGAGAAATACCTTTATGGGACCCTTACGACTCATAAAGGAAAAATCCTCAGTCGACGGGATCCTAACCCTGTTCGCTAAGACACCTTTGTTCAAATCAACAAAAGAAAATGATGATTTGCTCCTGGAAATATCCTAGTTGTAGCAATACTGATGCCTAAACAGACATCAAACTCCAAGTCCTTTCACGGCAAATGATGATTTGCTCCTGACAATATTCCAGTCATAGCGATACTAATGTTAAGGTTGGCATCAGATTCCAAATCCTCAGCTCACAATGAAAAGCAGCGAGTAGCAAAAAATGCATATGAAGCAGCCGAAATGTTTGGGCAACTCACAATAAAAAGTAGCGAGTAAAAAAATTGACATAGCCGAAATAATTGGGCACCGCGAAAAACAGCCGACATGATTGGGCAATTGCGACTTTCGCAATATAAAAAGCTGAAAAGATAGAGCATCGCGGGAATAAAAAATATAAAAATATAAAATAAAATAAAAATTTTCTGCCCTGCAAGTAGATCCATATTGACTCTTGTATACAATCCATGGGCACAAATAAAAGAAAGGGAACCGTATTTTCCCACCACGTTTCGTCAAAAGAAGAACCGAGTCTTGATGGAACATCTACAGCCTACAGACTATTTGGACATCCTTCCTACTTCAACAAAGTACAGAAGTGACATCAACAAGGACCCAAGGGTCAAATGAAATTAGAGCAATGGCAAACTCCTAACTCCAGATCTCGATGGCAACATTTACAACATAGGGATCATCTCGACGTTCCTCATCATTTCAGTAGGGTGCGGACGCAACTATCAAATGAAATTAGAGCAATGGTATATTCTTAGCTCCAGATCTCAATTGCAATACATACAGCATAGAAGTCCTACATATGCATGCCCTACTTCAGTAAAGAATCGGTGCGACATCATCAAAGCAAAAACAAAGTGACGACATATTCCTAGCTTCGAGTCTTGACGGTAGTTATACAAAGCATAAATACTGTTGGAGATCATCCCACCCCAGAAAGGTGCGGTTATGACTCATCGGGGCTTCAAATTAATCTTAACCTCAAGTAAAAAGTGCCATGGCAAATACCTAACGCTTATTCTTCTGACGGTAATAAAAATACTCCAACCTAGGAAGATTACTTGAAGACGTTTTATCCAGCCTCAGAAGGGATCAGAGACACGACAGTTGCGGGGCCACTCGAACAGCAGCCTAAGGATTGTATATCGAGGAATATAGCAGCCAATGTGACGGTACGATGGACTTAAATCTAGTACCACAAACCTAACGGACTCCTGTCACAAAAGAATAGGGGTTATCTACATCCAACGTTAGGAAAAGTTTTCCTATAAACCTGTCACGCCCTGCTTCCCAGTGTATGGAGAAGTAGACGTGACGGGCCGCGACGTATATACTCAGAAGTAAACACGTTAAGCGTAAATAAGCAATATAAATGAATACACTAGATTAACAAGAGATGTAATAATAAACAACAACTTTTATTAAAATTCTTTCTTTACATTACAACTGATTTGAAAAGGAAATGTACAATGATAAAAGCAATGCCTAAACAGTGGCATACAAATGAAAAGGTAAGTACAAGTATAATCTATAAGTCTGTCTCCTCTGTGAACTGATCCAAGTCGCTCTGGCTGGGCTCGGTCTCCTTAGAGTAGGGTCCTCCTGACGAACATTCTATAGAAAGAAAGAAACAAGAATGTCGTCAGCGAACTAGCGCTCGGTATGTCCCAAAAGAGAGATAAGAATAGTTCAAATAAAGGGAATAGAACTGGTAATTGGTACAATTATATGTTTGTTATGCTAACGTAGTTGTTTGTAGCTTGGTACAGAAGGTATCAGTGTATACAAGAGGAGTCCAACTATCCCGTGGACTATGGGAACAAGAAAGTATAAGGCCATGTCAAAACCCACAGGACAACAGCAATGGATGTTAATCTACGTCTTTTAGTGTCCATCATCGTGTCACTTTTAATACATTTCGTACCAATCTACCCCATTAAAACCCTGTAATGTATATTGTATAGATTGTAGTTATCAGACTTGCCGAGACCATGGTGTTTGTTATAGTGCCCTCAAGTCAATTATTGTAATCGCAGACACGTGATTAGATGATTGAGGGAGGACCTATACGGGTAGAACAATCTTACTCAAAATGATAGTATGCTATCTGATTTTTCTTTATCATCATGTACATACTTTAGGTGGCATTACAGTTCACTATTACATGTTGATAGAGCCCATAGGATTCCTGCTTGACTACCAGCATTATGATGGCGATCAAATATGTAGGAGCTGGGTGGTCTATAAGCACATCCTTAAATGTCCCTAGTCATGGGAGTATCGAGACTGGGCATCGATACTCCAGAGTAGACTAGTGTATACTGATCGAGACCCCGACGAGGGGAGGTGACCGGTCTCACAAGCCATTGGTGTTAGTTTGTTCACCTAAGATAGTATGCAGGTGCTCATTAGGTTATGAGTACACTGGACGGACTCGCCGGGAACATGCTAGTTGGTATTATATCTATTGTCAGATAGCAGTTCCCAGGTGACATGTGTACAGATTAGTCTGTTGACCTGAGATCGTCATTTTTCTCGTGTGAGTTCCCAATGTGCTTTGATTACTACCCTACCATGGCTCTAAGGAGTCGTGCAAATAGGTTTTAGTTGGGTACAGTCCCGAGCCACATGGAGGCAGTGAGCGGATCGTCGGGGATTCATCTCTCCCGATATTGGGGGTTGATGTCGCGTTGTGCACGGGTGGCCATCACCAAAAATCCTTGATCAAGGTAGTCGAGAATTACTGATCTAAGATCAGTAGTTTCTCAGTTTGTGATGGGTTTCATACCGACACTAAATGTCGTGTTATTAGGGGTCTGACTTCATCCACCCCCTAGACTCGATATGTGATACTCTTAGACGAAAAGACCGTACTATACGGATATTGTCACAGGACAGGCTCAACAAGGGTCATGATGAGTTTGCTCGTCGGCCTTCCTTTCGCTCAATGCCTAGGTAGCCGTTACGTACAGCTAGTGCCGCTGACGTGCTTGTGGTTAAACCCACTGCCAGCGTATTGACGAGTCTTTAGAGTCCCACACAGAGGGTTTCCCTGCTTCGGACGAAATGATGTAGAGGCCGTATGGTTTTACGGCAGGGTTCGATCATATACGTGCACTTGTGCACGTATCATGTTTCGAACGGATAATACTAGTGGGCTTTGGTTTAAGCCGGATCCCAGTATTATATTGTTGGATTATTTTCGTCTCATTGTATTCGTATTTTTCGAAATACGGATGCGGGTATGTATATACGGATGAGGGGTATTCTTGTAATTTATTACAAGAATAGATTATAGAAGCATACACCTCATTATAGTTTTAATCTTTTTGTTTAAAGATTTAATGAGGTAGAGAGATGAGTGTGCTTGGCATTAATTGAAGCATGGTTCAAGGTGTGACTCATGGTGGTGAGTCATGGAAACATTATTGTGGCATGCCTGAGTCTTTTGTTTGTGGTGTAAGATATTTGTTGTGAGACTTGAGATATTATTTCTTGAGTTACTTCATTCCTTTCACACACTCACAACAATTATTCATTATTCTTTCTTGCTTTGCTCAAGCTTCACTATCATCTCCCATGGCATCTTTTTCTTCCTCCACCCTAACCCTCTCATGTGTTGAGAAACCTAGGGTGTTTAGAAACAAATTAATCCTCCATTAGACTCTATATCTTCTAGGCTATCAAGTTTAGCAAACTAGATACCCTGGTTACTTCGGTTTTGGAGTAGGAGCTCGATTTATAGACTCTCGGGTGGATAATCTTCGATGGAGGGAGACCGGAGGCCAAACTTGATCGTGGTGGCCACTAAGAGCTTGGGAAGAGGTTAAAGACCGAAGGACACGGATCATTTGGTATAACATCTCAACTCTCTTTTTAGCTTGCTAGTTTTTAGGGTTTTTGGTCGATCCGTATTCGGGGTTGTGATAGCGCCACTTTGATAAATTTTTGTTCCGCATTCGGCCACGATTTGATGGCCAGGGCACTGCCATAACCCAACATATGGATATAAGTTGTTCATGTAAACAGTTTCAGGATTGTATCAAGTAGGCATGTAGTCAAGTCAAGTCATAGACATGGTTCGGTCAAGTCAAGTCATGTTGATATTGTTCTGATATTCAGGTTCGGTTTCAAATATACATGTTGGATATATTGGATTCATTTTTGTATTGGATTCATGTTTGGATTGGATTCTGGTTGGATTCAAATTGAGTTAGACTCAGATAGATTTAGACTTAGACTTGAGTCAGACACTTTAAACAGATTTGGATCCTGAATTAAGTTCGAGAGTTATCGGTAACTGCTGCACATAGACGGCAGGATTTGTGTCTTTTCCAAGACAATTACCATTGATAACCCCGTTAAGATTTTCTACCTTAAATAGGCAAGTACTCACTTTCTCCGGCTTCCTGAGGCTCAAGAGAATTGATCCCGCTTAAACCTATATTTACTAAGATTCTTAATGTAATTTTATATAACTCGAGGGGCTTTTATGAAAAAATATTTTATATACTTTCAAAATAACCTCAAGTGATTATTTATGTTCTTTAGGATTTTCATGGATGTGAATTTTAAAGAGTGGGATATATTAGTGAATATTAACTTAGCTTGAATAGTTCATGGTATTTAAGTGAAATACTTGTCTTGTATTGATACTTGATGGTATTTTGGTGAAACTTGACATTCGTTTAATTTTTAGAAAACATGAAATTTTATTATATCTTGAAAATATGTGGTTTTATAATATTTATATAATTATTAAAAATTAAATTTTATTAAATTAGAAAATTACGTTTTTCTTAAAAAATCGTATTAAAATCTTTCGAGACCGAATGCTCCGTGAGGAGGTCTGCATCTCGTTCTACTAGCCCGAGAATGTTCGATAATCCACACCATCTAATAGCGGATTTCCCAAAATGGGTTGTAGAGGCATAATCGCAAAGAATTTGAAATACAATTCTAAAGAAAACCGGGTTTTTATAATTTATAGTATTTTTGTGAAAAGTTGTAATTGCCACAAAAATAGGTTTCCAAGAGTATCGTGCTATGTCAATATGTGTGTATGTGAGGGGTAGGTCATTACCCCCATGATGTTTTCTAAAGGTAATAGCAAGCAAAACAAATAAATATGGTCGATACAAAGTTCATGGTATTTAAAGGTAAAACTCAATTTAAAGTTGTTTAGCATGATAATTTAGGGTGAAAGTTGTTCTAAAATTTAGTTTTATGATTAAAAAGCAATGTATAGGAATATGAATGAGCAATTATTAAGAAAAATTGTAGTTTCAAAGATTTTAGAAACAATTATCGCTATAACTCCACTTACCGACATGTTTTATAAAAAGAGACTTTTTAGGTAGAAAGAGAAAAGGGGGGTGGGACTTACTACCTAAAAGGGTGAAGATAAGCTAGAAGAAGATTGTGTAGTCACCGAGGCATCACGGGTCGCTGGAATTGCTTCGTTTTCTCGCCGGAAGTTGACCTTGGGCTAACTCCACTTCTACTCTACTTGTACTTAGAAAATTTTGATAATTTTGGCTAGGGATTTCAGAATGAGGAGGGGCTAGGGTATGAGGTTGTATTTATAGTGTGGAATTAGGGTTTTGGAATTGAAAGAATGAATTAAAATGCATTTAAAATTAGATTAATTGGGAAATTGAATTCTCTGTTAAATTACAGAGAAAACAAACAGTGCAGTGGTAATGGGGGTAGGCCAAGAGTCATGTGTGCAGAGCACGGAGGGTTTTTACCAACGGGCGACCGTTGGCGCCGACCGTATATTCAATCTCGCCGGTCCACTGTTTGAAGGGGGGCGTTGGATTCTTGCCACGTGTTCACCTCAGTTCATACAACATTTTGCACATGTTAGATTTCGCTGACTTTTCATTTTTTGTGTGCAGACGTGTAAACTTTTGGGTTTCCAAAAAGTTTAAAAGAAAAATCAGTAAAAAATAATATGTGGCTGATGGGATTCGAACACAGGGGCTACGTCACAGCAGTATAGAGGCTTTACCAATGAGCTACAAGTGCTTTTTTACTGTTCTTAAACAAGAATAACTTTTAAATTGTGCTCAGGCTAAAGAACTCTTTTCTGTACTTTAAAAAGAAAAATTTTGTACAGAAAATTCAGGGTCGTTACATTCTACCCTCCTTATAAAAATTTCGTCCTCGAAATTTATAGAAGGAAGTTGTAACAGATTCAAGAAAAAATTTGATCACAGTGGTGGTGAAAAGAACTACTTAAAGTGCATGAAAATTATGTTTGAAAGGATGCAAGAGTTTTGAAAGAAAAAGTATTACTAGTGTCACCCTGACCTATAGCTTCGGCTTCTACGGCCGCTAAAGTGAAAGCCTAACGCCGGTGTACATTCCTTCTAGCTGGAGGCACATTCCTCTGTTCTTGGGGCATGTTTCTCTGCCTTTGAGCGTGTTCCTCATTGCCTGGTGGAACTGACGAGAAGGTTGTGCAGGAGGTCCACGAGAAGGTGGAGCAGGTAGGGCAAGACGAGGTGCAGGAGCCTGAATAGCCGGCCGCTGCGGAAAAGTGGTGTGTGCCGGAACTGGGTTGCATCTATGAGGACATGTTCCAATGTCATGAGTGGATGCGCCACAAACTAAGCACAGGCCGTTTGCACGCCTGCAATCCTTCACCAGGTGTCCATTCTTCTTGCAGTAGAAGCAAAAGTCTGGACTGGGCTGGTTAAATGTTACTTCCGGTCTCTTGGATGCAAAGGTTGGCATAGAAGAAGCTCCTCATTCCATCTGGGTGGCGGGGCGCTTCACACCGGCAGTCTGAGGTCTACCTTTCTTCTTCACTACTGCCTCATATCGTCAGGCAGCCTTCAGCGCAAGATCATGGGTTGGGAAATCCTCTGTAGCTAATGCAGCTTGGATCTCCGGGTCCAACCCTTGCTGAAATCTTCGTGCCCTGATCTCAGCAGTCAGGATAAGGTGTGCCGCGAACCTGCTAAGCAAGGTAAACTCAGTATCGTATTCATCCACAGATTTGTTCCACTTTGAACCTTGCTGCAAGTGGATGAACTACTGTTCCATGTCGAATCAGGCAATCTCGGGAAGTATTTCGCGTAGAGCATGTCGCGAAAATTTTTCCATTCAATCAGCTGGGCAAGACGGCTTTTTTCAGCCTTCCACCATACTCTGGCGTTATCTGTGAGTTGCAGCTTCGTAACTCTCACCCAAGTAATCTCTAGCACTTGTGCTGCTGTCAGGCCATCTTCAATGGACTGATCCCATTCCTTTGCCTCTAGCGGGATATCTTTCCCAGAAAAATGCTTTGGATGCAGAGCCCGGAATTGCTTGACTCCGGGTGCCTCGGTCTCTTGGCGGTGCATGAGGATAGTAGTCTGCTGCTGCTGGCCCTCCAAAAGGCTCTTGATCGCCTCAAGCAATATCGTCTGCTCGTTGATGGGGCGGTAACGGTAGGTGGTGGTGGTAGAGGAGGTGATGGGGTTTTGCCATTCACGTTGGTGCTCGTGTTGTTCGGGGAATCCATAACCTTGAGAGAAAAGGAAGGGTTAGGATACATTCAAGAGATTAAAAATGTAAGGAATATTTAGTTGCTGATTCTTATAATTCTTGTTAAATATTGCTTAGGATTACATGCAGAACTGACCTGCATGGGCCGCCAACAAAACCTGTCATGCCCCGCTTCCCAGTGTACAGAGAAGTGGTCGTGATGGGCCGCGACGTATTTACTCAGAAGTAAACACGCTAAGCGTAAATAAGCAATATAAATGAATACACAAGATTAACAAGAGATGTAATAATAAGCATCAACTTTTATTAACATTCTTTCTTTACATTACAACTGATTTGAAAAGGAAATGTACAATGATAAAATCAATGCCTAAACAGTGGCATAAAAATGAAAAAGTAAGTACATGTATAAGCTAGAAGTCTGGCTCCTCGATGAACTGATCCAAGTCGTCCTGGCTAGGCTCGGTCTCCTGAGAGTCGTGTCCTCCTGACGAACATTCCAAAGGAAGAAAGAAACAGGAATGTCGTCAGCGAACTAGCGCTCGGTAAGTCCCAAAAGAGAGATAAGAATAGTTCAAGTAAAGGGAACAGAACTGGTAATTGGTACAAGTATATGTTTGTTATACTAACGTAGTTGTTTGTAGTTTGGTACAGAAGGTATCAGTGTATACGAGAGGAGTCCAACTATCCCATGGACTATGGGAACAGGAAAGTACAAGGCCCCGTCAAAACCCACAGGACAACAGCAATGGATGTTAATCTACGCCTTTTAGTGTCCATCATCGTGCCACTTTTAATACATTTAGTACCAATCTACCCCGTTAAAACTCCGTAATGTATATTGTATAGATTGTAGTTATAAGACTTGTCGAGACCATGGATATAAGTTGTTCATGTAAACGATTTTAGGATTGTATCAAGTAGGCATGTAGTCAAGTCAAGTCATTGCCATGGTTCGGTCAAGTCAAGTCATGTTGATATTGTTATGATATTCAGGTTCAGTTTCAAGAATACATGTTGGATATATTGAATTCTTGTTGAATTGGATTCATGTTTATATTGGATTCATGTTTGTATTGGATTCTGATTGGATTCAGATTGAGTTAGACTCAGATTGATTTAGACTCGGACTTGAGTCAGACACTTTAAACAGATTTGGATCCTGAATTAAGTTCGGGAGTCATCGGTAAATGCTGCACATGGACGGCAGGATTTGTGTCTTTTTCCAAGACAATTACTATTGATAACCCCGTTATGTTTTTCTATCTTAAATAGGAAAGCACTCACTTTCTCCGGCTCCCTGAGGCTCAAGAGAATTGATCCTTCTTAAACCTATATTTACTAAGGTTCTTAATATAATTTTATATAACTCGAGGGGGTTTTATGAAAAAAATATTTTATATACTTTCAAAATAACCTCGAGTAATTATTTATGTTCTTTAGGGTTTTCATGGATGTGAATTTTAAAGAGTGATGTATATTAGTGAATATTAATTTATCTTGAATAGTTCATGGTATTTAAGTGAAATACTTGTCTTGTATTGATACTTGATGATATTTTGGTGAAACTTGTCATTCGTTTAATTTTTAGAAAACATGAAATTTTATTATATCTTGAAAATATGTGGTTTGATAATATTTATATAATTATTAAAAATTAAATTTTATTAAAGTAGAAAATTATGTTTTTCTTAAAAAAATCGTATTAAAATCTTTCGAGACCGAATGCTCCGTGAGGAGGTCTGCATCTCGCTCTACTAGCCCGAGTATGTGCGATAATCCGCACCATCCAATAGCGGGTTCCCCAAAATGGGTTGTAGAGGAATAATCGCAAAGAATTTAAAATACAATTCTAAAGAAAACCGGGTTTTTATAGTTTATGGTATTTTGGTAAAAAGTTGTGATCGCCACAAAAATAAGTTTCCAAGAATATCGTGCTTTGTCAATATGTATTATGTGAGGGGTAGGTCATTACCCCATGATGTTTTCTAAAGGTAGCAAGCAAAACAAATAAATATGGTCGATACAAAGTTCATGGTATTTAATGGTAAAACTCAATTTAAAGTTGTTTAGCATGATAATTTAGGGTGAAAGTTGTTCTAAACTTTAGTTTTATGATTAACAAGCAATGTATAGGAATATGAATGAGCAATCCTTAAGAAAAATTGTAGTTTCAAAGATTTTAGAATCAATTGTCTGTATAACTCCACTTACCGACATGTTTTATAAAAAGAGACTTTTTAGGTAGAAAGAGAAAAAGGGGGTGGGATTTACTAGCTCGAAGGGTGAAGATAAGGTAGAATAAGATTATGTAGTCGCCGAGGCGTCGCGGGGTTGCCGGAATTGCTTCATTTTCTCGCCGGAAGTTGACCTTGAGCTAACTCCACTTCTACCCCACTTGTACTTATAAAAATTTGATAATTTTGGTTAGGGATTTCAGAATGAGGAGGGGCTAGGGTATGGGGTTGTATTTAAAGTATGGAATTAGGGTTTTGGAATTAAAAGAATGAATTAAAATGCATTGAAAATTAGATTAATTGGGAAATTGAATTCTCTGTTAAATTACAGAGAAAAGAAACAGTATAGGGGTAATGGGGGTAGGCCAAGAGTCATGTGTGCAGAGCACGGAGGGTTTTTACCAACGGGCGACCATCGGCGCCGGCCGTATCTTCAATCTCGCCGGTCCACTGTTTGAAGGGGGGCGTTGGATTCTTGCCACGTGTTCACCTCAGTTCATACAACATTTTGCATATGTTAGATTTCTTTGACTTTTCATTTTTTTGTGTGCAGTGCACGTGTAAACTTTTGGGCTTCCAAAAAGTTTAAAAGAAAAATCAGTAAAAAAAATAATATGTGGCTGATGGGATTCGAACACAGGGGCTACGTCACAGCAGTGTAGAGGCTTTACCAATGAGCTATAAGTACTTTCTTGCTGTTCTTAAACAAGAATAACTTTTAAATTGTGCTCGGGCTAAGGAACTTCTTTCTGTACTTTAAAAAGAAAAATTTTGTACAGAAAATTCAAGGTTGTTACAAAACCCTGTCACGCCTCACTTCCTAGAGTGCGCTAAGATAGGCACGTGACAGAGCCAACCATGCTACCCGTGGATAGGAAAAATCCCTCCACAGTCACATTACGGCTGTAGAGATATCAAGAATAGGAAAGTAAATAAACTATCTAGTACATGTCCATGAGCCAGAATAAACGAGTCAAGAAATAATATGCGGAAGCAATAAATCCATGTAACAATAACAACTGGAAAGTAAGAAAATAACTAACTGGATACTAACAAGATCCTCACTGCTCGGCCTGACGGCGGAAATTCTCTTGATCAGCCTGCGACAAAGGTAGAGGATCTGGGCCATGCAAAACCCAGACGTCAGTGGGTCATAATATCAACAATAATATAATCAGGGGGTAACAAGTCTTGCAGGCATGAGTATGAACAGTAACAAGTCATCAATAACAAGTAACAGTAACATGAATATAAATCAGTGAACAGGATATAAACAGGTGAAGTGCAGTGAGTAGTCTAAACTGTGCTATAGGGTGATCTACTCTAAAGTTATTCGAAATCAATGAATGCAATCCTCATCGTAACCCATCGGTCTATGCCCCGTTCATTCCCCACGGGACCACGGTAAAATAATATAATAGACTGTGAGTCTATGTCCCGTTCATTCCCCACGGGACCACGATAAAATGATGTAATAGCCCTTTGAGTTACGTTCAGCTACATTCTTGATTTCCCCATACCCCCAAGTTATGTGTGTAAGTCAGGTATTGATAAATCTTGAGCTAATGCCAACACAGGATCAAGCAGGTACAGGTTTGTCTGTATAGACAACAGGAAATGTTCGTAGGGACAACAGGTCAAGATTGTCGGCATTAGTAACAAGATCAGGTATCAAGTCAAGCCGTGGTACATCAGGTCATGTCAGGTGGTATACATGTATCAAGTCATGTCAAGTAGTGCACAGGTATCAAGTCATGTCAGTAGTAGTGTATCAGGTCATGTCAAGTAGTGTACAGGTATCAAACGGATGCTCATAACTAAACTGTAACAGGTCCGGGTGCACAAATAAAGCATGGATGCACAAATATTTATCAGGGATTAAATCATGACTATGTAGAATGCACAAGATCAAGTATGGGATACTAATGTAACAGTAAAATGAAATAATATGGTCTCTGCGTACAACTAGATATGTAATAAACCGTATGGATACAGACGGATACTATAAAACTGTAAATCGGTAAAATTTGCTGAAGATTAAAACACAAGCACTATTATTTATTAAATAGATGTTGATATAATAATATTAACATGGATAACATATTAAAACCGGTTAATAACTATAAAAGTGGTATTGATTAACCATGCACAAGAAAGTTCCGTTCATAAATTCAGCGTCACCCTGATTTGTAAAATACCTTAAAAATAACAAACGTTCTCCAAAAGGGACGTGTCTTATACCAAAACAAAGATAATTCAATAAGGTTTTCATTTTTATAAGTATAATAATCTCAGGTTGTCCCTACAAAAAGCTATGAACATTCGAAATTGAAAGTTTGCTGGTGGAATTTCCCTGGACAGCAGTTTAGAGACATTTTCATTTGCATTTTACATTATTTAAACAATTTATTTTGCAAGTAAATATTTCATAGAGTTATAGTATTCTGAGTTAGCTTCGTAACGAACTAAAGAACATATACTAATTATTTTTGTATGATTTATAATAAATTTTATAAGATAAGGTATACAGTAAATTTCAGATTTGTCGTATCCGCTTTGCAACGACGTTTCATGTGTAAACTATAATATTTTCAAACTATACTTTGTATAATATTATAAAATTCAGATTATGAACTAATTAAAGATAATAATAAGAAATATTACGACGATATATATTTTAAATGATATGGATGCAAACGGGTATCACATAATCGTAAAATGATAAACTAACAAGTGCGGAACATATAACTAAGCAATATGAAATGTAACTATTCAATTTGATGCAGTATATGATAGTATAGTATGTAACAAGATAAGTTTTCATGACCTAGATCTGAAATGATATGAATGGATGCAAACGGAACATCGAAAAGTTATAAAACTAAATATGGGGTGCATGATTTTAAATACAGGTATTCCATTATTAAAATAGATGCGTCTAAAGTAATGTAGCATATAATTAAGTTGGTTTGCATGCCCTAGATCTGAAATACACTATACAAATGTAAACGGAACGTCGAAAGGCTGTAATATGAA
The DNA here is from genome assembly GCA_030015575.1 of Agapanthus africanus. NCBI lineage: Eukaryota > Viridiplantae > Streptophyta > Magnoliopsida > Asparagales > Amaryllidaceae > Agapanthus > Agapanthus africanus. The sequence continues at coordinate 280,063 of JASDDO010000314.1, forward strand.
ACATGCGATACTTGATTTAAAATACAGGTGTGATATTTATTTAAATAGGTATATAATGAGTTATATAGCATGTAGCAAGATTAACTTGCCTAAACGGAACAAGAACGGATGTGTACGGAACGTCCTTCGTCGGCGAAATATCGCGACGCGCGCACGGTACACGGAACGGTTCCAAATAACGCACGAGGGTGATCACGCAAGTCAGGTACGTTCACTGGATCACTCGGATCGTCAGCGACGAGCACGGCTCCGGCGATGATCACCGGAATCAAGAAACAAGATCAAGAAAAAGAAAGAAAAAAGAAGAAGAAGAAGTAAGAAGAAGAGGCTGTGTATTAAATAAGGAAAGAAAAATTAAATAAATAAATTATATATATATATATATATGCAGAGGGGAGAGAGAGAAAGGGGTTGTTAGTTTGTTAGGAAATTAGTTTAGATTCAAATTTAAAAAAATCTTTTATTAGTTAACTAAATTTTAATTTGTATCAATTTATAAAATTAATATTATATAAATAAAATTTGATATTCTGATAAATACAAATATAGTCCAAAACATGCCCGGGTCGGGTCTAAAATTCAGTTTTAAAATACGAAAAATATACATGTCGACCAAAATTAAAGTTGGATATCCGGGTAACGAAAAAAATTGCATACCCCCAAGAACGGATGCACGCACGTGCACGTAGTCATCCAAACAAGTCCGTTTCACTGAACGGAACGAGAACAAGATGCGCGGATGCTACCACGGGGTTAGGGGTATCATGCAGGCCATGCAATGTATTTTGAAAATATTTTATGTGACTTAAAATGTTATATTGTAAAAATGCAGATGCCAGATAAAATGCCAGTATTCAAGATGTATAAATTAAAATGAAAGTGCACGAGTCCATGTAACAGGTCAGGATAAATCATAAACATGAATCAAGACTGGTTTCAAGCATGCGGGTCGGGTCAGATGCAAATACAAATGTCAAATACACTATTCGCACCCAAAACGCAGTAAATCAGGAAAATACCATAAATAAAGAAATAATTGAAATAGAACTGGTATAAATGAACTAAGGTGTTACAAACCCAAAGGAGGTAAACTAAAAACACTCTGAATGAGTACGTAAACTAGAGACTCCGAAATGAATGAATAAAGTATAAACTCTGAAATGGGTACGTAAACTAGAGACTCCGAAATGAGTGAATAAACTATAAACTCCGAAATGAGTACATAAACTACTTCGCGCCAGATCAAGACACCAAGAAATAGAAGAGTGCATGCGGATAAAAAAATGTATATTCTTTATTCATGAATCAAAATGTTTGAAAGATACAATTTGTAAAGAAAAAAGGATACAATTGTAGCCTCTAAGAGGGCGGGGTTTTTAATAAAGCGGCGACCCGTTCATTCTCTTGTCGCAGCTCATTCTCACACTCTACTATTGCGGCTAGCATTGCTTCAACTTGAGCTCGTTGTTGCAAGCACGAAGAAAGCTTCTTAGAAATCTCCTGCTTAGCAACTTCGGAGCCCCGCATTCCTCGTTAAGTAGAGTCAAAGTCCCGCCTCAGCGCCATTCCTTCATAAATGCATCATTGAAGGTTTTCAAAGATAACTTGGAGCCGCGTAGCATTCGCTTCTATCTGGGCACGTAATTTGCTTGACTCGCTAAAAGCCGTTTCATGCTCCTTCTACTTCAGGACCAGCTTTTACTCGTAATATTGAATGGAAGAGGCACTTTGTTCGATCCACGCGATCAATTGAGCCTTTGAGTATAATACCTCAGGCGTAAGATGTTTGCGCTCGATCTCATGGAGGCAATCCTCGATTTGCTTACAATAATCAACCCAGATACGGACGAAATCTTCATTATGGAAAGTTACAACAGTCTCTAGCATGAGGTTGACTTCATCCGCAAAGTCCACAGCAGAAGTGAGAGCTTCGACATTAAGGTCTTCAATAAATTTTCTTAGTACATGCCTACTATTTTCTGCGCGTCTGGAAGATTGGTGTTTAGCGAAGGGCCCTGCAGGCATAGAAATGCGAGACTCAAAAGGAGCCAAAGCCAGTGGAGCTGCTACAAAATAAGACATATACAAAAACGGGTCAGATTTCAGCCTAAAATAAAAAAAAATGAATAAGATCTAACCTACCAATGGTTGAAAGTAGCAAATCGGGGAGCATAGAAGGCTCAGTAATTTCTTCGTCTTCTCCTTCGAACCGTAAGACTGTAGTCAGTATGGGAAAAAGATTATTAGAGAAGGATTACTCGTAGAAAGATGAAATAAGAAATGAAAAATATACTAACCAACGCCAGAAAGAGGGACATGTTCTGATTGGAAGGCGAAGTGTGAGGCTAACATTTGGCACAGATGGTTGAAAAGCACTCCTACAAGATTGCAACAATATACGTTAAGAAATTAATCTAAGTAATATCAATACTAAAACGAAGAAATAAAAAAATTTGAAGGAAAAATCACCTTCCGTCGCTGAGCCCGAGAAAACTCAGGGAGGTGCAAAAGAGATGGGTAGAACAGCAACAGTCATGGTGATAGCTGACAGGGGTCCTTCAACTAGCAGATCGCCAGGATTTATCGTGCCTATCTCAGAAATAAAGGAAACATTAGCGAATGTGTCTAGCAGAATTAAGGATCCGAAAGTAATAGCACGGAAAATTCTGTGGGTTTCATGAGAACTGACGGTGCGGAAACCATGGTTGTATCTGGAGTGTCACTGATTGTGACAGCCTCTTCGACTTCCATTACCATTGGGGAGACGGATTCAATATCTGCACCCTCATCTCCCAAATCAATAAGGGATGTCGTTATGCTAGCATCACCCGCGGATAGTGGGGATCCACCGGGAGAAGGAGTGGCAGCTGGAGCAGTGTCAGAAAATGAAGGCCTTTTACCCCAGAATCTCCAGATGCCGGTACCTCACCTGCAGCGCTGTCATCTAAACTTGTCCCTGCTGTATCATTCAAAGAAAAATGTATTATAATTCCAATAAGCTGCTATGGAAAAAAACTTGGAAAAGTAAATAAGTCCTACCAGGTTTCTTTAAAGTGTTGTGGGCTGTCTCCCCCTGAAGTAAATGTTCGGCCTCTTCACGAGCTGCATGCAGGATCTGCCTGTGAGCTGTTGATAAGGCAGGAGGGATGTCCTCTATAGGAGCATCATGGGTTTGTGTTTCACTCGAGCCTGTGCCTGTGGCCAAGCTAGCTTGAAGCTCCTTCGCTGCATGCTTCTAGCGCTTCTTCTCAGCTTTAGCTATACGGAGAGATCTCTCCAGAACCACCGACAGAGGAACATCTTCATCTGAATCAGACTCAGCCTCCGGATCTGCTACAATGTCCGCCATTGACTGTTTTAGCAACACTTCTTGTAGTGGCCCTGAGGTGGCCTGAATAGTAGTCAGTTGCTCTGAAGATTCCGTAGGGGCTGTCGGGGGAGGAATATTCTCTGCACTATTACCTAAAGATGGTACCGCACTCGGAATAGCACTAGCTGCGGTGGTTCCTATAATGAAAAGAAAAGGAGTCAAGGTATGGCAAAATATATTAAATATTCTAAAGCAAATAAAATAAATCGTACCAAGGCCCATAGAAGCACGAAGCCTCTCCTCTTCCTCGTATGTCCTAATGGATGCCTGGAAAGCCTCTTCAACAGAGATGCATGTTTGGAGGATGAAATGTTAAATAAGAACACAATATCATTTTATCTATGATACGTAAAGAATGTAAATGAGATGTGCCTGATGCCGCAAAAGCAGCAAGCGTTGCTTGCTCACGGGCTAATCGTTCAGAAGCCTCAATAGCGGCTTAAAGATTAGTTGCTATGTTCTCATCAGTAGAACCTTCAAAAAGATTGTCGTTGGTGCCATATTCGGACAAGCCTTCGCTATAGGGAACATGAGGTTCTTGACCAAATACAACGTCAGCTGAAAACATAGATTTCTTCTTCTTCTGAAAGCCGGCAACAACACCTGACGATAGGAGCTTTCACTTTACAGGCATCTTGGGATGACGTGTCCCGATTTCTGAGCCAATATCCGACTCAGGAGACGCTGCGACCATCACGCCGCCAGGAACACTCACATCCGTTCGTGGCTTAGCCGTCGACACCATTGGAAAGGCACGCGGAGCTACTACCGCATCGCTCCCTCTCAAGGAAGGGCAGACGACTGCGCGTTATTTCAGCGGAACCGCAGGGTTACTAGCTGGGACGGAATCTTTGTGATCGAGGAGCATCCGCCTTTCTTCTTTGATAACGGCACCCGTCACATGTTGATACCAGGCTATATAGGCATTTGAGGCCCTCGGAATACGACTAGGCTTAGCAATCAGAAAATGAGACCTTATATTCAGTCGCATAAAATGGTGCACCACATTACGAACGCTCTCCTATGAAACAACCGGATCGACAAGAAATGCTTCGAGGGAAATGCCTTGGTTATAGCCGGATTTGTAGAGTGTTTTCGTCACCCCATTGAGATGGGAATGCGCGCGCGCTTGTCAGGCGCATTACAGATTCCCCCTGCCTAGGGTAGGCTGTGGTTTATTGATTGTGGAGATCCGAATCTCCGGCAGCCGCGGACTAAGCTGCCGTTAATTACCCCTCGCCTTTGGAGCGAGAGAACCTCCGATTGACGGGTCAAACAGGTTATGCGAACTCAATGTGCAGTGTGCGTGTGTTGTGTTTTAGAAGGGGTTTTGGATATATCGGGGGGCCGCAGAGTTTTTTACGGGGGAGGTATTTTTAGTGTGGAGTGTATATATAAAATGAAGGGAAAATGGCGTCCAAAGGACGCGTGGGAGAAGGCGCTAGCGCTTGGGCGCTTGGGTTACCTCTAGGCGCTTAGGCGCTAGCTCCTCACATGCCCGGCACGTGGGCGCTTAGGCGTTGGGCGCTAGCGTGCCTCACATGCTCGGCATGTAGGCGCTCGGGCGCTGGCGCTTTGGGCGCGAGCGCTCGGGCGCTAGCGCCTCACGTGCCCGGCACGTGGGCGCTTGGCGTCAGCAGGAAAAAGGACTTGGTCCCTGCACTGGGAGTTGTGCTCCCAATTTGACTTTTGGAGTTGAACTCCTAAAAAGAAAGGCTTTTTTTTATGGAGTTAAACTCTCAGAAAGTTTAATTTATGGAGTTAAACTCCAAGAAATCTTTGTGAATGCTCAAGGAAACCCCTTTCTTCTCCCCTGAACCTTGGATCTTTCCCAAAATAGGGTCTTTGGAGATGGGTCTCCTTCTTCCTCCTATGTTGGCCGGATCTTGAAGAACAAGAAGTATGAGATTTTAAAAATCTCTCATTTTTGAGATCTGATGGGAGATCTGAGTTCCCCTTTGTGGGTTTTGTGGTAAAAAAAACTATTTAGTTTTGGAAAAGGAAGAGTAAAACTCTTGATTTAATTCAAAAAAGAAAGAAGGTTTTAGAACCTTGAGGAAGGAGAAAGAGGCACAAACCCTAGTTTTTGAGAGAATGAATTGTTGTATATTTTATTCATCATCATGTTGCTTTATATAGGCTTACACATTTACATATAGCCCCTTAGGCTTTACAAAATGGCATTTTGCCCATCCCATGTCTCATGTACTATTTCTTTTTGCACATAAGCCATGAGCTTTACAGAAATTTGGCTTTATGCCCATTTTCTTACAATCATGCATAAAAAATTACATCAAAATTATTTATTACATGATTTCATTTTGGCTTGGGGGGCTGGCCGCTTCATGTTCAGACTCGACTTGGGCATGGGCCCACTTGACCTGGGCTTGGGCCCGTCTGGCTTGGGGTTGACCTTGACTTTGACCCGGTCAACTGGGGTGCAAATTTTGACCCCAACAAGACTGTTGAGCAAAACGATGCGGGTTGTACTTCATGAATAGCACTGAGGCATTTTGCTTGAACACTAAAAACCCCGGCCTGATAGAGTACAAATGTACAATTTCCCTGGCCTTCAAAGCAGAAACCCCATCCTTGAATATGTCATGAAGCGGATGGACCGCTTTGGAGGGTTCTTTACCAATAGTCAGGACCCTATCAACAAAGGTCATGCTATCCCCCAACCATGCGCGGACGCAGAAGCAATCGCCGAGCCTCTCGTTGTGTTGGATCTGGAGAAGAAGTATCGACCAATTGCATAATCCTGGGGAAATTATACCCTTCATAAAATTTGGGTCTCTTATGCACACCAAAGGCATCCAACACATGCATCTCTATCTATGATGTGAAATAATGTAGAGGGAGATTTACAAGCTTCAAACCCGGGTGGGTGGTGTCGGCCGCCATACTTAGGCCATTATATAAATGAGCCAATCCTGCAATTCCGTTTGCCATACGCGTTCTCGCCGCAATACGATGAGCCGAATAGAAAACGGATGGTCTCATATAGCGAGGATATATTGGGAGTGCAAACTAGCTCATCCACAAGCTAATGAAGCCCACGAAAATGTCTCCTCATCAATGTCTGAAGCAGCAATTTCTGCAAAATGGATGATGGGGATGTCCGGAATAAAGAACCGCTTTAGATCCGCATCAGAGCAGTCGACAACTTGTCTAGGCCAAACCTGAATGGATCATCAAGCTTGGCAAACATCGCAGCCTTCTTTGACAAAACTTCCGGGGGAAGGAAACGGGCGACAAAATCCGCAAAGCTAACCCCATGCGCCCCAGACTCCAAAAACAAGCTTTCATAAATATTCAACACTTAGATCAGACTTGGGAACTTATGTTGGATTGCATTTTCCGGTGTAAATCCCATGACGACCGATTCGGTGGAAAAGATATACTCATCAGGTATCTCCTCATAATGCTCCCCTCTGACGGGTAATCTAGAAATATCTGCGAGTTCTTCCAGCGAAATTGATACTTACCGGTCCGATAGTAGAAACGTGTGGGTTGGGATATTCCATTGTTCCAAGAAAGTCTTAACCCACCACACATGAGGAGTATAGTAATAGAATAGAGATGCGTAGACCGCTGAGTATTACCCGGTTTTCAGCAGCAACGATTTCTTGGCTGATAAGATGTAGCGGGCCCAAATGAGGTAACCAGCCGGATGTCGAAGGGTCACTCCAAATGTATAAACCTGACCCCAAGATGTGCATCTCCTTGATATATGCAACACCCCAAAATATCTAGGGCCATTGGCGGTTGGATTGGTATCGATGCCATAGAATGTTGAAGACGACCCTCAATAGTCCAATTGATCTCTTCCGCATCATAAGCAATCGGCGGACGGTTAACATACTGAATCGAGGGGATTGGTTCTGATGGCGCCTCACAAGTAAAGCTGTGCCAACCCCGGATAATGTAGCTGTACCATGCTCCCCATAGATGAAGAGATTTCTGTTCCGGGTCGTAGTCCCGGATTAAAACAAGGACTTCCCGATCAGTAGGAGCATCAGCAAAAACACTCTCCGAGCGAACATAGGGAAAAAAGGAACCAGAATCCATGGTACCTGAAAAGAAACCCAGTTGAGGGTTAGCAATTAAAATACTAAAATCACTAAGTCTAAAAAAACAGTGGACCCCACAAAATCAAGATGGTGGCTCATCAATGATGAGACATGTACCCATTGTGACAATCCAAAAGGATTCTCATTAATGAATAGTGCTCGTTAAATGAACAGTGAAGTTAAAAACTCCCAATATTCCCCAAAAGGTGGGTTCTTTAAAACAAACAACAGATTCAAATCTTTGAAAAAAAAAAGAAAAAAAAGAGAAGGGATTAAAACCCCAAAAATTCTAGAAAAGGAAAATATCCAAGAACAGTAAAGGGAATAAAATTCCCAAAGTTCTTAAGATTCAAATCAGAGCTAAGCTCTGCAGACAAAAATGGAATTAAATTCCCCCAAACAGTGGGATTAAATCCCAGAGATCCCCATGTTAGAAAAACTCGGGGGTTAATTGATGGAATCAAGTTCCGGAAAATGTTAAGATTGACAGCAGGGTAAAACCCTAAAGAGGAGAATCAAAGATTCTCAAGAATGTCCATTGACTCAAGTCTCAGATATGGACATCAAGATCCACGATCTATATAAGAAAAATGTTTTTTTTAAAGATCTACAAGAGATCGATTTAAGAAAAGAGCTAAGCTCTGTCGAGTATGATAATTGATTTTAAAACCAAAAATAATATATATATATATATATATATATATATATATATATGCCCCAAAAGGGATTAAGAGCTAAGCTCTGTTCATAGTCCTCGCCAAGTTTTTTTGTAGAGTTTACTCTGTTTAAAGGAGTTCTTGAAGACAGAGATCTAAGCTCTGGAACAAGAATTGAATTCTCAAAAGAAAGGAAAATCTTAGGGAAGAAGATGATGAGACGGCAGACATCTTAAGAGCCAAATGCACTATTTATAAGACGTCGGGGGGAATCGGTTCAACTTCCTTAGGTGGTCCAATGGTGGTAAAATTAATACCGTTGCACTTACGTATGAGCCGCGTGAGAACAACGGTGGGGGGCATTTGTTCTCCTATTAATTAAATACAATAATAAGAGCTAAGCTCTTTTTAAACCCAATGAGGCAGCGCCTCACATGCTCCCCACGCGAACGCCAATGCTGGCCACTTGTAGGATTAAATCCTACAGCGGCGCCTCACGTGAGTGCCGACGTGCAAAGCACGTAGTGCCTGTTATACAAGAATTAAATTCTTAAGCAGCGTCCACGTGCATAGCACGTGAGTGCCAGCGTCCAAGCTAAAGCGGGTAGATTTAAATTCTACATGAGGAATATTTCCCCAAAATCCGAGATATTCTCTGTTAAAAAGAGCCGTTGGATTAAAGATCCAATGGTGATGATAAATCATCAAATGATAGAATTAAATTCTATTAAGAGAAAATATCTCCCTAATCTTTCTAAGTGAGAAAGATATTCTCGGTTGGATCAAAAATCCAACGATAGAATTAAATTCTATTTTGGGAATATATTTCCCCAATCTTGCTAAACAAAGAAAGATTGTGCTCTGTTAAACAGAGCACTCTTGAATTAAAAATCCAATGATAATTAAAAATCACTGATTGATAGAAATAAATTCTTTCTATGGGGAAATATTTCCCTATTCTTGTTAAAAACCAGAATATATATTCTGTAAAACAGAAATCCACTGGATCAAAGATCCAACGCTGGATAAAATCCCCTGAACAATTTGTGAAGGCAATTAAATCAATTGGTATCTTTCAAATGAGATATTTTCTCAAACTAGTCAACAAATTTGACTCTCATATATAAAGGGTGGGAGACTGAAGAAAGGAAAAAAAAAAAGAGGAGAGAACGCCCCAAAAGTTTCTGCAAACAAAAAGATAGAAGCAGCAACTGAGAATTCAATTCTCTTTCAAAGAAGATCTACTCTTTCTTTCAAACCCTAGGTAAAGAAAAAGTAGAGAAAAAATGTATCTCTTTTGCCTAGCATTAAAAAAATAAGGGTTCAACTCTTCATAAAAAGAACTTAGTTCTTCCTCTTGTTCCCGCTAAAAAATTTTGGCTCAAAGCTTGTTGTTCTCTTATAAAAATAAAGGGAAAGCTCCACGTGCTAAACACGTGTACCCATATGCAAAGCATGTAACTATTTCCTCAGATATGATTAAATCCTTGAGCGCCTTACGTGTTTCTCACGTTAGCGCCAGCGCCAGCCTCTGTTAAGATTAAATTTTATAGTGGCGCCTCACGTGGAACACACGTGAGCGCCGGCGTGCAAAGCACGAGAGTAACTACTTATAAAAGAATTAAATTCTTAGGCGGCGTCCTCGTGCATAGCACGTGAGCGTCAGCGCCCAAATTAAAGAGGGTAGAATTAAATTCTACATGGGTAATATTTTCCTAAAATCTGGGATATTCTCTGTTAAACAGAGCCGTTGGATCAAAAATACAATGGTGATAATAAATCATCAAAATGATAGAATTAAATTCTATTAGGGAAAAAATATCTCCTTGATAATATTCTCTGTTAAACGGAGAGTCGTTGGATCAAAGATCCAACGGTGATTTAAAATCATCAAATGATAGAATTAAATTCTATTTAGGAAATATTTTTCTTGATCTTTCTAATATGGAAAGATCTTTCCCTACCAGAGAATTTTGGATTTAAAATCCAATGGTGATAAAATATCACCAATTAAATCATCTGATAGAATAAAATTCTATCTTAAGAAAATAGTTTCCTAATCTTGTTTAACTAACAAGATATTCATATAACAGAATTAAATTCTATGTTAGGAAAATATATTCCTAATCTTGTTAAAGTAACAAGATATTCATATGATAGAATAAAATTCTATCTTAGAAAAATATTTTCTGATCTTGTTAAACAAACAAGAAATCTTCTCTGTTAAACAGAGAGCCTTCGGATTAAAAATCCAACGGTGAATAAAATTCACCGATTGATCTAAAAGACCATTTTGATTGATCATGAAATCAACCATGATCTCTCAATGAGAGATTTTCTCAACAAATTGATTTTTCTCTTCTCCTATAAATAGGAGCAAATAGATTAATCAAAGAGGGAAGAAGAGGAAAAAAGGAGACCCCCCATAAGCTTCTATAAAAATACAAACGACTCTCAAAACAACAGAGAATTTAATCTCTCAAAGAAGAAGATCTCCCTCCTAAAAACCCTAGGTAAAGAAAAAAGAAGAGATCAAAATATTTTCTTTACCTAATATACCATATCTAAGGGTTTAACCATTTTAAAAGAACTTAGTTCTTTCTCTGGATCTAAGATCCACAAGATAAATCTCCCACAAGTTGAAAATTTAATTCTCATTGGGAAGATCTTGTTCTTGAGAATCAAACATTCAGAGGAGAACATGAATACAAGAACGTGGCGAAAATGGAGTCCATAATACTCCAGGAACTTAGTTCCTCCAAATCAAGAACTTAGTTTTTTAAAGAACCCGATCCAAGATCCTCAAAATAGTGATCTTGGTGATCATTAATGGTCAAAACGCCATTAAAAGAGATTTAATCTCTCTGAAAACATGAATATAGAAAACATGGAATTCATAATACTCCAGGAACTTAGTTCCTTCAAATCAAGAACTTAGTTCTTAAAGAACATGATCCCAGATCCTCAAAATAATGATCTTGGTAATCGTTAATGGTCAAAATACCATTAACAGAGATTTAAGTTCTCTAAAAATATCAACAAAGACTAAATCTCCAAAAGAACTCAGCGCATCACGTGAAAAGCACGTCAGCGCTCAAGGCCAAGTTATATAGCGCCTTATGTGAAACACACGTGAGAGCCGGGAAAAGTTAGTGCTTAGCACTATTGGAGTGCCTCACGTGAAACACATGCGAGCGCCACAAAAGCTGGTGCTTAGCACTATTGGAGCGCCTCACGTGATATACACGTGAGCGCTATATGCAGCTGAGTGCTTAGCACTGCTGGGTGTTACAGAAACCCAATCTTTGCCAAAATTGGCTAAGCTTATATTCATGATATCCAAACTGATCTTAGTCTCAAACATGACTAATGATCTCTCATTGATGATATCCAAAATGATATTCATCCCATATCTCCTAAGATAATTTTAGTCCCAAATATGACTAACGATTCTTAGATCCATCACCCCCTTTTCATCAAATACGGGATTTGGTTCAAGGGTGTTAGTTATAAGTATGCCCTAGAGGCCATTACTGTACATACGATGTATATTGTAATGGATGCTTGGACATATATAGGGAGGACTTTCTTGCTCGACATGATAGTATGCTATCAGGTTGTACTTTATCTTAACATGTACTCTGATTGTCTCTATATTACATGTTGATAAAGCCCTTAGGATATGTACTCGACTACTGGGACTATGATGAGATCATACTAGTGGGGTCATGGTAGTCGACGAGTACATCCTATAACTGTTCCTAGTCGAGGGTGTATCGAGACAGGGCATCGATACACCAGTGTAGACTAGCATATACGCATCTTGACCCATATGATGGGCGATGGATGATCCCATATCTATCGGTGTTTGACATCAAGGATGGTGTACGAGTGCTCAGTAGAGACTGGGTACACTGGACGGACTCGCCGAGAACTCCCAGATGGTATTATACCTCACGTCAGATGGCAATTCTCCGGTGACACTGATACAGAGTAGTATGTTGACCCGAGATCGTCATAGAGTCTTGTATGATTCCCACTGTGCTTTGATTTCCATCATACCGCATCCAAGAAGACGTGCAAAAAAGTGGCTTTTGGGTACAGTCCCGAATCACATGGAGGCAAGGAGCGATAGGAGGGGATTCGTCCCGGTATAGGGAGTAGATGTTGTGCTGTGTTCGATTGGCGATAACTGGAAATCCCTGGCCAGGGTTGCTAGGGTTGCTGAGATTTACTGGTAAGTGTTATCAGTAGTTTCTCGAACTGTTATAGACCTCAAATCGACACGACTTATCGAGCTACTGGGGTCTGACGTTTACCACCCTTAGGCAAGATATGCGACATATCAGACGACGAGACCGGACTGTACGGGAGTGTTACTGATTGGATTCATAGGAGAATGTACAGGCTTGCTTGTTGATCTTCTGAGCGCTCAATACCTGGGTGACTGTTACGTTTAGCTGACCGCTTACAGCTTGTGGGTGTTTGATATGATCATCACCTACTGCCGGCGTATTGACGATTCTTTAGAGTCCTACACAGAGGTTTCTTGACTCAGGCAAAACGGAGTAGGAGCACATATGTGATATGTGCGAGACAGAGGATAATGCGATATGAGATACCGTATTATATTCTCACGATATTTGATATCAGCCGGGTCATCGGATCAAGTGTTGATTCGATGAATCGGTACGGATAAATATTAGTCGGTTATATGCGATATAGCCGGATTGTCGGATCAAGTGTTGATTCGATAATTTAATGTATAATAATATATATGATATATTAAATTACATTAACTAATATTAGCTTGCTAAAAGATTCTTTTTTCTCATTCGGGTAATACATTGATATATATGCGATATATGTTAATTGTATTATTTTATTTTGTTACAATAAATATTATATATGTGATATATAATATTGTAACATGATATGATAACTAATGAAACATGATTAGTGGAGATTAAACAAGATTAGGGTTTGATTTGGGTTAATGCTTTCTAGAAGTTTCTAGAAGATTTTTATTTTGTCATGAAAAAGATATTTACAACTGACTCATCTTTAACCTAACCCAGACCCTACACCCTTGGTTAATTCTCTATAAAGGTTTAGCAAGCATGGTTGCATTATTGATCATTATCTTCTTTCATTATTAATCACAAAAGGATAACAATGATTATTCATCTTCTTCTTCCTTCTTCTTTCTTTCATGGAAAAAGCTTTCTAGCTTTTTTCCAAGTGATGAAAATGAGTGAGAATAAGAAAATAAAAGAGAGCAAAAATCCTACTTCATCATCCTCATCTACCCTTGCCATTAGATGAGGGTTTTCACGTCATTTTATGAGTGAGAGCTTGTGTTAATGAAACTTCAAGGTAGATCATCTTTGTTATCGAAGATCGGAAGTAAGCTTGCACCTTTCTCTTCGTGGAACCTCTCGAGAGTCCGGAACACGAAGATCGCAGCGAAGGGACCTCAACACGGAGCTTATGAAGTGAAGGACCAGATCTACAAAGGTTGTAATCCCTCTCACTTAGTGTTAAAGTGTTTAACATGCTTAGTTTCGCATAAACTCTAGTTTAAAGATCCGGCTTTGGGTTGTTCGGCACGGCTAAAATTTTAATCGGGCATGATTGATGCCTCGTAGATCCTTGTGGCAGTGCCTAGCATCCCTACAGTAGTATCAGAGCCAAGCTAGAGCTTTAGGCGAAGTCTAGGCGAAATTTAAAGTCCGATCGAACCCGGAAACCCCGACGAATACCCTTCTCTGGATATTTTTTTAAAATGTGATTTTTTCTGCATTAAAAATACTCAGAAAAACAAGCAGGAAAAACTAAGAATTACTGTGAAGTACGGCCCACTAATTCTCTCATTTGGCCGCGGAACCGCCGCCAAACCCTTGGTTTGGCCGAGTTTCCGCGGCCAAAATTTTGAATTAGTCCTTGAAACTTCAAATATTTATTATTAGGTCCTTTCTTGTCATTTTTTTCTGGGAATTTTTTAATTCCACTCAAGTATTGAGTTTTCTAGGGTTGTATTGGGGACTCGTTGATTCGATCGGATAATTTAACTTCATTTAGTTTTGTCCGGGTAATTTTTAGAACGTGTTAAAAAGTTCGAACGGATATCAATAACTCACTTTTTCCCCTGCTGGAAAATTTCCAAGCGTTGGATTTTTCCGTAGCTTAAGAACGTTCTAAGTCGTGCAAGTAACGCGGTGGACCCTCTAGAAGACAACAAACCTTAACTCGATTATGTGACCGTCTTGAACTGCCTCTAAACCTTAGGGTTTGTGGCAGTACGGCGTGCCACATGTGAGGCGTTGGCTTGACCCTTCTACGGCTGGACCATTGGTACTGTAGCATGTGATGGATGTTTTTAAACTAATTTCAAGTGTTGAGAACCATTTGGGAAAACTTGGATGTTTGATTATTCGATCAGAACGTTTAACATTGTCGATTTTATCTGGAATGTGATACAATATTTGGAATCCACAAGTAGTTATGAGATAACTAATTTGAATGTTATAAATCTAGCAGTTCAGTCTCAGATGATCGGTTGCCACGGAATTTTGATGTGATCAAAAGTCCGTCGCAATCACGTAGCGTACACGGATACTTGACGGGTAAACTTAATAGACAGCCATGCCCCATAGCCCCGACCAAGTGACTGTAGGAGAACCCCGTCGCCAAAAGCATCCGTTCGGGTGCTCGCGGCAGCGGTGTTCCATCTTAGTGCACTTCGTCGACGGCATTGGGGGTGCGGCCGTCTACTAAAGTTTGCGACGAGCATTCGATCAGGATGTCGGGAATCTTGTTGAATTGCCCGACTTGATATTGAAAAGAGTTTTCGATAATGAGACTAAAATGCGGGGTTTATAATTGTTAGGCATGCGATGTCTAAGGAATTCATTTGGTTAGGCATGCGATGTCTAAGGAGGTTGCGGATTCCAACTGTTGTAGTTTTACACTTTCTTTCCTGTGACCGTAAGTGTAGTATGTAGTTGTATTGCCGGTTTTCGTTGCTATACATCAACGACGATCGGTGTATGCATACTTACTTACGTTGATGATATGAGATATTATGTGTTGCTGTGATATGTTATATTGGATCGTCGTGTTTGAATAGCTGGGGGTTTTATGTGAGATGAGAGTTTTTATTTTCATTCATGTAAAATTCATTTGTATGTAATATTCTTTTATTGGGGCACTTCCGGGCTGAGGATGATGTCACCATTGTATATTATTTACTTTTCCGCATTAGGTAGACCCAAGGAGGGGAGCACAAGTAACCGGGTTCTAGGGTCCAGTGGGAGACCATCTCGAGGAGTCGAGACCGGGTCTCCTAACCCTAGAATTGGCAGTGTTGCTTGCCGCTCTCGTAGGCGTCTAGGGATGTGGGTTTGGCTATTCATCGCGACTGTGGAATCCGTGTTTTATACAGGCTCGTATTAAAAACACGGACGTCCTAGTATATCCAATATTTCATATATGTTCTTCTGCTGCAATGTTCTGTGATGAGATCATATTACTGCCTGAGACGAATGTTTATATTATATATATAAGATATATATTATATATTGTTGATTTCGTTTCATATCTGATGCTTGTGAAGCATATTAAAATGGGACTTCATTAATGAGATTAATGAAATAAAAGAAACCTAAGATGTTGTAGAAACTTGTTTAAAAACTGGTAGCTCTAGTTCTTGCTTTGCATAGTGGTGTTCCTTGTAGAACATCCAGCACCTTATTCGATAAGGAAAGAGCCGAGATCCCTTCACAGGGAGTGACCTCTTTAGTGAAACTAGCAGATGCTACAAATTCGGTTTATCTTTTGATTTCTTCTATAGTTCTTGCTTTGCATAGTGGTATTTGTGAAATATCCTGCACCTTATTCGATGAGGAAAGGGCCGACGATCCCTTCACCGGGAGTGACCCCTTTAGCAAAACTAGAAAAGCCTCAAAAACACTACATTTAAAATCATTCGATTCTACAACGATATCAAGTTCATTGCGTAAAGGGTTTTCTTAAAACCTGTCGTAGCCCTCCGTCATTTCAGATAAGTATTTCATAGTATTTGTGCTGCGTTTGTTGGCTTTCGTCAAGGCGTATTGTGCGGTAGCTATTTATGCTTATCTGTATAAGCATATGATGCGATTGAGTTAGGGTAGTCATGCGACTTTGTTGGCATTCGTCAAGGGCCGTACGGGTAGGTTTAATTCAATCGGGAAATGATGGGTTGAACTTGACTAGTAGCCTATGGTTTGTTGGCATTCGTCAAGGTCATAGGATGCTAGGGGTAAAATATTATTGGGAATTTCAAGTGTTGAAATTTGCAATAAGATTGCATACCTTCTATGAGATAGTTGGATCCCGATACCCGCTGCGAGTAAGAGTTACTCCTGGGAGAGTTTTACACATTACAATTAGCCGATCAAGTAGGTGTCTAGAAAGGTGTTAACGGGATTACGCCCCTAGGAAAACGAGGTTTACTTTAATTAGGTTCGTGCGAAAGCACGGGAGACCTCCCTCAAAGTACCGGCACTGGTCTGGCTGAAAGATTGGCGAACTTGTAGCGTGTAATTAATCCCGGCTAGTCTTTTCTTTTAGGGTTTGAAGGAAGATTTGACTAAAACAGTGGGAGACATCCTGATTAGATAAATTGATAACCAATCTAATCTTGTAAAAGCGCACGCTGAGTGTTTTCTTCTCTCTCTCTCCAGGTAGCGACCATATCACGCCTTAATCAAGATAAAATTACGGATATATTGACCAAACCCGTTTGTTATACTGAGCTGGGGAACGTTGGTCCCGCTCTAACTTATAATTGTTATAAGACAGAGCAGGAAATAGGGGATTACCAGAATTCCCGTGCCGCCCAAACGAAGAAAGTGCATGTTGATGCATCATCTTCGGGTATGTTCATTACAGAGAGCTGTTTCTCAGTATCCTTTACATCCTGGGTATTTGATACCGTATCAAGATCCCACATATGTAATCTGTTACATGGGCTACAGATAGGTAGAGAACTAAGAATGGGTGATAAGTTTCATGAGATAGAAACGGTGCAAGTGTTACAGCCAAGTCTGTTGGTCACTATCACCCTGTATTATCAGAATACATTGATTCTGAACGAATGTTATTAGATACCGAACCTGATGTACAAAAATCATATCAGTCTCTTTATTAGTAAAGAAAGGATATAATTTTGTATTGTTGGATAATGTTTTGAACATTTCCTATATCAAGAGTTGATCGGTTCAGGCAAGTTATCTAAAAGCATAGACGTTCTAATTCAAACTACAGTTCTTAGTATACAGAACACACACAAGAGGAAGAGTTCAGAAATGAACGAATCCTTATTGATGTATTGTAGACTAGGTCATATCAATGCGACCCGACTAGCTGAAGTTACATTAAGATGCATATTTAAATTAGTTTGAATTTACATCTTGTGAAACTTAGCAGTCATGTCACAAAGATACGATGACCACAGCTCTGTTTATTGGAAACAGAGAAAGAGTTAGTGAACTCTTGGGATTGATACATGCTGATGTATGAAGGTCCCCTGTGTACACATGCTAAGACCAGTTCTTTGTACTTCATTACATTCTCTGATAATCTCTCAAAATTCAGACATATGTTCCTGTTGAAACACAAGTCTGAACCTTTTGAGATATTCACAGAATATAAGTTAGAAGTAGAGAACCAAAAACGGGTATAAGTATTATGTCCTTTGATGTGATCAGGAAGGAGAATACTTGAGCACGGAATTCCTGGACTATTCTAAAGGAGAATGAGATTCTCTCTCAGTATTACTCCTCCATATACACCATAGCACGATGGTATATCGGGGCGGAGCAATAGCACCCTATGTGATATGGTGTGCTCTATGATGAGTACTACTGAGTTTCCTATTTCCTTTTGGGAGTTGTGCACTTGAGAAGCTGTATACCTATTGAATAGGGTTCAAATCAAATCAATTGCCTACCACTTCATATGTGATATGGAATGGGAAGAGCCCATATCTTAAGTTTGTTAAGATTTGGGGTTGTCCGGCCTATGTCTAAAAAGCAAAATCCGGACAAGCTCGAGGCAAAGTCAGATCTGTGGAAGTTTGTTGGATATCCCAAGCATTCGCAAGGGAATATCCGGACAAGCTCGAGGCAAAGTCAGATCTGTGGAAGTTTGTTGGATATCCCAAGCATTCGCAAGGGAATATCTTCTACCTAACCGAGGAACAAAAGATGTTTTTGTTTCTCAACATGCCACCTTTGCGAAAGGGAATTTCTTATGAAGAAATTAGTGGTCATGAGGTAGAATTGGAAGGAGTTCCAGCTATACAAACTACAGCGGATGATTTGGTAGAACCAAAGGATTCAAAAGTTTCCAACGAACCTCAGCCTCTCCGCCGATCTAGTAGGGTTCCTCACCCACCTGAGAGATACTTCGGTTTCTCTATGACAGTGGGAGCGAGGATTGCATCATGAGATGATGACCCAACTAGTTTCGAGCTGGCCATCAGGAGTGGGACTCTGTAAGAATGGCTGGATGCTTAGTGATCTGAGATGAAATCCTTATACACCAACAAAGTATGGACTTTGGTTGCATTATCTGAAGGGTTAAATCCCCATCAGGAGCAAGTATATCTTGAAAAGATTACTTGGTGTACATGGAAAAGTTGAGACTTTCAAAGCTATGCTTAAGTCCATCCAGATCCTACTTGCCACGGCTACATACCATGACTACGATATCTGGTGGTTGGGTGTCATGACTGCTTTTCTAAATGATGTTTTAGAGGATAGCGTCTATAAGTACACAGCCAGAGGGCTTCGTAGATAGTGGGAGCAGCGGAAACGTATGCAAGATGTTTTATGTGATGAAGCAGGCATCGCGGAGTTGGAACGTCTGTTTTGATGTAGTAGTCAAAGAGTTTGACTTCATCAAAATGGTAGATGAACCTTGTATATACAAAAAGGTAATAGAGAGTATGGTGGTGATCCTCGTAGAGTACGTGGATGACATACTCTTGATAGGGAAGGAGTTTCCTATGCTACGCTTGGTCAATCTCCGCTCATCACAAGGATTCTCCATATAGGATCAAAGATGATACCTCCTAAATCCTGGGTTTTGGATCTATGAGATAGATCTAATTGGATGTTAGGATACTCACTAGTTGTAGTGAGATGGTATCAACCGATCCTGGGAAGAATCACTGGAAAGGTTCCAGGGTGATAAGGACAACTAAATATCAGTCACAGGCATTGTCTTTACCCTCAGTGGAGGGACGGTATATTAGAAGAGTTCCAAGCTAGATACCGTGACTTACTAGACGATTAAAGGCTAAATACATCGTTACCAAGAATGCTACCAAAGAGGCAGTCTGGATATTTATAAGTTCATGAGATGAACTTCGTTCCTACCATTGTGTGACAATGGAGTTGTGGCTTTTGCCAAGGAACGCCCGTCCCATCAGAAATCCAGATATAATTCTTAAGCAGTATCACCTGATCATGGAGATGGTTGATCTCCAGGGAGATCGAGGTTAGGAGAGTAGACATAGAGGACAACAGCGCGGATCCACTCACAAAGGCCTTTTCAGTAGAGACTTTTATGGGATGGTTGAGTATGAGATACTTCAACCGCAGCTAAATGTTGGGTATGTGATACCACAACAGATGGCCCTAGTGCAAGTGGGAGATTGTTAGTTATATGTATGCCCTAGAGGCCATTACTGTACATACGATGTATACTGTAATGGATGCTTGGATATATATAGGGAGGACTTTCTTGCTCGACATGATAGTATGCTATCTGGTTGTACTTTATCTTAACATGTACTCTGATTGTCTCTATATTACATGTTGATAAAGCCCTTAGGATATGTACTCGACTACTGGGACTATGATGAGATCATACTAGTGGGGCCACGGTAGTCGACGAGTGCATCCTATAACTGTTCCTAGTCGAGGGTGTATCGAGACAGGGCATCGATACACCAGTGTAGACTAGCGTATACGTATCTTGACCCATATGATGGGCGATGGATGATCCAATATCCATCGGTGTTTGACATCAAGGATGGTGTACGGGTGCTCATTAGAGACTGGGTACACTGGACGGACTCGCCGAGAACTCCCAGATAGTATTATACCCCACGTCAGATGGCAGTTCTCCGGTGACACTGGTACAGAGTAGTCTGTTGATCCGAGATCGTCATAGAGTCTTGTGGGATTCCCACTGTGCTTTGATTTCCATCATACCACGTCCAAGAGGGCGTGCAAAAAGGTGGCTTTTGGGTACAGTCCCGAATCACATGGAGGCAATGAGCGATGCAAGAGGATTCGTCTCTCCCGGTATAGGGAGTTGATGTTGTGCTGTGTTCGATTGGCTATAACTGGAAATCCCTGGCCAGGGTTGCTAGGGTTGCTGAGATTTACTGGTAAGTGTTATCAGTAGTTTCTCGAACTGTTATAGACCTCAAATCGACACGACTTATCGAGCTACTGGGGTCTGACGTTTACCACCCCTAGGCAAGATATGCAATATATCAGACGACGAGACCGGACTGTACGGGAGTGTTACTGATTGGATTCACAGGAGAATGTACAGGCTTGCTTGTTGATCTTCTGAGCGCTCAATACCTGGGCGGCTGTTACGTTTAGCTGACCGCTTACAGCTTGTGGGTGTTTGATATGATCATCACCTACTGCCTGCGTATTGACGATTCTTTAGAGTCATACACAGAGGTTTCTTGACTCAGGAAAAACGGAGTAGGAGCACATATGTGTGCGGGACCGAGAATAATGCGATATGAGATACCGTATTATATTCTCGCGATATTTGATATCAGCCGGGTCATCGGATCAAGTGTTGATTCGATGAATCGGTACGGATAAATATTAGTCGGTTATATGCGATATAGCCGGATTGTCGGATCAAGTGTTGATTCGATAATTTAATGTATAATAATATATATGATATATTAAATTACATTAACTAATATTAGTTCCTAAAAGATTCTTTTTCTCACTCGGGTAATACATTGATATATATGCGATATATGTTAATTGTATTATTTTATTTTGTTACAATAAATATTATATATGTGATATATAATATTGTAACATGATATGATAACTAATGCAACATGATTAGTGGAGATTAAACAAGATTAGGATTTGATTTGGGTTAATGCTTTCTAGAAGTTTCTAGAAGGTTTTTATTTTGTCATGAAAAAGATATTTACAAATGACTCATCTTTAACCTAACCCAAACCCTACACCCTTGGTTAATTCTTTACACAGGTTTAGCAACCATGGTTGCATTATTGATCATTATCTTCTTTCATTATTCATCACAAAAGGATAACAATGATTATTCATCTTCTTCTTCCTTCTTCTTTCTTTCATGGAAAAAGCTTTCTAACTTTTTTCCACGTGATGAAAATGAGTGAGAATAAGAAAATAAAAGAGAGCAAAAATCCTATTTCGTCATCCTCATCTACCCTTGCCATTTAGATAAAGGTGTTCACATCATTTTATGAGTGAGAGCTTGTGTTAATGAAACTTCAAGGTAGATCATCTTTGTTATTGAAGATCGGAAGCAAGCTTGCACCTTTCTCTTCGTGGAACCTCTCGAGAATCCGGAACACGATGATCGCAGTGAAGGGACCTCAACACGGAGCTTATGAAGTGAAGGACCGGATCTACAAAGATTGTAATCCCTCTTAGTTAGTGTTAAAGTGTTTAACATGCTTAGTTTCGTATAAACTCTAGTTTAAAGATCCGGCTTTGGGTTGTTCGGCACGGCTAAAATTTTAATCGGGCATGGTTGATGCCTCGTAGACCCTTGTGGCAGTACCTAGCATCCCTACAAAGGGTACATCTCTCCATACCTCTGATATATGTCGATGTAATTCCTCAACGTCTTCAGAGAGGTGGTGGGTCCTGACAACCAACAACTCCTCGTCCCAACTTGACGTAAAACTTCATCAAGGCTGGGAATGATATATCCTACGTTGATACATTTCCAAACTGACGTGCACACCTCAAATCGAATCGCACCCCAAATTGGGCACATTCCATGTTACCATCATTCACTCCGCCGCATAACAAATACACGTGCGCGCAAGATGAAAATTGGACCGAAATGTCTTTAAACTAATCTTCACCCCCCAAACACGGGGACAATGGACCAAAATGTCCCTAAACTAATATTCACCACAAACATGGCGATAATGGACCGCGAGGTCCTTAAATTAAAATAATTGGGCTCAAATGCTCATATGTTTAAGTTGATCTTAATCTCAAACCAGATTAACGGTCCTTAAATAAACCAAACCCAAATCTAAAATATACGGATTTGGACTGATCCACGCCTTACGAGTGACGACATAAACGAGTCTCCGTATACAATCCACGGGAAACCAAAACAAACAAAAAACACACACGAGACGAAGTGAACTGCTGGAGAAGGAGAAAGTGGTTATCGCAATGCGGTAACTTAATTAACTGCAGGGGCTTGTGCCTGCAGGGAAGAGCGTCCCCACAATCAAAAAACCCCTCATAAAATGAGGAGGAATCTGATGAAGTCTGCTACAACGGTCGCATCCGTCCAAACCTCCGATATACGGTGCCATAAATCAACTTGGTATTTTCGGAGAGGTGGACGGATAAATCCAAATAGCATCTGCCCCCAAAACTCAGGCAATACGATCCATCCTAGTTCGTCTCTGTTTTTGGCGGTGAACAGATTCTGGCACGCCCGGTCGGACCTTGTCACGCCCCGCTTCCCAAAGTACGCTAAAGTGGGCACGTGACATAGCCAACCATGCTACCTGTGGATAGGAAAAATCCTTCCACAGTCACATTACGGCTGTGGAGATATCAAGAACAGGAAAGTAAACTAACTACCTAGTACATGTCCATAAGCCAGAGTAAAAGAATCAAGAGATAACAATATGCGGAAGCCAAAAGATACAATAAATGAAACACCTGGAGTGAAACTACGTACCGACAGGAACCTCACCGCTCGTCTAGCAGCGGCAAAACTCCTAATCAGTCTGCAGCAAGGTAGAAGAATCTGGGCCATGCAAAACCTAGACATCAGTGCATCAAGTCATCAAGTAATAACATAGTAAACAGGCAATGCGAATATAAACATGAATAAAGCAAGGGTAACAATAATATAAATCAGAGCAGTACAGGGTAGTGTGCAGTGGGTAAACTGGATTGTTCTATCAGGTTCTCTGTTCTAAAGTCTTTGAAACCAAATTGATGAATCATCGATGTAACTCAATAGTATCCCGTACATACCCGGGACCACGGCCACAATATTCTCGGCTGCAGCCGAGACATGCCGCTAGGCACAAAACAGGAATGTGTACACTCGATAGTATCCCGTACATACCCGGGACCACGGCCACAATATTCTCGGCTGAAACCGAGACATGTCGCTAGGCACAAAACAGGAATGTGTACACTCAATACAGGTAGTGAACTGTCGAGTTACAAGTCTAATTTCACCTTTGATTTCCCCATACCCCCAAGTTATATGTGTATGTCAAGTCAGGTATCCAGTAATCAAGAAACTAATGCCAACACAGGATCAGGTAAATAGGTTTGTCTGGATAGACAACAGGAACGGTCCATGAGGACTACATGTTATGTTTGTTGGCATTAGACACAAGATCAGGTAACAGGTAAAGCCATGGTACATCAGGTCAAGCCAGGTAATGTATAAAGGTGTCATGTCATGTCAAGAGTGTACGGTACCATGTCATGTCAAGTAGGAAGTGTAACAGGTCATGTCAGGAAGCACAAGATGTCATGTGGATGCTCATAATCAAACTAACATAAGCATGTGTATAAATAAACAAGCATGAGTACTATCAGAACAATAAACTGGAACATGTAATATGATATGCAAATAGATATAATTTCAAGGATATGGATGCACAGTTATCGATTAGGGTTACATTTCTAGTTCCAATATTAATTAGGATGCAATTTATTAAACATGGAGTGTTAATATCACATTATTATATAGTAATGTGATCTATGGATGCAATTATATGTATCTTAAATGCGATGGATGCAAACGGGTATCCAAAAAGTTATAAAACTATAAAATGGTAATGTGGGATGTACAACTAAGCAATATGTGATATAAATATTGATATAACAATATTAATATGGATAGCATATTCAAAGCGATTAATAACTATAAAAGTGGTATTGATTAACCATGCACAAGAAAGTTCCGTTCAGAAATTCAGCGTCACCCTAATTTGTAAAATAGCTTAAAAATAACAAACGTTCTCCAAAAGGGACGTGTATTATACCAAAACAAAGATAATTCAATAAGGTTTTTAGTTTTATAAGTATTAGCATCTCAGGTTGTCCCTACAAAAAGTTATGAACATTCGAAATTGAAAGTTTGCTGCTGGAATTTCTCTGGACAGCAGTTTGGAGACATTTTCATTTGCATTTTACGTTATTTAAACAATTTATTTTGCAAGTAAATATTTCATAGAGTTATAGTATTCTGAGTTAGCTTCGTAACGAACTAAAGAACGTATACTAATGATTTTTCTATGATTTATAATGAATTTTATAAGGTAAGGTGTACAGTAAATTTCAGATTTGTCGTATCCGCTTTTTCAACGACGTTTCATGTATAAACTATAATATTTTCAAATATATAATATTATAAAATGCAGATTATAAACTAATTAAAGATAATAATAAGAAATATTATGACGATATATATTTTAATTGATATGGATGCGGTATAATGTAATCTAGTATGTCACAAGATAAGTTTTCATGATCTAGATTTAATATGATATAAACGGATGCAAACGGAACATCGAAACGTTATAAAATTAAACATGGGGCACTAGATTTAAACTATAGGTATGGTATTTATTTAAATAGGTATAAAATGAATTATATAGCATGTAGCAAGATTAACTTGCCTCGATGGGTCGCGAATCGGGAAAACGGAACGTTAACCGTCGGCGGGGAAAACTCGCGACGGGCACACAGTTCACGGAATGAACCCAAATGACGAACAAAGGAACCACAGGGTCGGGGTACCTCGCTGGAACGTCGTGAAACGTCACCGGCACGACGGAATTCCGGCAACAAAAGAACAGTTAAAAAAAATGAGAAACGAGACATGAAGCAAGAAGAGAAAGAATGATAAAGAGAAGTACGAGAGAATATATGAGAGAGAGAGAGAGAAAAGGTGGAGAGAGAGAGAGAGAGAAGAGGGAGGGAGAGAAAGTGGAGAGATAGAGAGAGAGAGAGAGAAGTGGGGCCCACGGGGTTAAAGGGGAGGTTGCGATTGGCTGAGAGAATAAATTGAGAAGGATATAAAAGATTGTAAAAATATTATATGGTTAACTAAATTATATATGATGGTTTAAATATATTAAAATCTGGGATTTTGGCGCAAAGTAAAACATTTCCAAATCGCGCCCGGGTCAGGTCCAAAAATTTGAAATTGAAATAATAGAATTTTAGGCGGGATCCAAAATTTAAAATGAAGTGTTTTATGATCAAAAAGCATACCCCCAAAACGGGCACACGTACGTGCACGTAGCCGTCCAAACTCGCCCGTTTCACTGAACGGGACGAGAACACGATGCACGGACGCTACAACAGGGTTAGGGGTGTCAAGCAAGCCAAGATGAATATTTTTAATTTTATTTTTAGATGCCAAAAATTGTTATATGCAGAAATTAATTTCCGGGTAGAATTTACAATAATTAACCATCAAGCAAGATAAATGAAATAAGTGCCACACTACGTTCGAACGGTAACTGAAATTAGTAGCATTAGGCTCGGGTGTTACATTATACCCAACTACAAAAAGAATTTCGTCCTCGAAATTCCAAGAATACAAAGATAGATAACTACAAGAAAAGGTGAGGAAACTTCTGCCGGATTTCATCTTCTCGTTCCTAAGTGGACTCTCCATGCGAGTGATTACCCCAAGAAACAAGCACAAGAGGGATTACCGTGTTCTTAAGAACCTTTTCCCTTCGATTCACGATTCCAATCGGTCGCTCCTCAAAAGTCAAGTCTTCTCGTACTGTTAGCTCCGAATGATCCAATACGTGTGTTTCGTCTCGAACATACCTACGGAGTTGAGATACATGAAACACATCGTGCACATTCGCCCAGGACTGCGGTAACGCCAAACGATACGCTACCTCACCAACACGCTCCAAGATCTCAAAAGGTCCAACGAATCGAGGACTAAGCTTTCCTCGACTTCCAAAACGAATCACCCCTCTAGTTGGTGATATCTTCAAGAATACCAAATCACCCACGGCGAACTCTAGAGGTCTTCTTGACGTATCTGCCCAACTCTTCTGTCGGTCCTGTGCTGCCTTCATATGATTTCTGATAGGGTTAACCTTCTCAACTGTCTGCATAACCAAATCTGGTCCCAATAATCTTCGTTCACCGACATCGTCCCAACAAACAGGTGAACGGCATTTACGACCATATAAAGCTTCAAATGGAGCCATCTGAATAGTTGCCTGAAAACTGTTGTTGTAAGACAACTCCACCAAAAGTAGATGATCCTCCCAAGACCCCTTGAAGTCCAACCTGCATGCTCCCAACGTATCCTCAAGAGTTTGGATCGTTCTCTCCGACTGACCATCAGTTTGAGGATGATAAGTTGTGCTAAACTTCAATCGAGTCCCCAAACTTTCCTGTAGACTCCGCCAAAAGTGTGATAAGAACCGAGTGTCCCGATCGGACACGATGCTCACCGGTACTCCATGCAATCTTACAATCTCTTGCATGTACCGCTCTGCCAATGTCTCTGTTGATTGACCAACCCGAAAAGGAATAAAATGAGCTGCCTTGGTCAATCGTTCAACAATCACCCATATAGCATGGTTGCCTTTTGGACTTCGCGGTAAAGCCGTCACGAAATCCATGGTTATATGTTCCCACTTCCACTGAGGAATTGGAAGTGGTTGCAATAAACCAGCAACCCTTTGATGTTCAGCCTTAACTTGCTGACACACCAAGCACTTTGCCACAAAGCGAGCAATCTCCTGTTTCATGCCTTCCTACCAGAAATGCTGTCGATTATCTCGGTACATCTTTGTGCCTCCTGGATGTACAGAATAAGCTGAACTGTGTGCCTCCTTCATAAGCTCTTCACGAATATCTCCCTTTGGCACACACAAACGGGTACCAAACCTCAACGAACCATCTTCGGGGATTAATAAATCTGTTCGTAGTCCGGCTTCAACCTGTCCTCGAAACTTTTGCAGTCTAGGGTCCTGCGATTGTGCTGCTTTAATATTCTTGATCAATGATGACTGTACTTGCAGCTGCATCAACTGTCCCGTAGAATGCGATAGCACAACCTCCAAGTCAACTCTTCGAAAATCTTCAACGATCTCCTTCTGCGTAGTTAACACCTGAATTGCTGGTAACCGACTAAGCGCATCCGGCACGACGTTAACCTTCCCCGGATGGTACTTAAGATCAAGATCGTAGTCAACCATCAGCTCCAACCATCTACGCTGCCTCATATTAAGCTCCTTCTGTGTGAACACATACTTCAAGCTCTTATGATCAGTAAAAACTTCGACCCTTTCGCCCAGAAGGTAGTGTCTCCAAACCTTCAAAGCGAAAGTCACAGCCGCAAGTTCCAAGTCATGAGTTGGGTAATTCTTCTCATGGGTCTTCAACTGTCTCGATGCGTATGCTACAACCTTCCCATGCTGCATCAAAACACATCCCAATCCTTTCCCAGATGCGTCGCTGTGAATCACCAATCCTCCGGAATTGTCTGGCACGGTCAGAATAGGGGCGGTTATCAACTTCTGCTTCAACGTCTCGAAAGTTAACGCACACTTATCCGTCCATACAAAAGGTACCTCCTTGCGCGTAAGCTTGGTTAACGGCTCCGCCAGACGAGCAAAGTTCTCCACAAATCTTCTGTAATACCCGGCGAGTCCAAGAAAGCTTCTTATCTCCGCAACATTCTTTGGAATCGGCCAATCACGACCTGCTGCAATCTTTTCTGGATCGACGACAATTCCATCGCCAGACACAACATGCCCCAAAACTTTACTTCCTCCAGCCAAAACTCGCACTTGCTCATCTTCGCATATAACTTCTCATGTCTCAACGTCCGCAGTGCGATCTTCAAATGCTCAGAATGTTCCTCAAAACTCTTCGAATAAACCAAAATATCGTCAATAAAAAAACCACGATAAACTGGTCTAAGATTCGGTTCATCAAGTCCCTGAATACTGCCGGCGCATTCGTTACTCCGAAGGGCATCACTAAGTACTCGTAATGTCCATACCGAGTTCGGAACGCCGTCTTGCAAATATCTTCTGTTTTCACTCGGACCTGATGATATCCGGATCGCAAATCCAGCTTCGAGAATACCCTCACGCCACTAAGCTGCTTGAAAAGTTCGCCAATGCGAGGGATCGGGTACTTGTTCTTAATAGTCACCCGGTTTAATTCTCGATAGTCGATGCACATCCTTTTTGTGCCATCCTTCTTCTTTACTAGAAGAACTGGAGCTCCCCAAGGCGAGTTACTGCTTCGAATCCAACCTTTCTCAAGCAATTCAGCAACCTGTTTCTTGACTTCTTCCAATTCTACTGGCGCCATTGGATAATACGCTTCGGATACTGGCGCTGCCCCAGGAATAAGATCAATTGCGAACTCCACGTCTCGCTTTAGCGGTAAACCCGATATATCTTCAAACACGTCCATAAAATCATGAACAACAGCCGGCTCTTCACTTTCATCACTTCCATTGATGCAAGAATATTATTTGTCGGCCTAGCCCTAAACTCGACTAGCCCGACAGAAAAACTCCCCTTCATCCCAGATAAACTCTGCTGCTCTCGGCTGCCGCAAGTACTTATGAGAAAGTGGTCAAACCCAGGGAGACAATCTGCCTCTGGATGTCCACATCCAGGCTGCGCATGAACCTCCATGCCCTGTCTGCATCGTTGGCAACTAAAGGTCCAGCGAAACTACTGAGTCTCGTCCATTCTGCTGCATGCACATCTACGGGTGCTCCCTTCTGCTTTAGTCCGATGAACTTCTCTTCCATTTCCTCCTGTGCAGTCCGCGGGAAGAACTTCTCCAGGAAACTCTTCGAAAAATCCGCCCACTTGATCGGCTTGGGCAAACGGTTCTCTTCTACAAGCCACCATTCTCGGGCGTAATCCACTAACTGAATGCGTACCACATCAACTCTTTCTCATCTAGAATCTGTGCCGCAATGAGCAAATTCTCTGTGTCAACTAGCCACTGCTCTGTTGGCAACGGCCCCTCCAATCCAGTAAATGTATACGGACCCAAACGTCTGAAATCTGCTACTGTCCCTACTCAGTCAACTGGCTTAGCTCCAACATTGTTCACAGACTGCTGAACGATCTGCAAACCTTACTGAAACGAGTCCGCTTGCTGCTGGATCAGCTCGGTCTGTTTCTTTTGATTCTCCAGCATTCCCCTTATCACTCCGAGCATGGAGGCTTCGTCCACACGCCATGGTACGTCTTCAAATTCTTACCGGCCATATTCCTGAACTCAAAACACCCAACATTAGCATGATGATAGATTCTGAATATAGATCAAGGCTAAAACTCCAAGATACTTAAATAGAGTGCCGCATTGTAACTATGCCGCGGTATCATAGCCACAATTACATAACTCTACCCAAGTCGCCTAAGTCCTAGAGATAACAAGGAATCAGGTTTCGAGTCGATATGCAAAGGAAGTTTGCACATCGAAAAAGATATAATCAGGAAGAATGTGATTCAAGAATGGTAAACGGTAAGGTGGCAGGACATGTTTCCTAAACACAGGTATTCTGATTCGTGTATTGGGTACAACACCCAACTACAAAAGAATCAACCCGACTATCCTATGGCTCTGATACCAAAAGAACCATGTTACGTCCCGCTTCCCAAAGTACGCTAAAGTGGGCACGTGACATAGCCAACCATGCTACCTGTGGATAGGAAAAATCCTTCCACAGTCATATTACGGCTGTGGAGATATCAAGAACAGGAAAGTAAACTAACTACCTAGTACATGTCTATAAGCCAGAGTAAAAGAATCAAGAGATAACAATATGCGGAAGCCAAAAGATACAATAAATGAAACACCTGGAGTGAAACTACGTACCGACAAGAACCTAACCGCTCGTCTAACAGCGGCAAAACTCCTAATCAGTCTGCAGCAAGGTAGAAGAATCTGGGCCATGCAAAACCCAGACGTCAGCGCGTCAAGTCATCAAGTAATAACATAGTAAACAGGCAATGCGAATATAAACATGAATAAAGCAAGGGTAACAATAATATAAATCAGAGCAGTACAGGGTAGTGTGCAGTGGGTAAACTGGATTGTTCTATCAGGTTCTCTGTTCTAAAGTCTTTGAAACCAAATTGATGAATCATCGATGTAACTCAATAGTATCCCGTACATACCCGGGACCATGGCCACAATATTCTCGGCTGCAGCCGAGACATGCCGCTAGGCACAAAACAGGAATGTGTACACTCGATAGTATCCCGTACATACCCGGGACCACGGCCACAATATTCTCGGCTGAAACCGAGACATGCCGCTAGGCACAAAACAGGAATGTGTACACTCAATACAGGTAGTGAACTGTCTAGTTACAAGTCTGATTTCACCTTTGATTTCCCCATACCCCCAAGTTATATGTGTATGTCAAGTCAGGTATCCAGTAATCAAGAAACTAATGCCAACACAGGATCAGGTAAACAGGTTTGTCTGGATAGACAACAGGAACGGTCCATAAGGACTATATGTTATGTTTGTTGGCATTAGACATAAGATCAGGTAACAGGTAAAGCCATGGTACATCAGGTCAAGCCAGGTAATGTATAAAGGTGTCATGTCATGTCAAGAGTGTACGGTACCATGTCATGTCAAGTAGGAAGTGTAACAGGTCATGTCAGAAAGCACAAGATGTCATGTGGGTGCTCATAATCAAACTAACATAAGCATGTGTATAAATAAACAAGCATGAGTACTATCAGAACAATAAACTGAAACATGTAATATGATATGCAAATAGATATAATTTCAAGGATATGGATGCACAGTTATCGATTAGGGTTACATTTATAGTTCTAATATTAATTAGGATGCAATTTATTAAACATGGAGTGTTAATATAACATTATTATGTAGTAATGTGATCTATGGATGCAATTATATGTATCTTAAATGCGATGGATGCAAACGGGTATCCGAAAAGTTATAAAACTATAAAATGGTAATGTGGGATGTACAACTAAGCAATATGTGATATAAATATTGATATAATAATATTAATATGGATAGCATATCGAAATTGAAAGTTTGCTGCTGGAATTTCCCTGGACAGCAGTTTGGAGACATTTTCATTTGCATTTTACGTTATTTAAAAAAATTATTTTGCAAGTAAATATTTCATAGAGTTATAGTATTCTGAGTTAGGTTCGTAACGAACTAAAGGACGTATACTAATGATTTTTCTATGATTTATAATGAATTTTATAAGGTAAGGTGTACAGTAAATTTCAGATTTGTCGTATCCGCTTTTTCAACGACGTTTCATGTGTAAACTATAATATTTTCAAATATATAATATTATAAAATGCAGATTATAAACTAATTAAAGATAATAATAAGAAATATTATGACGATATATATTTTAATTGATATGGATGCCGTATAATGTAATCTAGTATGTCACAAGATAAGTTTTCATGATCTAGATTTAATATGATATAAACGGATGCAAACGGAACATCGAAACGTTATAAAATTAAACATGGGGCACTAGATTTAAACTATAGGTATGGTATTTATTTAAATAGGTATAAAATGAATTATATATCATGTAGCAAGATTAACTTGCCTCGATGGGTCGCGAATCGGGAAAACGGAACGTTAACCGTCGGCGGGGAAAACTCGCGACGGGCGCACGGTTCACGGAATGAACCCAAACGACGAACAAAGGAACCACAGGGTCGGGGTACCTCGCTGGAACGTCGTGAAGCGTCACCGGCACGACGGAATTCCGGCAACAAAAGAACAGTTAAAAAAAATGAGAAACGAGACATGAAGCAAAAAGAGAAAGAATGATAAAGAGAAGTACGATAGAATATATGAGAGAGAGAGAGAAGAGGGAGAGAGAGAAAGTGGAGAGATAGAAAGAGAGCGAGAAGTGGGGCCCACGGGGTTAAAGGGTAGGTTGCGATTGGCTGAGAGAATAAATTGAGAAGGATATAAAAGATTGTAAAAATATTATATGGTTAACTAAATTATATATGATTGTTTAAATATATTAAAATCTGGGATTTTGGCGCAAAGTAAAACATTTCCAAATCGCGCTCGGGTCGGGTCCAAAAATTTGAAATTGAAATAATAGAATTTTAGGCGGGATCCAAAATTTAAAATGAAGTGTTTTATGATCAAAAAGCATACCCCTAAAACGGACACACGTACGTGCACGTAGCCATCCAAACTCGCCCGTTTCACTGAACGGGACGAGAACACGATGCACGGACGCTACAACAGGATTAGGGGTGTCAAGCAGGCCAAGATGAATATTTTTAATTTTATTTTTAGATGCCAAAAATTGTTATATGCAGAAATTAATTTCCGGGTAGAATTTACAATAATTAACCATCAAGCAAGATAAATGAAATAAGTGTCACACTACGTTCGAACGGTAACTGAAATTAGTAGCATTGGGCTCGGGTGTTACAGACCTTTTCCTCTTTCCACTCCACACTTCGTGTGTCATGTTTCGCGAACAAAATCGCGGTTCGCTATGGTTACCCTTGGATTTGAGGTACTAAAATTTGGTGTCTTGCTCCTATGCAGAAGAAGAAGAAAATTGATGGTTTCCAACTGCACCTCTTGCAACAGCAACTCTCGCTCCGCCCCAACTGGAGGAGTGACCTACGGGCCCAACGCGGTCTCCATCTTTTCGATGCTGGTGGGGCAAGTAACGCAAGCCACTACTGGACTATTCTTCGGGACCATGTTCCCACCAGTGGGTGTCGGTGCCTCAGCACCGCAGGAAGAAGCTCCCAAGAGGTCGGTCTTCCATCGACTAGCTACCACAACGGGCTCTCTCAACAGGCCGTTCAAAGCCGACGTCTCGGTCTTCAACAGGCTGGGCAAGAACCCAAATGGGCCCGCTAAGAGGCTCATGGCACCTGAAGGGGATACCCCAAAATGAATAGCCCTCCCAACTCCTGCTATGGACGAGGTCGTCAAAGGTGCTTCCCCTACCAAAAAGTCGGTCTTTGAAAGATTGGTCGGCCATCCTCAAACCCTGCCAAGGACGTCAGTCTTCAACAGGCTGACACCAACAGCAGCCCCTCACCAAAGCTGGGGGCATGAAGAAGCCGCTTCCAAATCTGAGGCGGCCCTGTCTGCAAGACACGCTTGACGTCGTCACTGGCACAGAGTGAGGAAAGTTGGGGGCAATTCCCCCTCTGCACTTACCCCACCAGCTCCAATGGTGGAAGTTGACGTTGATGTTCTAACCGGGAACAACTTTGATCTACTCAGGAGGGTACGCAAGAACTCTCCAACGGCAGTGCTAAAAAAATCGCCCCCGCCTGCAGATGCCACAGTAGAAGCAAAGCCGGAGTGCCCCCATCAACAGCTCTCCTCCCAAATTCACAGGGTCTGGCGGAAAGTCCAGGACTCTGTGATCAATAAAGACTACTCTCGTCGACTGAAGAAGTCGAAGGCTCGGCAAGAGAAAGACCATCCCTCCGTCATACAGCGAGAGACTTCTTCTACACAGGTGCCTGTTACAACAGCTCCTTCAATTTCGACCTCCCACAAAAGGATGAGGCCGGAGAAAATCCTACCGCCTGCGGCAAATTCCAAAGGTGATGGACCCAAATGCCCTAAGTCTGGGGGCATTGTAGTTCATACAGTCCACAGGGTAAACTCCAAAGACAAAGTTCAAGCTTCTACTATCCACGGACCGCATATTTGGTCCCTGACAAAGGCTCAACTGCAACGTGAAAAGCTGCAGGAGATACTTGCTCAGGCGGCAGCACTCGCTAATCCATCGTCTAAGGCAAATCCCAAAGATGCACCTGGAGAAAGAATAGAGTAGGAGTCAGATATTGACTTCCTAAATCACGCTATTGACTTCCTAAAGCACACTCTCAAAAAGAGAGATGAAGAAGCGGGAAAAATGTCTATTAAAATGAACCAGATGGCCCTTCTGATCTAGAATATGGCTAGAATGATGGTCCATTCAGAACCACTAGCAGATGAAACACCGGTAGTCACTCATAAAGACAAGGGTGAAATTTCAAATCCTCTACAAGCCTCATCAACGGTTGATGAGGAAATGGTTCCAAAAACAAAGCTGGACGAATATATCGCTCAGCAAATCAAAGCTCACTACGCAAGTGAAGCTGCAAATAGGTCAATCAAGACTAGTCAACCATATCCGGCCTTGTACGATCAAATACAGTATCCGCCAGAGTACACACTTTCAACGTTCCACATGTACAAAGGAACTGGGAATCCTCGCCAACGCAATGCGCGATTTAAATACATGTGCGGCAATACTGGAGTAAATGATATACTGCTCCTCCGACAGTTCGTCAACAGTCTGGCGGGCATTGCCTTCGAATGGTATGCAGAACTCCCAAATGATTCCGTGAAGACCTTCGACGAGATGGTTATGCTCTTCTGTCAGAGATTCGCTAGTGAGAATGAACACACTACCATAGCGGCGTTGGCCAACGAAAGGGTTGGACTGAATGAAACCTGGGTTCAATATGTTACCCGATGGCGAAATCTTTGGTCAAAATGCGAGCAACGCACCGACGAAGCTGCAGCCGTGGGAATGTTCATAGCCACCCTTGACCCAAATTCAAAGGTGTTCCCATTTATGGCCCTCTTCAAGCCGACGACCTTCTAAGAGCTCATGGATAAAATGACTCGATTGGATCAGATGGGTCAAGACCCTTCATCATCCGATGAAGATGAATGAAAAGCGGGGGCAAGGTGGCGTTTGTCGTCAATGCTCAA
Organism: Agapanthus africanus; assembly: GCA_030015575.1. NCBI lineage: Eukaryota > Viridiplantae > Streptophyta > Magnoliopsida > Asparagales > Amaryllidaceae > Agapanthus > Agapanthus africanus. The sequence continues at coordinate 315,269 of JASDDO010000314.1, forward strand.
CAAAAAATGAGCGGCTCTGAAGCAACATGTCGCCAAAATAGAGACGGCGTGGGTACTCGCTCCCCCCGAGATATACACATGGGGTATTTCTCATTGGTGGAAGAATCTTTACGTGGGATAGTCTTTTCTTCTAAAAAAACAGAAAGGATATCAAGGGACCTACAAGCGGGTCCTGCAATCAAGTGGAATATCCCACTTGAACCAAAAAATCATAGGAGGGATGTGAAATCCATGTCCTACTCCGAATAAGACGATGAGGGGAAAACCCCCAAGTCAAGTTCATTCTTCCAGGGAAGAAGAAGACTTGGCAGAAGGAATGACGTGATATCTCGTTCCTTTGTATATGAAGAAGATGCTCCATAAGTATCGGAAAGCGACATTGATGAGCAGGGGGCAGATGTCGTGTAAAATACCCGGTACTTCCCGCAAAACAACCCGATAGGCACGATGATAGATGAAGCAGTCCAAGAAGGTGAAGATAGTCTAAGGCATGAAGTGTCCATGCAAACAAAGGACAGGCAGCAGCGCCTCAGCAAACAAGAGTTGGAAGGGATGGATTATGCAACTCTCTGGCCGAATGATAAAATGGACCGAAACGTCCTTAAATTAACGCGTTCCCCCGAAAAACGGGAATGTTGGAACGAAATGCCCTTAAACTAACAACGGACCAAAATATCCTTAAACTAATATTTGTCCCAAATATGGGAATGTTAGACCGAAATGTCCTTAAACTAATATCCGTCCCCAAAATGGGAATGCTGGACCAAAAAGTCCTTAAACTAAAAATTCGCATCAAACATGGCGATAATGGACCGAAACGTCCCTAAACTAGCGCGTCTCCTCAAATACGGCGATATGCTCTCTTAAGATCTATATTGCAATCGAAATCCCAACGGCGAAAGTTGCAACTCAAGTCCTACCAGCTACATAGTTACTCCAGCGATAAAGCCACCCCCAAAACCCATAGGCAAACAGGTGGGTCACCTGCGACGAAACTACTTTCGAAAGTTTCTCCATTAAAAAAAAGTATACCCACAAGTGAAATAGGCATGGATGAAAACCTGAAAGGGCGCCGTGAGTAAAAACAGCAGGGCTATCGGCTAGCTTGTGAAAACCCGGAAGGGCGCAATCTCGTTAAGAAAATGGTATGTCCACAAGCGAAATGGGCACGGATGAAAACCCGAAAAAGCGCCGTGAGTAAAAACAGCAGGGCTACCGACAAGCTTGTGAAAACCCGGAAGGGCGCAATCTCGTTTAAAAAAACAAAAAAAGGAATGTCTACAAGCGAAATGGGCACGGATGAAAACCCGAAAGGGCGCCGTGAGTAAAAACAATAGGATTGCCGGCGAGTTTGTGAAAGCCCGAATATGGCGTAAACTCGTAAAATAAAAAAATTCATGTGCACTTGCAAGGTCCTCTCGATCTTGTGAGGAGAAAATACCTGCGTGAGATCCTTACGACTCACAAAGGAGCAACATACTTAGGAGTCCTCATGATTCCTAATGAGAAATTACACTTACAGGATCCTCACGACTCGTAAGGAGAATTCCCCTTATGAGACCCTCATGGCTCATAAGATTCAAAAGCCTTAAGCTACAGGGATCGGAACCTGTTCTTAAGCCGTCATATCCTCCAAGTTGCCCTACAGGCGGTCCAATATTGACCCTTGTGTACAATCTACGGGCACAAATAAATATTCCCTTACCAAATTCTACCAATGGTGAGAAGTGTCTCCATATGGTGAATGACACTTGTAAGTCCTCTCGACTTATAAGGAGAAAATGCTCTTGGAAGATCCTTACGACTTACAAGAGAAAATATCACTTAGGAATCTCCACGATTCCTAAGGAGAAAATACACGTACGAGATCCTCTCGACTCGTAAGGAGAAATACCTTTATGAGACCCTTACGGCTCATAAAGTCAAAATCCTTAGCCGACAGGATCTTAACCCTGTTTGCTAAGCCACCTTTGTCTAAATTAACAAAGGCAAATGATGATTCGCTCCTGGTAATATTCTTGTTGCAGCGATGCTGATGCCAAGATTGGGATCAGAACTTGAGTTCCTAACTCATAATAAAACTCAGCGAGTTAAAAAAATGCGTATGAAAATGCCGAAATGATAAGGAAACTCGCAATAAAAAAACAGCGAGTAAAAACAAAAACAGCCGAAATGATTGGGCACCGCGATAAATAGCCGAAATGATTGGGCAACAGTGAATCTCGCGATATGAAAAGCTGAAAAGATAGAGAATCGCGGAAATAAAAAAATAATAAAATAAAATTTCCTCAGCCCAGCAGGTGAGTCCACACTGACCCTGTATACAATCCATGGGAATAAATGAAAAGGGAACCATATTTTCCCACCAGGCTCTGTCAAAGGGAGAGCCGGATCTTGACGGCAACATCTATAACCTAGAGATCAGCTCGACGTGCTTCTCATGCCAGCAGGATATAGACGCAACATCATCAAAGACCCAAGGGTCAAACAAAAAAGGAGTAATGGCAAAATCCCAGCTCCAGCTCGACGTTCCTTCTCGATGCAGATGCGACGTCAACAAAGGCTCCAAGGAGACAAATCAAAAAGGAGTGACGACAAAATCTTGACTCCAGCTCGACATGCTTCTCATGCCAGTAGGATGCAGACGCAACGTCAACAAAGGCTCCGAGGAGCCAAATCAAAAATGAGTGACGGCAAAATCCTAACTCCAGCTCGATGTGCTTCTCATGCCAGCAGGATGCAGATACAACGTCAACAAAAGACCCAAAGGTCAAAGAAAAAATGGAGTCACGGCAAAATCCTAGCTCCAAGTCTTGACGGTTCATATACAACCCAGATTCTATCTCAATGTTCCCCCTCATTTCAGCAGGGTGCGAACGTAACTGTCAAATGAAATTGGTGCAATGGCATATTCCTAGTTCCAGATCTCGATGGCAACATCTACAACCTATAGATTAGCTCGACGTTCCTTCTCAATGCAGATGAAACATCAACAAGGACTAAAGGGTTGAATAAAAGTGGAGCCATGGCAAAATCCTAGCTCCAGATCTCAATGGCGTCATATACAACCTAGAGATCTGCTTGACTCTCTTCTCACTCCAACAGGGTGTAGACGTGATGTCAGTAAAGCTCCAAGGAACCAAATCAAAAAGGAGTAATGGCAAAATCCCAGCTCTAACTCGACGTTCCTTCTCGATGCAGACGCAACGTCAATAAAGAAAAGTGGAGTGATGGCAAAAATCCTAGCTCCAGCTCGATGTTCTCCTCATTCCAGCAGGGTGCGGGCGTAACTGTCAAATGAAATTAGAGCAATGGCATATTCCTAGCTCCGGGCCTCAATAGCGATACATACTACATAGAGGTCATTTGGATGTCTACCCAACTTCAGCAAGGAATCGGTATGACACCACCAAAATAAAACTGTAGCAACGGCATATTCCTAGGTATGGACTTCAATTGCAATACATACAGCATAGAGGTCCTACAGATATCTACCCTACTTCAGCAAAGAATCGGCGCGACATCGTCAAAGCAAAAAAATGAAGTGACGGCATATTCCTAGGCTCGGGTCTTGACGGCAACTCATATAAAACCCGAAAGACTATTGGAGATCATCCCACCCCAGAAGGGTGCGGTTATGACTCATCAGGGCTTAAAATTGAGCCTAACCTCAAGTAAAAAGCGTCATGAAAAATTCCTAACGCTTGCTCTTCTAATGGTAATATAACCTAAGGAGATTACTTGAAGACGTCTTGTCCAGCCTCCGAAGGGATCATAGACACGACAGTCGTGGGGCGATGGCATATTCCTAGCTCCGGACTTCAATTGCAATACATACAGCATAGAGGTCTTACAGATGTCTACCTTACTTCAGCAAAGAAATGGCATGACATCGTCAAAACAAAAATGAAGCGACGGTATATTCCCAGCTTCGGGTCTCGATGGAAACTCATATAAAACCTAAAAGACTATCGAAGATCATCCCACACCAGAACGGAGTGGTTATGACTCATATGGGGCTCCAAATTGAGCCTAACCTCAAGTAAAAAGTGTCATGGCAAATTCCTAACGCTTGCTCTTCCAACGGTAATATGACCTAAGAAGATTACTTGAAGACGTCTTGTCCAGCCTCAGAAGGGATCAGAGACACGACAGTCACGGGGCTACTCGAACAGCAGCTTAAAGACTGCATATCGAGGAATACATCAGTCAATGCGACGGTACCATGGACTAAAACCCTAGTACCACAAACCTAACGGACCCCTGTCGTAAAGAATATGGGTTATCTATATTTCACGTTAGGATACACCTGCGAGATCCTCTCGACTCATCTCGACTCGTAGGGAAAAACATCTTTATAAAACCCCCACGGCTCATGAAAGTGAAAATCCTTAGGCGACGGGGATATCAACCTGTTTCCTAAGCACTGTGGCCCTACAAGTAGGTCCAAATTGACTCTTGTACACTATCCACGGACCATATTCTCCAAAGTCGCATACCGACGAGGAGGAAAAACCACTTACGAGTCCTCTCGACTCGTAAAGGGAAAATTCTCTTGTAAGATCCTTACGACTCTCAAGAGAAAATTCACTTAGGAGTCTTCACGACTTCTAAGGAGAAAATACACCCACGAGATCCACTCGACTCGTACGGAGAAGATTCTTTATAAGACCCTCATGGCTCATAAAGTTGAAAAGCCTTAGGCGACAGGGATATCAACCTGTTTCTTAAGCACTATGGCCCTACAAGTAGGTCCAAACTGACTCTTGTATACTATCCACAGGTCACATTCTCCAAAGTCGCATACTGATGAGGAGGAAAAACCACTTGCGAGTCCTCTTGACTCGTAAGGAGAAAATTCCCTTGTGAGATCCTTACGACTCTCAAAAGAAAACACACTTAGGAGCCCTCACGACTCCTAAGGAGAAAATACACCTACGAGATCCTCTCGACTCGTTGGGAGAAACATCTTTATGAGACCCTCACGGCTCATAAAGTTGAAAAGCCTTAGGCAATAGATCTAAACCTGTTTCCTAAGCCATCGCTGTCCTCCAAGGAAGTCCAAACTAACTCTTGTATACTATCCATAGGCCACATTCGCCAATAAAGTGAAGAATCCACTTGCGGGTCCCCTCAACTTGTAAGGAGAAAATACTTGCGTGATATCCTTACGACTCACAAAAGTAAAAGACACTTAGGAATCCTTACGATTTCTAGGGAGAATACGCAGCTATGAGAACCTCATGACTCATAGGGAGAAAAACCTTCTTGAGACCCTTACGGCTCATGAAAATGAAAAATTCTTAGGCGACAGGGATCCTAAACTTGTCTCCTAAGCCATCAATTCTATGACAATGCATTATTTTGCACTACTTAACCCACGTATAAACTTACGTGGGCAAAGTAGTGGGTGCATTTGTTCCCGCCAAAAAATTTTGGCTCAGAGCTTGTTGTTCCCTTATAAAAATAAAGGGAAATCTCCACGTGTTAAACACGTATACCCAAATGCAAAGCATGCAACTATCGCCTCAGATAGGATTAAATCCTTGAGCGCCTCACGTGTTTCCCACGTGAGCGCCAGAGCCAGCCTCTGTTAAGATTAAATTCTATAGTGGCGCCTCATGTGGAACACACGTGTGCGCCGGTGTACAAAACACGAGAGTGAATACTTATAAAAGAATTAAATTCTTAGGCGGCACCCTCGTGCATAGCACGTGAGCGTCAGCGCCCAAATTAAAGATGGTAGAATTAAATTCTACATGGGGAATATTTCCCTAAAATCTGGGGTATTCTCTGTTAAACATAGCCGTTAGATTAAAAATCCAATGGTGATAATAAATCATCAAAATGATAGAATTAAATTCTCTTAAGGAAAAAATATCTTCCTGATCAAATATTCTCTGTTAAACGGATAGCCGTTGGATCAAAAATTCAACAGTGATTTAAAATCTTCAAATGATAGAATTAAATTCTATTTAGGAAATATTTTCCTTGATCTTTCTAATATGGAAAGATCTTTCCCTAACAGAGAATCTTGGATTTAAAATCCAATGGTGATAAAATATCATCAATTAAATCATCTGATAGAATAAAATTCTATCTTAGAAAAATATTTTCTTAATCTTGTTAAACTAACAAGATATTCATATAACAGAATTAAATTCTATGTTAGTAAAATATATTCCTAATCTTGTTAAACTAACAAGATATTCATATGATAAAATAAAATTCTATCTTAGAAAAATATTTTCTAATCTTATTAAATAAACAAGAAATCTTTTCTGTTAAATAGAGAGCCTTTGGATTAAAAATCCAACGGTGAATAAAATTCACTGATTGATCAAAAAGATCATTTTAATTGATCATGAAATTAATCATGATCTCTCAATGAGAAATTTTCTCAACAAATTGATTTTTCTCTTCTCGTATAAATAGAAGCAAAGAGATTAATCAAAGGGGGGAAGAGGAGGAAAAAATGAGACCCCTTATAAGCTTCTGTAAAAATACAGAAAACTTAAAATAACAGAGAATTTAATTCTCTAAAAAAAGATCTCCCTCCTAAAAGCCCTAGGTAAAGAAAAAAGAAGAGATCAAAATATCTCGTTTACCTAACATACCATATCTAAGGGTTTAACCCTTTTAAAAGAACTTAGTTTTTTCTCTGGATCTGAGATCTATAAGATATGTCTCCCACAAGTTGAGAATTTAATTTTCATCGGGAAGATCTTGTTCTTGAGAATCAATGATTCAGAGGGGAAGATGGATACAAGAAAGTGGAGAAAATGGAGTCCATAATACTCCAGAAACTTAGTTCCTCTAAATCAAGAACTTAGTTCTTTAAAGAACCCGATCCAAGATCCTCAAAATAGTGATCTTGGTGATCCTTAATGGTCAAAGCACCACTAAATAAGGTTTAACCTCTCTGAAAACATGAACATGGAAAACATGGAGTTCATAATACTCCAGGAACTTAGTTCCTTCAAATCAAGAACTTAGTTCCTAAAGAACATGATCCCAGATCCTCAAAATAATGATCTTGGTGATCGTTAATGGTCAAAATACCATTAACAGAGATTTAAGTTCTCTAAAAACATCGACAAAGATTAAATCTCCAAAAGAACTCAGCGCTTCACGTGAAAAGCACGTGAGCACTCAAGGCCAAGTTATGTAGCGCCTCACGTGAAACACACGTGTAACGACCGTGTTTTCTAATACTCAATAAAAGGTCTTGTTTTCTTTAGTACCGAGTATTTAACTGCGTTTTTACTTGATGGAAAAATATTTTATAAGTGATGCGAGTAATTGTTAAAGCATTTAAGTATAATTAAAGGAATTTTCTAAAAATTTATTTATATGTTTCTGGGCTTAAAATATTTTTATAATGCCCTAAGAATGATTTACATATATTATTATAAATTAAAATAATTATTTTCATAATTAAAACATTTTCAAGAATAAAATAGATTTTTCAATAGTTATGATAACTAACAAATATCATATATATAGGAATATTATTTAGTTTTAATCCCAAAATCATTTTTAAACTAAAGATAACAAGAAAATATATTTTCTGGAATTTTCTCATATTTTTCCCGTATTTTTCAATATTTTTAATAATTTTTTAAACCAAATTCGATTTTTTAAAAATAAACAGTTAGATTTTTTTTATAAAAAAAATATTAAAACAACTTTTAACCTGAACCGTTGGATGGGAGATCCAACGGCCTAGGATCTCTGGCGGCTGCCCATGAGGGTGGGGACCACGCGCTTGCGCCGCAAGCGCGTGAATCCACTCCTCGTGGACACGTGGCGAGCGGCGGCGGCCTCTAGGCCGTTGGATTCAGATCCAACGGCCACCGAATCATCATATGATGATTGGGCGCGGATTTTGGGGGGATTTGATAGTTTTTTTGGATTTTATTGTTGGGGAAAACACCCTATAAATAGAGACCTTCAAACTCAAATTTCTCATCTCAGAACTCCGAAAATTCTGAAAAAAATATCTAGGCCTTCGTATCGACGACGCCGACGCTGTGGTTTCACCCAAATATCGAGGAAAAATCCGAGCGCAGAGTTGTTGAGATCGTAGTACAGGTCTACGTTTTCGACCCATCGACATCCACCTCAAACCAAAAGTAGGATCCGCCTCTCTCCACTTGTCTGTCACCTTCTTTCCTTTAATGATCTTAGTTTCAAAATCTAATCCCCAACCTTATTTTAAAATGATGTTAAAAATATTTCTGCATGCTTTTTGTGGTGCCTCCTAATAATAAAATTTGACCCATGTTTAAAATGGTTTAATTAATTACCTCCATATGCGTGAATATTGCTCCCTCATCCTACATGGAATATGATATGCTTGATGTTATAACCCATGGGGCATCAATCCACCCTTTATGTACACCCACTTACCCATGTTACCAATAAGATCTCGAAATAGGTTACTTTCACAAAATACTCTCATTTTATTAAAATGTTGTACGTATTTAAAATACCCCTATGATATGAGATGTTTTGAACAAAATAATTTAGACACCCTAAAACGATATGTTTTTACTTGCACTTTTATCCACCAATTAACCTAGTTTTGTTAAAATTCCTTTACCTTTTGAAAGGGGATAATACTAATCTAAATAATTATGCTATGGTTTTCAACTTAACCCCCTTCCACTTAGAGAGAATATTTTATAATAAATTTTCTTAGCCTATTTACTAAGGTTTAATAAGAAACCTTAAAGGGGAATATTCCACATGAAACACCCCGTGGTTACTAGACAACCGTCCTTGAAAAAAACACAAATCCTGCCGTCCATATGTAGCGGTTGTCACGCGGAGTTGTTCTTGTAGAAGATCACCTCTAATAAGATGCCCTAATTTCTATAGGGTAATGTTTTACGTAAATACCTTGTGGTTGATAGACAATCGTCCCTGAAAAGGACACAAATCCTGTCGCCCATGTGCAGCGGTTGCCAACACGGATGTAATACTAAAATGTTATCTCCAAATAAACCCCATAACTTTATAAATTATTATTTACAATAAAATACCTCAATCCATCCTAAAAAGATATAATTTCATTTAAATACCTTGACCTTTACTAAAAGGCTATCTTCAACAAAAACCATAACCATTTTTTTAAAGATATTTTCCAAAAAGAATACCTAAAACTTTATTGAAAATTAATTTTAATAACTACCATAATCATTCATAAAAAGAACATTTTCTCATTAAAATACCCTGGGTTTCCAAAATGATAAATGCTCTAAACATCATGGTTTTTCTTATAAACAATGAATATCATTAAAACGCTATTATCTTTATTAACTAAGCATTCTATAAAATGATATGAAGCACATTACAAACTTTAAAAAATAACAAGATAAAATGAGTGGTTGTGGAAGGCCATGTTAAATGAGATCAACTTTTTGAACATAAGTTTATGACATACATGACACATGATACGGTTAAGGTTAGAATGAGCGGACCTAGGTATGAAATACTTATAAATGAAGATCCGTGCAGGCAGGGTGAACAGTCCAATGTGTGGACGAATACTAACCCGATATTCGGACGACTATTAACCGTACTTTGGGGGTGAATGGTCCAATATGTGGACAAATACTAACCCGATATTCGAGCGAATGCTAACCCTATTTTGAGGGCAAATAATCCAATATATGGATGACATACAATGTGGAAATTCCATGCCTAGATGTATATGCACTAACTCTAATTTGTTAAAACCTTTACACTGAATAACGGGGATGGGTAGTTTGATTAGGCAAGGAGATGCGGAACTCGGATTCCCCTACTACTCGATCATGATCCCGGGAAGTGAAACGGTACATTTCACTTCCCCAGTTGTTGTTCCGTGGCCGCAACGGAATAATCGCGAGTATCCGGACCCTTGTTTAATAAACTAATGCGAACTTTTAACTTCACTTATACCTCATACAAACATACTCATATTCCCATATACTTCATACAACATACCCTTATTAACATATACCTCATACAAACATATTCATATTCACATGTACCTCAGTCAACATGTCTTATTTGTATACACCTCATACCCTCATACCCATGTACGTCATATGTGCACATACGCATCATACTTATATATACTTGCTCGTTTCTATATCTTTACTTCCTTATGAAGCAATCCTACCCGAGTATAACTCGCTGACGGACTTTCCTTTTCTCCCTCCATCTTTGGAATGTCCGTCAGATGAGAATGAGTATTATAACGAGGATCAAGATGTGGAGCCAACTAATGAAGATTATGCAGTCTTGACGATGGAAGATTAGCTAGTTTTATTTATTGCCCACTGGTTTAAGGCTTTGCTTCTTCTTCGATATAATTAAACTATTTAGTTTATTTTCCTCTTCCTTTTGGGATGTAATAAAGTTTGGTTGATGGAAATAAATGCCTTTTGCTTTTATTATTTTGTTTTAGTACACATCCTGCATGTTATAGATATTCATACGCTTAACGTAACTTTATTGAATAAACCACCTTCAATACAGTTAGGTTGTGGACCATGCCACGTCACCCTTCACCTTCTTTCGGGAAGCGGGGCGTGACAACACGTGAGCGCCGGGAAAAATTAGTGCTTCACACTATTGGAGCACCTCACGTGAAACACACGTGAGTGCCACAAAAGCTAGTGCTTAGCACTATTGGAGTGCCTCACGTGATACACACGTGAGCGCTATATGCAGCTGAGTGCTTAGCACTGCTGGATGTTACAGAAACCCAATCTTCGCCTAAATTAGCTAAACTTATATTCATGATATCCAAACTGATATCCAAACTGATCTTAGTCTCAAACATGACTAAGGATCTCTCATTGATGATATCCAAAATGATATTCATCCCATATCTCCTAAGATAATCCTAGTCTCAAATATGACTAACGATTCTTCGGTCCATCACCCCTTTTTCCTAAAATATGGGATTTGGTTCAAGGGTACATCTCTCCACACCTCTAATATATTTCGTTGTAATTCCTCAACATCTTCAGAGAGGTGGTGGGTCCCGACAAGCAACAGCAACTCCTCGTCCCAACTTGACGTAAAACTTCATCAAGACTGGGAATGATATATCCCACGTTGATGTACTTCCAAACTGACGTGTACACCTCAAATCTGATTGCACCCCAAATTGGGCTCATTCCATGTTACCATCATTCACTCCGCCACGTAACAAATACACATGCGCACAAGATGAACATTGGACCGAAATGTCTTTAAACTAATCTTCGCCCCCAAACACGGCGACAATGGACCAAAATGTCCCTAAACTAATATTCGCCCCAAACATGGCGATAATGGACCGCGAGGTCCTTAGACTAAAATAATTGGGCCCAAATGCTCATATGTTTAAGTCGATCTTAATCTCAAACCAGATTAACGGTCCTTAAATAAACCAAACCCAAATCTAAAATATACGGAGTTGGACTGATCCGTGCCCTACGGGTGACAACATAAACTAGTCTCCGTATACAATCCATGGGCAACCAAAACAAACAAAAACTACACACGACACGAAGTGAACTGCTGGAGAAGGAGAAAGTAGTTATCGCAATGCGGTAACCTAATTAACTACAGGGACTTGCGTGTTTGCTATAGTGCCTTCAAGGCAATTATCATAGTCGCAGGTTTGTGATCATGATGATTGAGCAAGGACCTATACCGATAAAACAGTATTACTCGAGATGATAGTATGCTATCTGGTTTGTCTTTATCATCATATGTTGATCAAGCCCATAGGATTCTTGCTTGACTGCCAGCATTGTGATGGCGATCACATACATGGGAGCTGGGGGTCTATAAGCACATCCTTAAATGTCCCTAGTCGTGGGAGTATCGAGACTGGGCATCGATACTCCAGTGTAGACTGGTGTATACTTATCTAGACCCTGACGAGGGGCGGTGGCCGGTCTCACAAGCCATTGGTGTTAGTTGTTCACCTAAGATAGTATGTAGGTGCTCATTGGGTTATGAGTACACTGGACGGACTCGCCGGGAACATACTAGTTGGTATTAAACCTATAGTCAGATAGCAGTTCCCTGGTGACATGTGTACAGGTTAGTCTGTCGACCTGAGATCGTTATTTGTCTTATGTGAGTTCCCATTGTGCTTTGATTACTACCCTACCACGGCTCAAAGGAGTCGTGCAAACAGGTTTTAGTTGGGTACGGTCCCGAGCCAAATGGAAGCAGTGAGCGGATTGTCGGGGATTCGCCTCTCCCGGTATTGGGGGTTGATGTCACGCAGTGCACGGGTGGCCATCACTAGAAATCCTCGGCCGGGGTATGTGAGAATTACCGATCCAGGATCGATAATTTCTCAGGTAGTGATGGGTTTCATACCGACACGAATTATCGCGTTGTTAGGGGTCTGACTTTATCCACCCCCCTAGACTCGATATGCGATACTCTTAGACGAACAGACCGGACTGTACGGATATTGTCACTGACAGGGTAGGGGTTCGGATGAGTTTGCTCGTCGGCCTTCCTTTCGCTCAATACCTAGATAGCCGTTACGTACAGCTAGTGCCGCTGACGTGCTTGTGGTTAAACCCACTGCCAGCGTATTGACGAGTCTTTAGAGTCCCACACAGTGGGTTTTCACGGTTCAGGCGATATGGTGTAGGTGTCGTATGTTGATACATACAAGTGTCCGATTGAATATGTGCACAGGCTGCACAGACTTTAATCGGACGGTTGATAATACTAGCGGCTTAGGATTAAGCCAGATTGTTAAATCAAGTTTTGATTTAATAATTTACATATGTATTTATATATATGTATTCTAGTATTATTGCTCACTATTTATTTTCTCTCTTTGGCTATTCGTATTTTTCGTACGAATACGTGTATGTGTATTTCGATACATGTACCGGGAAGTATTCCGTATTTGTGCGGAATGACTTCTAGAAGATGCCACCTCATTATTGATTTTATTTATAAAATCACATGTTTAAATGAGGTGGATATGATGACATGGAAAGGCATGGACATTTGGGTCAAAGCATGGGTTGAACATATTGTGATTGGTATGGGTTGATTTCTTTATTGTAATTTGGTAAGTGTTTTGTGTGCATTATTTTTGGGTGAGGAGAGAGAGGGCCGGCCACTTTTTGAGGGGCTTTGCTCATTTGTATAGCTCACTCTCATTTTACTCTTACACCCAAAACACTTAGCCAATTTCTAAGCTCATGCCATTCCATGCCTTCATGATCTCCACATCTTCCATGGTTGTTCTATGAGCATAAAAAGTTGAGAGAAAGTTTTAGTGACACTATTCTACACTCCCCACTCTCCACTACTAGCAATTTTGAAGAGTCGGTTGGTTCGCTTGGCGAACCTGAAGCTTGCGCCGTTTCTCTCGAGTGGATCATCGGAGATGAGACCGGTGACCAAAGTCGATCCGCATCGCTAGGAGCTTGGAAATGGTTGAAGACCCGAAGGACTTGATTCATTAGGTATAACCATTCTATCTCCTTTTGTTAGCTTGCTAGTTTTAGGGTTAATGGTTTCGATCTTGCTAATCAGGTAATGGTAGCGCCGGATTTTAAGAAATTTTTGTTCCGCATTTGGCCACGGTTCGATGGTCGGGGCGCTCCCACTACCCAACAATGGTATCAGAGCCACCCATTAAACCCTACTAGCCAGTTTGCACAAACTTAAAATCTCGATCGATCAAAATTTCGAAAACAATTTTCCGTATTGTCAAGTTTCTATCGATTTCTGAAAGTGCTCCAAAAATTATTTCCAGAGGCTTAAAAATCCGTGCAGGCGATTGTATGGATGCAGAAAAAATTTGGGCTCCTGAAGCCTCCAAAGCGCCGCGGAACCGCCGCACTTACCCCCTATTGGCGGCGATTCCGCGGCCATTTAGTGGCTACGGGCCACAAAATTTTTCCTGTAGCTCAGAACTTTGAATTGTGTTTTTTTTGTGATATATGGTTTTGGCCCAGATTCATTTGAATACTGGATTTGCTTTTGGGGCTTTGCGAATAAATTTAGTCGATCGAAATTTTAACTGTGTAATTTTTCAGTACTTTACATTTCTATCTATGACCGTGAATGTCATTTGATCGGTAAACCTTGTCTAATCGCTATAGTCCTTTTAGACGGGTTTGCGAACGTGACATTCACGTTGATGTTTTGTGTTGTGCTGTGATGTTGCGGACTATCGTGGTGGATAGCTTGTGTGCAATGGTAGTGCAGTTTGGATTTATTTGTACATTTGATATTGCGGGGCGAGCATCCGACATGTGGACTGCCGTCACTGCCTGTTTGTATATTATTCTTTTGGGGCACGACCGGGCTGAGGTCGATGTCACCCTTGTATATTATTTTCTTTTCTGTACTAGGATTACCCCACGGAGGAGTGCACGGATAGCCGGGTTCTAGAGGTCAACAGATCCGCATCTCATGGCGTTGAGACGGAGGGGACCTTACTCTAGAATTGGCGGGCTATTCGCCGCACTCGTAGGGGGTATAGGTTGACCCAAGAAGGGGTGCTCAAGTTACCGGATTCCATGAAGTGCTGGGTGGTCCATTCACTTTTCTGAAGGGGCTGCCTCACTTCAGGTTTTGGCAGGTAACTTGCCGCGCTCGTAGGGGTCTAGGAGTTCATTACACAGGCTATCCACACGACCAGGGGAACGTCGGGTTTTCAGTTGTGGCTCAAAGGAAACCCGGGGCTCCCAGATTATCTGTATTGTTCTGTGATGCTTATTACTTTTCTGTGATGTTGCATTTATCATGCCTGGGACGATGGTTATATATATTTATATATACTAGTAGATGTTGTATATGTTTTGCACCCGCGCTAGCCCAGTCCTCGCTCTGTCGTTAGTTAAGTAACCTAACGGGTGATGACGGGACCCAGTGGCAAATGCGGATGGCATATACGTACATTTTATTTTCGTTCTTTTCTGGTGTGATTAATTGATAGGACTGTGTTGATTCTTATCAATGCAAGGAAAACAAACCTATTTATATGATATTGTTGGAACCAAGATTTTTTTAAAAAAACTGACATTACAGACGTTCTCTTTTGTTTTGCACAGTGGTATTCGGTTATGAATATCCAGCACCTCATTCGACGAGGCAAGGGCCGAGATCCCTTCATCGGGAGTGACCCCTTGGGCAGGAGTTTGCGTCAATGTAATAACTTCACTATAGTCGATTACTTTTTGTTTTGCATCGTGGTATTCAGTTTGGAATATCCTGCACCTCATTCGACGGGGAAAGAGCCGAGATCCCTTCACCGGGAGTGACCTCTTTAGCAAAAGTTTTCGCCACTATACTTTTATAAAAACCACTTGGATTCCTTCAACGATATCAAGTTCATTACGTTACGCCGAAAACCAGTCGTAGCCCTCCGTCATTTCAGAAAAGCAGCGCCTAGTATTCGTGCTATGTTTTTGGCTTCCGTCAAGGCATAGTGTGCGGTAGCTATATGTTACTTTTCTGTAGCATGGATATGCATTAATCTAGGACAGTCGTGCAGCCTTATTGGCATCCGTCAAGGGCGAGTACGGGTGGGTCTAGATTAATCAGGACAATGACGGGTAGAACTTGACTTGCAACTTATGATTTGTTGGCATCCGTCAAGGTCATAAGCAGCTTGGGGTAAAAATAATATTGGGAGTTTCAAACATACAGGAAACTTGCCCAGAATGCGCATACCTTCTGGAGTGTGGTGACTTGAGTGGCTTCCATCAAGTTATCATGCGATGATAGTTGGATCCCGATTCCCACTGATGAGTAGGATTACTCTTCGGGTGATTCCGACTAATTCTCCTTTTAGGTTTGGAGGAGAATTCGAGAAAACAGTGGGAGCCATCCAGATTAGATAAAATGATTATCCATTCTGATCTAGGTTAGAGTGCACGCTGAGTGTTTCTTTTCTCTCTCTCTTTGGCATCGACCATACTCCGACCCTTGACTATGACTCAGTGACCAAGTTAACCGAACTTTCTTAAAAACACTGACTTTTTGGATTGTCCAAATTGCATACATCATTGCCACTCCTTCTTTTACCCTTTGCTTTTCTCTAGAACACCTCATATCACTACGTGTATCCACTTCCATTGGATAAATCCATCGTATGGTTATATACGAACTCGAAGGAACCTTTTCGAGGATGGATTCTGGTTCTAGAGAAAAAGAATAGGACTATTCAGTTGTCTTTTCCTTTTACCTTCTCTCAGGTTGTGAGGCCTCCTAGGATTGGGAGACGGTACACCTATTACGCTTATTGGATAGTCTTCTTCCAAACCATAAGCAGGTGCCGAACGGTAGGGAATGAAGAAAACCAATTAGCCTAAGTCTGGTGTACAGAAGGTAATGAGTAAAGACAAATAAAGGGAATAGAAAGAGGGCAAAGTAAAAATGCGACTGCTATTCACGACCAAACCAAGTCTTTCATCGCCACTCCTATTTCACCCTTGTATTTCTCCAGAACACCCCTTATCACTACGAACATCCAATCCCATTAGATAAATCTATCGTATGGTCATATACGAACTCGAAGGAACTTTTTCGAGGATGGATTCTGGTTCAGGAGAAATTGGAATAAGGTTTATTCAGTTGTCTTTTATCATCACCTTCTCTTAGGTTGCGAGTACTCCTAGGACTAGGAGAGTACACCTATTACACTTATTGGATAGTCTTCTTCCAAACCATAGGCTGGTGCCGAACGGTAGGGAAGGAAGAAAACCATTTAAGCCTAACAAAGGTGTACAGAAGGTAACGACTAAAGACAAATAAAGGGATTTGGAGAGATGGCAAGAAAATATATGGTTTCAGTCATGAATCTGATAATGGAAGAGGCATTACTAGGAATACCAGGATACCCCTACAAAACATTTTAATGTTTTAGTTTCACTATGCGTTGTTAATTGAAAACTGATTTCCCAATTAGGTCTTTACTTTAGGGTATGTATTTACCAGGCATGATTCTCAGATCTGTATGGTTTTACAAATGATGAGTGGGAGTAACTTATTGGGAATTAGGTGACCATCCTCATTATATCAGAATTCGTTGTAATTGGTGATATTTGAGAAAATCGCCTGGGTACCGTTTTCAACCTACGACGCACAAGGTTTGAGTTAATGAACTCAGTGGGCTTTATACAATGTATCGTATGTTGTCCAATGTCCATTAGGACAGAGGGGTTGGTACTCAAACTATATTCTGTTTACTTGTGACTTCTCCATTTTTAAACACGTGTTTCATAGAAATACAAAGTCTAAGTTTTGAGAAGTTATAGGTAAAAGAATAAAGTAGAGAACCAGGTGTTGCAAGTATCGGGATTCTTCAAGATGATCGAAGATGTAGATACTTGTGTATGGTATTCAGTTGATAATAATGGTTTTGAGAAACTTGTTACTTTTTCAGGTTACTCATAATTGGATGCACTCCTAAGTTGAGTAATGCTGATCGTCCTCTATCCATTTAGTTGACATGCACTGGAGACAGCTGCATGTTTTGAATCTGGTTCCAATTAAATTAGTGCCTTTGTTTCTATATTAGATATATATAGAATCAATTTATATCTTAACGATGTTAAGGTATAGGGAGTCGTCCGGCTGATGCTTAAAACCAGAATCCGGATAAACTCAAGGCACGTTTCAGTAATGGTTGTTTGTGGGTTATCCCGGGTTTTGATGAGGGTTAACTTTCTACCATCTGGAAGATCAATAGTGATATTGTTCTTGACTCGCCACAGTTTTAGTAAAATGGATTTTTCAGAAAACAGTAGTGGGAGTATGGTAGAACTGGAAGTGATTCCAGAACCACAAACGATTACGGAAAATTTAATAGGACCTAAAGATTCAATCAGGATGGACATTCCATTAGCCACTCCGCAGATATGATGGGTAACCTCAGGCGCCCGAGAGATACTTTGGTATCCTCAAGGACAGTGACAGGGAGGTTCTTGTTTATCCAGACTTGACACTACTGTTGTTCCAGACTATGAGACCCGGCAGGAGGATAAGTATAGCGTCATTCTAAACTAGCTTTAGAAGTGCACGTGTATATGACTCTAGCAGAGGGTTGTCATAGTCAGTGGGAGCAGCGGAAGCGTAGTGGACAAGTAGCTTGTGTCTATTTATAAACTAAAGCGGATATAGCGGAGATAAATCATCTAATTTTTTATGCGACAGTCATTGGTTTTTGACTTCATCAGAATAGGAGATGGATCTGTTAAGAAGGTAGTAGGGTGTGTGTCCTGGTATTTGGGATGACATGCACTTTATAGGAAGTGAAATTCCTATACTACGATCGGTTATGCTTTGGTTGTCACACAGTAGTTTCTCCACATAGGTTTTGGATATTATATCAGACATTCTGGTTACTAGATCTATGATTTTAGATCTAGATTTGGGAAGTGTCCCAATCTGGGAACTTAGACAGTATTCTAAAGATATTTAGAATGGACGACTCCTGGCATGGTGGTGTACCTGCAAGTGATGGAGTCACCCTCTCTAAAGGTGTCTTACAGACTAAAGGGGAGAGGGATGTGCATGATTGGCATATCACTTGCTTAGGCAATTGAGTCAATCATGACATGTCAAGTACCACATCAGATATTGTTTTTGCAATAGATGCAATAAGTTGATATATTAATCCAATCCTGGAGAAAAACGAATGGAAGCAGTTTATGAACATAAGTGGATGTTCTAGGGATTTGATAACGGCGGCCTCTTTTAGGAGACGGTTATCATTCCAGGCTTCCAAGGTGACCTGGATGACAGAGTGACTGTCAGAGTTATAGTTTTACCTCTGACGAGGGACATTAGTTTGGACAGGTGGTCCAAGCAGATACTGAGGAAGGCATGGCGCAGCAGACTGATTAAGTTCAGTAGTCGATACAGTCTAAGAAGTTTGCTGGATTTAGAGTTCATTTATGAACTGGGTCCCATCAGATATCCAGAAATATTCTAAGACGGGTATTGCTCATTTCGGGTGATAGTTTTCTCCGCGAAGTTGAGATAAAGAGAGACATAGAAAGAAACACTGGAGCGGATCCACTCACTGAGGCTATTTCTCGAACGCAATAGTTTTACGAACGAGGTTTGTAAAACTGATTAGTAGAGGAGTTGGGTGTTCGGTATCACACGGGCTGTGAGTATGCGACATCGCAATAATTAGCCTTAAGTGCAAGTGGGAGATTGTTGACTATAGTGCCCTCAAGGCAATTATCATAGTCGCAGGTTTGTGATCATGATGATTGAGCGAGGACCTATACCGATACAACAGTCTTACTCGAGATGATAGTATGCTATCTGGTTTGTCTTTATCATCATATGTTGATAAAGCCCATAGGATTCTTGCTTGACTGCCAGCATTGTGATGGCGATCACATACGTGGGAGCTGGGGGTCTATAAGCATATCCTTAAATGTCCCTAGTCGTGGGAGTATCGAGACTGGGCATCGATACTCCAATGTAGACTGGTGTATACTTACCTAGACCCTGACGAGGGGCGGTGGCCGGTCTCACAAGCCATTGGTGTTAGTTGTTCACCTAAGATAGTATGCAGGTGCTCATTGGGTTATGAGTACACTGGACGGACTCGCCGGGAACATGCTAGTTGGTATTATACCTATAGTCAGATAGCAGTTCCCTGGTGACATGTGTACAGGTTAGTCTGTCGACCTGAGATCGTCATTTGTCTCGTGTGAGTTCCCATTGTGCTTTGATTACTACCCTACCACGGCTCAAAAGAGTCGTGCAAATATGTTTTAGTTGGGTACGGTCCCGAGCCACATGGAGGCAGTGAGCGGATCGTCGGGGATTCGTCTCTCCCGATATTGGGGGTTGATATCGCGCAGTGCACGGGTGGCCATCACTAGAAATCCTCAGCCGGGGTATGTGAGAATTACCGATCCAGGATCGATAGTTTCTCAGGTAGTGATGGGTTTCATACCGACACGAATTATCGCGTTGTTAGGGGTCTGACTTTATCCACCCCCTAGACTCGATATGCGATACTCTTAGACGAACAGACCGGACTGTACGGATATTGTCACTGACAGGGTAGGGGTTCGGATGAGTTTGCTCGTCGGCCTTCCTTTCGCTCAATACCTAGGTAGCAGTTACGTACAGCTAGTGCTGCTGATGTGCTTGTGGTTAAACCCACTGCCAGCGTATTGACGAGTCTTTAGAGTCCCACACAGAAGGTTTTCACGATTCAGGCGATATGGTGTAGGTGTCGTATGTTGATACATACAAGTGTCCGATTGAATATGTGCACAGGCTGCACAGACTTTAATCGGACGGTTGATAATACTAGCGGCTTAGGATTAAGCCAGATTGTTAAATCAAGTTTTGATTTAATAATTTACATATGTATTTATATATATGTATTCTAGTATTATTGCTCACTATTTATTTTCTTTCTTTGGCTATTCGTATTTTTCGTACGAATACGCGTATGTGTATTTCGATACATGTACCGGGAAGTATTCCGTATTTGTGCGGAATGACTTCTAGAAGATGCCACCTCATTATTGATTTTATTTATAAAATCACATGTTTAAATGAGGTGGATATGATGACATGGAAAGGCATGGACATTTGGGTCAAAGCATGGGTTGGACATGTTGTGATTGGTATGGGTTGATTTCTTTATTGTAATTTGGTAAGTGTTTTGTGTGCATTATTTTTGGGTGAGGAGAGAGAGGGCCGGCCTCTTTTTGAGGGGCTTTGCTCATTTGTATAGCTCACTCTCATTTTACTCTTACACCCAAAACACTTAGCCAATTTCTAAGCTCATGCCATTCCATGCCTTCATGATCTCCACATCTTCCATGGTTGTTCTATGAGCATAAAAAGTTGAGAGAAAGTTTTAGTGACACTATCCTACACTCCCCACTCTCCACTACTAGCAATTTTGAAGAGTCGGTTGGTTCGCTTGGCGAACCTGAAGCTTGCGCCGTTTCCCTCGAGTGGATCATCGGAGATGAAGGAAGACCGGCGATCAAAGTCGATCCGCATCGCTAGGAGCTTGGAAATGGTTGAAGACCCGAAGGACTTAGTTCATTAGATATAACCATTCTATCTCCTTTTGTTATCTTTCTAGTTTTAGGGTTAATGGTTTCGATCTTGCTAATCGGGTAATGGTAGCGCTGGGTTTTAAGAAATTTTTGTTCCGCATTTGGCCACTGTTCGATGGTCGCGGCGCTCCCACTACCCAACATTGCACCTGCAGGGAAGAGCGTCCCCACAATCAAAAAACCCCTCATAAAATGAGGGGGAATCTGATAGAGTCTGTTACAACGGTCGCATCCGTCCAAACCTCCGATATACGGTGGCATAAATCAACTTGGTATCTTCAGAGAGGTGGACGGATAAATCCAAATAGCATCTGCCCCCAAATTCAGGCAAAACGATCCATCCCAGTTCGTATCTGTTTTCGGTGGTGAACACCTCTGATCTGATATTTACAAAGCAAATATCCCTACAAGTTGAGAATTTAATTCCCATCGGGGAGATTTTGTTCTTCAAACTCAAAATTTAGGGGAAAGAACTAGATTAAAAGAAAAGGAGAGGAAAACTTATGGTTCTAAGAATTTAATTCCTCTGCAAGCAGGGTCTAACCCTACATAAAAGAACTTAATATGAAAAGAAACTTAGTTCTCCAATAAATAAAAAAGAAGAAGATCCCGGATCTTCAAAACGAAGATTTTGGTGACCATTAATGGCCAAAATGTCCTTAACAGAGATTCAATCTCTAAAAAAAAAGGACTTGGCGCCTCACGTGAAACATACGCGAGCGCCCAAAAGATTCTCTTAAATGGAACTCGGCGCCTCACGTGCTTCCCACGTGAGCGTCCAAACAAAAGATCCGGCGCCACACGTGCTTCCCACGTGAGCGCTATACCAAGTGCTTAGCACTTCATATTCAGTCGAAATGACTAAGTGCTTAGCACTGATTGGGCAACGCCCATATCTCAGCACCTCCATACCAAGTGCTTAGCACTCCATATTCAGTTAAAATGACTAAGCGTTTAGCATTGATTGGGAAGTGCCCATATCTCAGCGCCTCACGTGCTCCTTACGTGAGCGCCATACAAAAGTGCTTAGCACTATATATTCGGTCAAAATAACTAAAGTGCTTAGACTGATTGAGCAGCGCCCATGTCTGAGCGCCTCACATGATACACATGTGAGCGCCAGAGTCCCAAACAAGTGCTTAGCACTTCTGCATAAAAGGAAATGGGCGGAGCAAACAGAACCACAAATAAATACTTAGAACTTTTAAATAAAAAAAACTGAGTAGACCAAATCCAAATTGGTTAAAAATCTCTCTGAAAAGTTTCTTGCAGCTGAGCCCAAATGCTTTGTTGTTTGAATCTTAATAAAATTTAATGATCCTGAAAATATTTCTAAATTGATCTTAGTCTAAAAATAAGACTAACTAATCCTTAGTCAAAATAAATTGAGCCCAAACGCTTATATATTTAAGTTGATCTTAATCTCAAACAAGATTAACGGTCTTTAAATAAAACAAAATATTTTTGAACTAAAGAAATATATAACCTAAGTTCAAAATCCAAATTTATAATTATACGGATTTGGACCAATTCGCGCCCTACGGCCGACAACATAAACTAGTCTCCGTATACAATCCATGGGGAACCTTAACAAACAAAATAATACACGGCACGAAGTGAACTGTTGGAGAAGGAGAAAATGATTATCGCAACGCGATAACGTAATTAACTATAGGGGCTTGCGCCTATAGGAAAGAGCGTCCCCACAATCAAAAACCTCTCACAAATGAGGGGGAATCTAATAAAGTCTGCTACATCGGTCACATCTATCCAAACCTCCGATATATGGTGCCATAAATCACCTTGGTATCTTCGGAGAGGTGGATGATATGTCCAAATAGTATCTGCCCCCAAATTCAAGCTAGACGTCCCAAACGTCTTGGTCTGGTCTTCGCGGTAAACACCTTCTTGATCCTAGATGATCCACCCGAGAGTTTGTAATTCAAACTTAGCTTCACTAATGAAGCAACTTAGTAACCTAGTTTGCTAATCTAGGTTACTAAGGAGATGTAGTGAGTTTTCTAGTATATTTCTATATCTCATCCTCCCTTGATTCTCAACTCATGAGATGGTAGGGAGGAAGGAGGAAGAACTCAAGAGAGGCTAGTGAGGGGAGAGAAGCTCATGGTGAGAATGAAATTCAAAACCTTGTGTGAAAAATCATGAAGCATGGTTTTGTAAAAACCATTTTTTAAATAAAAATAACATAACCATGCTTGAATAGTTTGCACAAATAAATTTACAATTCATTTGTCAATATTATTCAAGCATGGTTCACACCATTCTCTCCTTTACATCTCATTTCCTATTTTACACCTCATTTTCCATTTTACAAATAAAATGGAAAATACATGATGAGGGGTCATCCTTCTATAATGTCTTTCCGTATAAATACGGAATACATTATACCGTATATATATACCCGTATTCGTATTAAAATACGAACACCCAAAGAGATAAAATAATACACAGAACATAATACTAGAATATACATATCGAAATGTGTATATGTAAATTATTAAATCAATACCTGATTTAATAATCCGGCTTAATCCTAAGCCGGCTAGTATTATCAACCGTCCGATCGAAAACCCGGATAACACTAGAATATACATATCGAAATATGTATATATAAATTATTAAATCAACACCGATTTAATAATCTGGCTTAATCCTAAGCCAGCTAGTATCATCATTCGATCAAAACCCTGCAGTATCAAAATACGGCTACTACATCATTTCGTATGAACCAGAGAAACTCTATGTGTGGGACTCTAAAGACTCGACAATATGCTGGCAGTAGATTTAACCACAAACACGTCAGCTGCACTAGCTGTACGTAATGGATACCCAGGTACCTGTCGAAAGGAAGGCCGACGAGCAAGCTCATCCGAACCCCTACTGAGCCTATCCGTGACAATCTCCGTACAGTCCGGTCTTTTCGTCTAAGAGTATCGCATACCGGGTCTAGGGGGTAGTAAACTGTAAAATTTCAGAAAATAAAATATTATTTTTGGGAATTTAAATAAATAAAATAGTAATTTTTATGAACATTATTAAAGTATGAGAATTAGTTTAAATAAAATGGTATAATTATATACCAATAGTTTGGAAAAATATTTGGAAATTTATATGATTTATTGATTATGGAAGTATTTATTTGATTTGGGCATTTATAAATTATTATACAATTATTTGTATACTATTTTAATACTAAACTTGATTAATATTTCATTAATTATGCATTAATCTCGTTTATGTATTTCATATGCAACAAAACATGTTGCAAAACCGTGTTACATTTTTATGAACCATGGTTTCTTTCTTTATAATGTCTTTTGTTTTAAAAAAAATGAAAAAAAGAAAAAGGGAAGATATTTGCATGATGGGAGACAAAAGGTATGGGCTTAAGTGAGGATGAGAGAAAGAGAGAGAAGGGTGTTATCCTTGACCTTAAGTCTTCACTTCACTTCTTCATCTTCTTCATCTCCTTCTTCATCCTCCCTCCACCTCCTCTACCCCCCGTGTCCACCCTCAAAACTGTTAGTTATATGTATGCCCTAGAGGCCATTACTGTACATAGGATGTATATTGTAGTGGATGCTGGGACATATATAGGGAGGACTTTCTTGCTCGACATGATAGTATGCTATCCGGTTACTCTTTACCTTAACGTGTACACTGATTGTCTCTCTGTTACATGTTGGTAAAGCCCTTAGGATGTGTACTTGACTACCTAGACTATGATGCGGATCATACTAGTGGGGACATGGTAGTCCATAAGTACATCCTTCAAGGTCCCTAGTCGTGGGTGTATCGAGACGGGGCATCGATATACCAGAGTAGACTAGCGTATACCTTCTCGACCCATACAGATGGGCGATGGATGATCCCATATCCATTGGTGTTTGACATCAGAGATGATATACGAGTGCTCAATGGAGACTGGGTACACTGGACGGACTCGCCAAGAACTCCCAGATGGTGTTATACCTTATGTCAGATGGCAGTTCTCTGATGACACTGGTACAGGTTAGTCTGTAGACCCGAGATCGTCATAGAGTCTTGTGTGATTCCCACTGTGTTTTGATTTCCACCTTACCACGTCCAAGAGGGCGTGCAAAACGGTGGTTTTTGGGTACAGTCCCGAATCACATGGAGGAAATGAGCGATAGGAGGGGATTCGTCTCTCCCGGTATAGGGAGTTGATGTTGTGCTGTGTTCGATTGGCTATAACCGGAAATCCCTGGCCAGGGTTGCTGAGATTTATTGGTAAGTGTTACCAGTAGTTTCTCGAACTGTTATAGGCCACATATCGACACGACTTATCAAGCTACTGGGGTCTGACGTTTACCACCCCTAGGCGAGATATGCGACATATCAGACAAACAGACCGGACTGTACGGTAAGTGTTGCTAGTTGGATTCACAGGAGTGTGAGCGGGCTTGCTCGTTGATCTTCTGATCGCTCAATACCCGGGTGGCCGTTACGTTTAGCAGACCGCTTGCGGCTTGTGGGTGTTTGATATGATCATCACCTACTGCCGGCGTATTGACGAGTCTTTAGAGTCCTACACAGAGGTTTCCTGGCTCAAGCGAAACGAAATAGGAGCGCATATGAGATATGTGCGGGACCGAGAATAATACCAGTATGTGATACTGAATTCTATTCTCACGATTTGTATCATCGGACGGTTATATAAGATATAGCCGGGTTACCGAATCAAGTGTCGATTCGATACATTGATACACTTGATATTAGTCGGTTATATGCAGTATGACCGAATCATTAAATCAAGTGTTGATTTAATGATTTAATGTATAATTATATATTTGATATATTACTTTACATTAACTAGTATTGGTTCACTTAAGATTATTTTCTCACTTGATTGTGCACATTCTATATATGATATATGTTTGTGCACTAGTTTGTATCATGTTTGATGATACATGCAAACATGGGTGTGTGTTTACTTTAAACCATGTTTAGGTTAATGGTTAGGGTTTTAACTTAATTATTTATTTTATTCATTTATTTTTGGCAAGAATAAACGGTGGCAAACTTTGTTTTATTCTTGAAGCTTCATGAAGCTTTGAAAAGCTTTGACCATTTTGTTTCTTTCCTTAACCTAACCATTCACCTAAACCCTAGTTTATTCTCTACATGTGTTAAACTCACCCATGGTTGCATTATGATAAGGCTTCACTTGATTTTCTATTTTCATAATTCTTTTTCTATTCTTTTCTTCTTCTTCTTCTTCTTGATGAAGAAGAAGAAAGCTTGCTTGAAAATTATCAAGTATTGAAATCAAGTGAGAAATCCAATTCTAAAGTGAACCCACTTCCTATTTTTTCATCCTCTACCACTTGCCATGTAGTATAGGGAGTTTTCTTCACAAGTTTCATGACTTAGTGAAGGTGGAGCTTGAGTTTGAGTTGCCTCGACGTAGATCATCTTCGGCATCGAAGTCAACGACCTAGCCCGATCATTTCTCCGACGAAACCAACGCTAGAGTCCGGGATCCGGTTGATCGCAGCGGAGGGACGTCATCACGGAGCTAAGGAAGTGGAGGACCGGATCTACAAAGGTTGTAGTCCCTTTCACTTTTTAGTTAAGTTGTTAACTTGCTTGTAGTTTCGCCTTTACCTCTAGTAACGATCTAGTTTAGGGTTCTTTGGCACATAGAAAATTTTGAATTGGACATGATTGATCAGTTGTAGAACCTCATGGGTGTGCCTAAGAACCCTACAGTGGTATCAGAGCCTAGCTAGAGCCTTAGGCGAAGTGTAGATGAAGTTAGAAGTCCGATCGAACCCGAAACCCTAATCCAAAACTCTTCTCTGTACATTTTTTGAAACAGTGGATTTTTCCAAATTAAAAATATCCAGAAAATACAGCAGGGTTTTCTAGGAGTTACTGTGAAGCACGTGCACCCAACTCGACTAAACCGCCGCGGAACCGCGGCCCCACCCTGGCATGTGCGGCGGTTCCGCGGCCATATAGGAGCATCTTGTCACGTGCTTTGCACAGTAATACCCGTCTGCAATGTCTGTGTTTTCTGAGAATTTTTAAAGTTTACTCAAGAGTTGAGTTTTCTGGGTTGTATTGGGAGTTCGTAGATTCGATCGGATTGTCTAATTTTATCTATGTGTTTTTCTGGGTATTTTAGAACATGTTAAAAAGTTCGACCGGATATAAATACCCAATTTTTCCCCTGCCGAAAAATTTCCAAGTGTTGGATTTTTCCGCGGTTTAAGGACGTTCTAAGTAGTGCAAGTATTGCGATGGTCCCTCTAGAAGACAACAAATCTTAACTCGATTATGTGACCATCTTGAACTGCCCTTTGAACCTTAGGGTTTGGGGCAGTACGGCGTGCCACATGTGAGGCGTTGGCTTGACCCTTCTACGGCTGGACCGTTGGTACTGTGGCATGATGTGAATGTTTTTAAATTTATTTCATGTGTTGAGCGGTTTCAGGAAACCTTGGGTGTTTGATTGTTCGATCGGAAAGTTTAACATTTTCTATTTATCCGGAATGTGATACAATATTTGGAATCCACAAGGAGTTATGAGATAACTGATTTGAATGTTATAAACATAGCGCTTTAGTCTCACTTGATCGGTTGCCATGGAATTTTGATGTAATCAAAAGTCCGTCGCAATCACGTTGCGTACGCGGATACTCGCTGGGTAAACTTAATAGATAGCCACGCCCCATAACCCCGACCAAGTGACTGTAGGAGAACCCCGTCGCCGAAAGCATCCGTTCGGGTGCTCGCGGCAGCGGTGTTCCATCTTAGTGCACTTCGTCGACGGCATTGGGGGTGCGGCCGTCTACTAAAGTTTGCGAGGAGCATTCGTTCTGGATGTCGGGAATCTTGTTGAATTGCCCGACTTGGTATTGAAAAGAGTTTTCGATAATGAGACTAAAATGCAGGGTTTATAATTGTTAGGCATGCGATGTCTAAGGGATTCATATGGTTAGGCATGCGATGTCTAAAAAGGTTGCGGATTCCAACTGTTGTAGTTTTACACTTTCTTTTCTGTGACCGTAAGTGTAGTATGTAGTTGTATCACCGGTTTTCGTTACTATACGTCGACGACAATCGGTGTATGCATACTTACTTACGTTGATAACATGTGATGTTATGTGTTGCTGGATATGTTATATTGGATCGTCGTGTTTGAATAGCCGGGGGTTTTTATGTGAGATGAGTGTTTTTCATTTTCATTCATGTAAAAACTTGTATGTAATATTCTTTTATTGGGGAACTTCCAGGTTGCAGATGATGTCACCATTTGTATATTATTTACTTTTCCGTACTAGGATAGACCCAAGGAGGAGGGCACAAGTAACCGGGTTCTGGAGTCCAGTGGGAGACCGACTCGAGGAGTTGAGTCCGGGTCTCCTAACTCTAGAATTGGTAGGGTTGCTTGCCACTCTCGTAGGGATCTTGGGGTGTGGGTTTGGCTAATCATCGCGACCGTGGAATCTGTGTTTTATACTGGCCCGTATTAAAAACACGGACGTCCTAGTATATCCAATGTTTCATATGATTCTTCTGCTGCGATATCTGTGATGTGATCATTTGATATGTTGTGATAGATGCTGTATATAGTATATACGATATATTATATAGACGTTACTTATGTTTTACACCCGCGCTAGCCCGCCCCGCTCTGCCGTTAGTTACCTAACCTAACGGTGCACGATGGGACATCGAGGCGAATGCGGATGGCATAAGTGTACGTCGTATTTATCTGTGATGTTTAGGTGACTTAAATGATGGGACTTCATTAATATGATTAATGAAAGAAAAGAAACCTAAAAGATGTTGTGGAATCGAATTTTCAAAAAAAAACAGGTAGCTACAATTCTTGCTTTGCATCGCGGTGTTCCTTGTAGAACATCCTGCACCTTATTCGATAAGGAAAGGGCCGAGATCTCTTTACCGGGAGTGACCCCTTTAGCAATAACTGGCAGATGCTACACCCCTCAGTTTGTCTTTTGATTGCTTCTATAGTTTTTGCTTTGCACAGCGGTATATATGATATATCCTGCACCTTATTCGATGAGGAAAGGGCCGACGATCCCTTCACCGAGAGTGACCCCTTTAGCAAAACTAGAAAAGCCTCAAAAGCACTCCATTTTAAAATCATTTGATTCTACAACGATATCAAGTTCATTACGCAATAGGTTTTCAGAAAAACCTGTCGTAACCCTCCGTCATTTCAGATAAGTAGTATATAGTATTCGTGCTGCATTTGTTGGCTTTCGTCAAGGTGCAGTGTGCGGTAGCTATATGCTGCTTATTTGCTGCATATGATGCGATTGGATTAGGGTAGTCGTACGGCTTTGTTGGCTTTCGTCAAGGGTCGTGCGGATGGATTTAATTCAATCAAGAAATGTACGGGTTGAACTTGACTAGCGGGCTATGGTTTGTTGGCTTTCGTCAAGGTCATTGCACGTCAGGGGCAAAATTATCGGGAATTTCAAGTGTTGAAATTTGCAATGAGATTGCATACCTTCTATGAGATAGTTGGATCCCGATACCCGCTGTGAGTAAGAGTTACTCCTGGGAGAGTTTTACACATTACAATTAGCCGATCTAGTAGGTGTCTAGAAAGGAGTCAACGGGGTTACGCCTCTGGGAAAATGAGGTTTACTGTAATTAGGTCCGTGCGAAAGCACGGGGAACCTCCCTCAAAGTACCGACACTGGCCTGGCTGAAAGATTGGCGAACTTGTAGCGTATAATTAATCCCGGCTAGACTTTCCTTTTAGGGTTTAAAGGAAGATTTGATAAAAAACAGTGGGAGCCATCCTGATTAGATAAAATAATAACCAATCTGATCTTGCAAGAGCGCACGCAGAGTGTTTTCTTCTCTCTCTCTCCTGGTAGCGACCATGTCACGCCTTAATCAAGATAATAACACGGATGTATTGACCGAACCCGCTTGTTATACTGAGCTGGGGAACGTTAGTCCCGCTCCAACTTATAATTGTTATAAGACAGAGCAGGAAATAGAGGAATACCAGAATTCCTATGCAGCCCAAACGAAGAAAGTGCATATGATGCATCTCCTTCGGGTGTGTTCATTACAAAGAACTGTTTCTCTGTATCCTCTACGTCCTGGGTATTTGATACCAGATCAGGATCCCAGATATGTAATCTGTTACATAGGGCTACAGAAAGGTAGAGAACTGAGAACGGGTGATAAGTTTCATGAGACAGAAAACGGTGCAAGTGTTACAGCCAAGTCTGTTGGTCACTGTCACCCTGTATTCCAAATACATTGATTCTGAACGAATGTTATTAGATACCGAACCTGATATACAAAATCATATCAGTCTCTTTATTAGTAAAGAAATGATAAAATTTTGTATTGTTGGATAATGTTTTGAACATTTCCTATATCAAAAGTTGATCGGTTCAGGCACGTTATCTAAAAGCATTGATGTTCTAAATCAAACTACAGTTCTTAGTATACGGAACACACACAAGAGGAATAGTTCAGAAATGAACGGATCCTTCTTGAGGTATTGTAGACTAGGTCATATCAATGCGACCCGACTAGCTAAGTTGCACATAGATGCATATTTAAATCTGTTTGAATTTACATCTTGTGCAAACTTGCCGGTCATGTCACAAAGATAAGATGACCACAGCTCTGTTTATTGGAAGCAGAGAAAGAGTTAGTGTACTCTTGGGATGATACATGTTGATGTATGAAGGTCCCCTGTCTACACATGCCAAGACCGGTTCTTTGTACTTCATTACATTCTCTGATGATCTCTTTAGATTCAGACATATGTTCCTGGAGAAACACAAGTCCAAACCTTTTGAGATATTCACAGAATATAAGTTAGAAGTAGAGAACCAAAACGGTATAAGTATTATGTCCTTTGATGTGATCAAGGAGGAGAATACTTGAGCACGAAATTCCTGGATTATTCTAAAAGAGAATGAGATTCTCTCTCAGCATTACTCCTCCATATACACCACATCACGTCGGTGTATCGGGACGGAGCAATAGCACCCTATGTGATATGGTGTGCTCTATGATGAGTACTACTGAGTTTCCTATTTCCTTTTAGGAGTTATGCGCTTGAGAAGCTGCATACCTATTGAATAGGGTTCAAATCAAATCAGTTGCCCACCACTTCATATGTGATATGGAAAGGGAAGAGTCCATATCTTAAGTTTGTTAAGATTTAGGGTTGTCCGGCCTATGTCTAAAAGCAAAATCCGGACAAGCTCGAGGCAAGGTCAGTTATGTAGAACTGGAAAGGTTCCAGCTATACAAACTGCAGCTGATGATTTGACAGAACCAAAGGATTCAATGGTCCCCGACGAACCTCAGCCTCTCCGCCAATCTGGTAGGGTTCCTCATCCGCCAGAGAGATACTTCGGTTTCTCGATGACAGTGGGAGCGAGGAATGCATCATGAGATGATGACCCAACTAGTTTCGAGCAGGCCATCGAGAGTAGGGACTCTGTAAGAATGGCTGGATGCTTAGCGATCTGAGATGGAATCCATGTACACCAGCAAAGTATGGACTTTGGCTGCTATATCTGAAGGGTTAAATCCCCATCAGGAGCAAGTATATCTTGAGAAGATTACTTGGTGTAGATGGAAAAGTTGAGACTTTCGGAGCTAGACTTGTTAAAGGTTTTCGTCATCGACCAGGCGTGGAAAATGATGAAACCTTTTCCAGTAGCTATGCTTAAGTCCATCCGGATCCTACTTACCATTGCTGCATATAATGACTACGATATCTGGTGGTTGGGTGTCATGACTGCTTTTCTAAATATTGATTTAGAAGATAACGTCTATAAGTACACAGCCAGAGGGCTTCGTAAACAGTGGGAGCAGCCGAAACGTGTGCAAGTTGCTTTACAGATTAAAGCAGGCATCGCGGAGTTGGAACGTCTGTTTTGATGTGTTAGTCAAAGAGTTTGACATCATCAAAATGGTAGATGAACCTTGTATATACAAAAAGGTAGTAGGGAGTATGGTGGTGATCGTAGTATAGTACGTGGATGACATACTCTTGATAGGGAAGTAGTTTCCTATACTACGTTCGGTCAATCTCCGCTTATCACAATGATTCTCCAAATAGGATCAAAGTGATACCTACTAAAATCCTGGGTTTTGGATCTATGAGATAGATCTAATTGGATATTAGCATAGTCACTAGTTGTAGTGAGATGGTATCAATTGATCCTGGGGAGAATCACTGGAAATGTTCCAGGGTGATAAGGACGACTGAATGTCAGTCGCAGACATTGTCTTTACCCTCAGTAGAAGGACGGTATGTTGGAAGAGTTCCAAGCTAGATACCGTGGCAAACTAGACGATAAAGGATGGATACATCGCTACTTAAGATGCTACCAAAGAGGAAGTCTGGGTGTATATTAGTTCATGAAATGAACTTCGTTCCAACCATTGTGAGACAATGGAGTTGTGGCTTATGCCTAGGAACGCCTGTCCCATCAGTGATCCAGACATATTCTGAGGCAGCATCACCTGATCATAGAGATAGTTGATCTCCAGGATGATCGAGATTAGGAGAATAGAATCAGAGGACAACACGGCGGATCCACTCACAAAGGCCTTTTCCCAGAAAGAGGCTTTTATGTGATGGTTGAGTATTAGATACTGCAACCACTGCTACAGATGGCCCTAGTGCAAGTGGGAGATTGTTAGTTAAATGTATGCCCTAGAGGCCATTACTGTACATAGGATGTATATTGTAGTGGATGCTGGGACATATATAGAGAGGACTTTCTTGCTCGACATGATAGTATGCTATCCGGTTACTCTTTACCTTAACGTGTACACTGATTGTCTCTCTGTTACATGTTGGTAAAGCCCTTAGGATGTGTACTTGACTACCTGGACTATGATGCGGATCATACTAGCGGGGACATGGTAGTCCATAAGTACATCCTTCAAGGTCCCTAGTCGTGGGTGTATCGAGACGGGGCATCGTAATACCAGAGTAGACTAGCGTATACCTTCTCGACCCATACAGATGGGCGATGGATGATCCCATATCCATTGGTGTTTGACATCAGAGATGATATACGAGTGCTCA
Organism: Agapanthus africanus; assembly: GCA_030015575.1. Lineage (NCBI taxonomy): Eukaryota > Viridiplantae > Streptophyta > Magnoliopsida > Asparagales > Amaryllidaceae > Agapanthus > Agapanthus africanus. The sequence continues at coordinate 348,464 of JASDDO010000314.1, forward strand.
GTGGAGACTGGGTACACTGGACGGACTCGCCGAGAACTCCCAGATGGTATTATACCTTACGTCAGATGGCAGTTCTCTAGTGACACTGGTACAGGTTAGTCTGTAGACCCGAGATCGTCATAGAGTCTTGTGTGATTCCCACTGTGCTTTGATTTCCATCTTACCACGTCCAAGAGGGCGTGCAAACGGTGGTTTTTGGGTACAGTCCCGAATCACATTGAGGCAATGAGCGATAGGAGGGGATTCGTCTCTCCCGGTATAGGGAGTTGATGTTGTGCTGTGTTCGATTGGCTATAACCGGAAATCCCTGGCCAGGGTTGCTGAGATTTACTGGTAAGTGTTACCAGTAGTTTCTCGAACTGTTATAGACCACATATCGACACGACTTATCAAGCTACTGGGGTCTGACGTTTACCACCCCTAGGCGAGATATGCGACATATCAGACGAACAGACCGGACTGTACGGTAAGTGTTGCTGGTTGGATTCACAGGAGTGTGAGCGGGCTTGCTCGTTGATCTTCTGATCGCTCAATACCCGGGTGGCCGTTACGTTTAGCAGACCGCTTGCGGCTTGTGGGTGTTTGATATGATCATCACCTACTGCCGGCGTATTGACAAGTCTTTAGAGTCCTACACAGAGATTTCCTGGCTCAAGCGAAACGAAATAGGAGCGCATATGAGATATGTGCGGGACCGAGAATAATACCAGTATGTGATACTGAATTCTATTCCCGCGATTTGTATCATCGGACGGTTATATAAGATATAGCCGGGCTACCGAATCAAGTGTTGATTCGATACATTGATACACTTGATATTAGTCGGTTATATGCAGTATGACCGGATCATTAAATCAAGTGTTGATTTAATGATTTAATGTATAATTATATATTTGATATATTACTTTACATTAACTAATATTGGTTCACTTAAGATTATTTTCTCACTTGATTGTGCACATTCTATATATGATATATGTTTGTGCACTAGTTTGTATCATGTTTGATGATACATGCAAACATGGGTGTGTGTTTACTTTAAACCATGTTTAGGTTATTGGTTAGGGTTTTAACTTAATTATTTATTTTATTCATTTATTTTTGGCAAGAATAAAATGGTGGCTAACTTTGTTTTATTCTTGAAGCTTCATGAAGCTTTGACCATTTTGTTTCTTTCCTTAACCTAACCATTCACCTAAACCCTAGTTTATTCTCTACATGTGTTAAACTCAACCATGGTTGCATTATGATAAGGCTTCACTTGATTTTCTATTTTCATAATTCTTTTTCTATTCTTTTCTTCTTCTTCTTCTTCTTCTTGATGAAGAAGAAGAAAGCTTGCTTGAAAATTATCAAGTGTTGAAATCAAGTGAGAAATCCAATTCTAAAGTGAACCCACTTCCTATTTCTTCATCCTCTACCACTTACCATGTCATATAGGGTGTTTTCTTCACAAGTTTCATGACTTAGTGAAGGTGGAGCTTGAGTTTGAGTTGCCTCGACGTAGATCATCTTCGGCATCGAAGTCAACGACCTAGCCCGATCATTTCTCCGACGAAACCAACGCTAGAGTCCGGGATCCGGTTGATCGCAGTGAAGGGACGTCATCACGGAGCTAAGGAAGTGGAGGACCGGATCTACAAAGGTTGTAGTCCCTTTCACTTTTTAGTTAAGTTGTTAACTTGCTTGTAGTTTCGCCTTTACCTCTAGTAACGATCTAGTTTAGGGTTCTTTGGCACATAGAAAATTTTGAATTGGACATGATTGATCAGTTGTAGAACCTCATGGGTGTGCCTAGGAACCCTACAAAAACCACCACCAAGCCTTATATCCCCTTCACAAAAATGGACCACAAGCTCCTCACAAAGACCATGGATAGATCTTGTGGAGATTTTGAGCACTTTGGGCAACCCAAGAAATTTCTTGAGTTGCCACATAAGGTATAATTATACACTTTTAGTTCAGTTATTAGTGTTTTGTATACCCTATTGTAGTTTAGAGCTAAACTAGTGCATGTTTGTGATGTTAGAAATTTCCAAGATGAGGTTTAGGGTATATTATGAATTGTGAAAGTGTAATTGAGGTTTAGTTAATTTTTACAAGACCTTAGTGGTGATATTCCAGCTAGACTAGAGACTAGAAACCCAAATCTTGAGTTTAGAATTTTTCGATGTCGGTTTTGTAGAGTTTTGAAGGATCAAATGAATTCTGGAGCAATTTAGGGTCTTTATAAGAAAAACAAACAATTATATTGACCTAGTTAGACCACTAGAAGACCACCATAGAAGAACAAGACCAAAATCCCAAAATTGGTCCGGTGACACCGGTTACTGTAGCACTTATCGCCAGCCAAATTTTGGATTTGGATGTTGGGGTTTGGCCTGTAGCTCACACTCCTTATAACTTAGCCACTGTATTGTTTGTTTTGTCCCAAACTACCTGTGCAAAAATCTGGGAGCATTTTAAGTTGGTTTTGACAATGTTTTCCGATATTTGAATCTTGGATTTTTGGATTTCTTGATGTGGCTTGGTCGTTCGACGTTCGCACGTTGACGTTAGATAGTATTTTGTTGTTTTAGCGCGCGTTGACCATAGGTTCTAACCTATGTGCGCTTCGCGTGTCGTGTCAGTTTTCGAATATGATTTTGATGCGATACGATGTGTTTTGATTTATAGGTACAAGCGCGTGGATTTTCGGGACGACGAAGGAGAGCAAGGCATCCGTCGGGATCAACTAGAGCGAGGCGTTGTAGGTGAGTAGATGAATATCTATTGGGGAAGTCGGGTGGATGGCGTATAGCACCCCCTCAATCGTAGAATAGGATACCTCTACATATAACTATATATATATATATATATAGTTATATATATATATATATACATATATATATGTATATATATATATATTTCTATGTGGGATTTGGATAACTAGCGAATAGTGTTCTAGGAGACTTCAAGGTAGAATAGGCGTACTTGTAGGAAGGTATACTCTTAGTCTATCTTTATCTTAGTAGTGAACCTTAGGTTATGTGTTGTCACACACACGCACACACAAGCACACTTGGTGTGTGTGTGTGTATTTGTTCACACATACACACACACACACACACGTGAGATGAGGATATTATGTTAATGGATATGAGTCGATATGATCGTACATGATGTCGTGAGGTTATGATACATGATCGAGTTGAGACTTTGTATATGATATGATATATTAACATATCGTTGGGCGATATACACAGAACATGCGATAACATGTGATTTAATGATATAATAGAATGTACTTGACTTTAGATCCGTACCCTTGATTATGATATTGTACGACGGATGATACCGTACTAAATATAACATATATATATATGATATTAGCCCGTACCCTCGATTTTGAGGATGCCGCACGACAGACTATACCGTACGAGATATATACATGATGACTGATCTACACTCTTGACTCGAGAATGTCGTACGATAGATTATACCGTACGTGATGCTATGGGGCTGGATCGCCGACTACTAGATATATCGACTCGGATATGTATAGATTTCTATTCTTTTTCGACACTGTTTTAGTTTAGTCCCTTAATTACTTAAGTAGGTGTTAGAATATAGTTCGAGTCATGCCTATTTTTAAAACTAACGAATCGTATGTATTTTCAAAGAGCAAACCGAGGGACGCTACGGATTTTCAAAAGGACATTTCTTTTCTCAAAAACACCATAGTCCCTACTTTTCTAAAAACAGCGATTCGTGCTATTTTAAATACGATAATTGTATGGCTCATATATCAATATATATTTTACCTTGTTGTGTTTACTTTCTACATTGTTCATATCATTCTCATTGCATTGTATTTATATATACCTGTTCTTTTCATTAGCGGTTATGATCTCATCTGCTAGGACACATGTACCATTACCGATAATGCGTATGTTACACGTACACTTACTGGCCGGTTCACACACATCATCATCGGTAATTGCCATGCCACGTACACATTAGAGAACGGTTACTTCACTCGTACTATCTGATAATTTGTAGTTTAATAGTATTGTTTAGCATTCATGATCTCGCGTGCTAGTTTAGACATTGCATTTCTTATTTAGATGCCACATGCATTTACATACATATATATATATATATATATACTGGTTATACATTATGTATTGGCTCTTTGCCGGCATTCTTTATCTCATTATTGACTCATGATTATGAGATTCAGTTTTCCATTAGATTTCTGGATTTGGAAAACCGCATGTGAAAACTTATGATCCTTTTAAAAGAAAAATGCGGTTTTTCTTGATATGATGTGTGGCGTCCACCATGGTATTTCTCGGTTCTGAGCATATATGATATATGATTACCGGATTCGAGGAGCGAGGTGACACCCTCTGCGGATATATGGTGGGCCCGGTGCGGTACCCCGGGGCAAGAAGACCGTATAGATAAGACGTTGAGCCCGGCAGGGGAGCACTACCGACCGGTGATAGTTTGGCACGGAGGATATCCGGAGGATACCGACCGTAGTCGTGAGATCAGATGGATATGGGCCGATCCAGACTGACGAAGCCTGAGATATGAGGATTATGTGTCGTTGCTGGACACGGATTTCATGATGTTTTCGAGTATCGATGCTGGGCACTCAGGTTTTACCATGATTTAGTGTGTCGTTGTTGGACACACATTAGTTGATGCATTTACACTCATACTCATATTTACATTTGATATTGTATTACATTATGACTTGGACATGATTACTAGAGTGTTTTTATATTATGCCTTATTATTATCCTTATTACCACTTGATGTTATATTATTATTATTGTACTGTATGACCTAGGAGATAGTCATACATTCGGTTTCTACTCGGTGATGTCTTCTACTCACGAGTTGGCAACTCACCCCCATTGTGCTACAGTTTTCTTGCAGGTTTGACCATACAGGTTCCGTTGCGGCTTGCTGGCACACTACTTCCTTCTGGGTGATTGCTTTGGTAGATAGGGTTCACTTGCATCGTGACCACCATTGTACTTTTATATTATTCAGTTATATCTAGTTAAAGGCTCCATCAACCAGACTGTATATTCGTAGACTTAGAAACCTTTGTTGTATTTTCGTTCGGACCTTGAGTCGCAGTTGTGTATTTATTCTTCATTTTGGTTTTCATTGATGATGCTTTGGTTTCTTTACTTTATTTCTCTGTTTTGATCCTCGCCTTCGGCGTTGTATATTTATATCATTGCATGGTTATTTCCACCAAATTGGCGAAGAGCTAGCTCCCACTTGGGGACGCCTATATTTATTATTGGTTGCAGGTTAAAATTTACTAAGGAGGTGCTGCCCAAATTTCAAATGACGAAAAGGTTTTCAAGCTAGATACAAATATTGTGTTTTCATATACTATTACTTATGTATATAAAGAATAAACTTGATTTCAGTGTACCTTTATTTTAAAACTGCACCTCCACTACTTTCCCTAAAAAGGTTTAGATTTCTGGGCTTTTGGCTTACTTGAATTAGGTGTGGTCCTATAGACTTCACATGATTCAAGTGCCAGTCGCGTGCCTTTTCCGGATCGTGACATAAACGTCAGACCCCTAATAACCTGATAAGTCGTGTCGAATCGGTTCAGGACTGATCCAAGAAAGTAGTGATCTAACCATCAGTAAATCTCAACTGCTTTGGCCAAGGTCTTATAGTTCTGTCCAACCGGACAAAGTGCGATATCGAATCCAATACCGAGAGAGACGAATCCCTGAAAATCGCTCACTGCCTCCATGTGGCTCGGGACTGTACCCAACCAAAATCTGTTTGCACAACTCGGTAGAGCCGTAGTAGGGTAGTAATCAAAGCACGGTGGGAACTCACACGAGACAAATGATGATCTCAGGTCTAAAAACTAACTTGTACTCATGTCACCTGAGAACTGCTATCTAACGATAGGTATAATACCATCTAGAGGTTCTTGACGAGTCCGTCCAGTGTACTCACCCCCAGTAAGCACCTGCATGCAATCTTAGATGATCATACCAATGGCTGTGGGACCAACCACTGCCCCTCGTCGGGGTCTAGAAATGTATACACAAGTCTACTCTGGAATATCGATGCCCGATCTCGATACTCCTGCGACTTGGGATCTTTAAGGATATGCTTATGGACTACTCAGCTCCCACAAGTATGATCGCCATCATAATACTGGTAGTCAAGAAAAATCCTACGGGCTTTATCAACATGTATCAGTCATATGTGATATCGAGTATAACATATGCACATGTTAAGATAAAGACAAACCAAAATAGTACACTACTGTAACGAGTCTTTATCAACATGTATAAACAATACAAAGCAGTAAGAAAAACAATACACATGTTCAGATAAAGACAACTCAAATAGTATACTATATAACCGAGCAAGATTATCCTGTACATACATATCCCCAGCATCATATACAATACAGGCCTTTAGGGCATACATATCCAACAGGTTTAACCATAAGAACGTCAACGACACTAGCTATACGTAACAGCTACCCAGATATTGAACAAAAGGAGGGCCGATAAGAAAACTTGTCTGTATCCCTACTGAGCCTGAAAGTGACATTCTCCGTACAGTCTGGTCTGTTCGTCTAAGAGTATCGCATATCGGGTCTGGGGTGAATAAAGTCAGACCCTTAATAACGTGATAAGTCATTTTGGTGTGAAGCGCATCACATACTGAGAAACTACTGATCTAAATCAGTAATTCTCATCCACCTTGGCCAAGAATTTCTAGTGATGACCACCCGTGGACAGCGCGACATCTATCCCCCAATACCTGAAGAGACAAATCCCAGACGATCCGCTCACTACCTCCATGTGGCTTAGGACTGTACCCAACTAAAACCTATTTACACGACTTAGTAGAGCCGTGGTAGGGTAATAAACAAAACACAGTGGGAACTTACACGAGACAAATGACGATCTTAGGTCGACAGATTAACATGTAATCATGTCACCAGAGAACTGCTACCTGACACTAGGTATAATACCATCTAGCATGTTCCCGGCGAGTCCGTCCATTGTAACTCACAACCCAATGAGCACATGTATACTATCTTTAGTGACTTACTAACACCAATGGCTGTGAGACCGGCCATCGCCCATCGCCGGGGTCAAGAAACGTATACACTACTCTACTCTAGAATATCGATACCCAGTCTCGATATTCCCACGACTAGGGACACTTAAGGATTTGCTTATAGACTACTCAGTTCTTACAGGTGTGATCGCCATAATAACCCTGGTAGCCAAGCAGGAATCTTATGGGCTCTATCAACATATAAAAGTAATCTGTAATACCACATAATACATGTACATGATGATAGAGATGAACCAAATAGTATACTATCATCTCGAGTAAGACTGTTCTTCCCGTATAGGTCATCTTTCAATCATCATAATCGCTTACCTACGATTACAATAATTGTAACACCCTAACACGTTTATATAATATAACTTGGTATTTTAAGCCTTCCTTTATAATTCTTTTATCTATTGGGTCATGAATGATTCGAATAGTAGTAGTCGTTATCCGACCGGACCCGCATGTTTAAAACCCGATATGGTACAAGGTTATATCTAATATTTACTAGTACAGTGTATCTACGTAAATCTAGTATTATATATACATTATATATGTTTAAATCTTTATATATCTATTTGTAGTACAAGATATGAATAAAATAATATCTTGCTACCTAACTTTGCATGGCATATCACCTCATATCTTATTTTCGCTCTTATTTATTATGGTCAAATCCTAAACTATAGACAACAAAATATTTAGTAAATCTTTATGTATATTTATTTAAATTTTATTGGAGGGTATATGTATTTAACGTTAGATTATCGCATCTTGGCCTAAATCTTTACGTATATGTATTATTCTCAAAAATATATTTTTAGATGAGATTCTGGTAAAATTTGGTGTAATTTGATATTATCTAGTAACCTAAACTATAATATATAATATATTCTTTATTATTATATCATACTCTCTATATATAAAGTTTATATTTATTAATATAAAATCTCTCTATCCCCGTCTTTCTTTCTCTTTCTCTCTCCTCTCGTCTCACCTCGCCCGAGCCCTAACCCACGCCCTCATCACTTCGTCGCCGTCCACCTCTTCCCTCGTCGTTATCACCATCTCCTGCAACCTCCATCTTTCTCCTTCGATCACCGCGGCCATTAACCCAATTCCTGCCATCGTCGATCCCAAGCCAACACCGAACCCATCAATCACCGAGAACCCATTGCCACCTCCTTCCTCTTCCCCGAGACCTCACCGGAATCACCAACAGCTATCGCCCCGACCACCCTCGACGAGTAGTCAACACTTGTCGTCGCTACCATCGTCGTCTTCATTATCCCTCGCCCGCAACACCATCATCACCTTCTGTCACCTGCAAGCTCCTTTGCCGATGCTTCAAACTCAAACCTGTGCTTCCAAACCATCGCTAGAGTAACATATCCTAACCGTATCCCTCAACCTTTCCTCAATCTATCGCTGCAGCCTTTCTCTTCTCTGAGCACAAGCCATCAACACAACACCCTTGTTGACACCACCAACCCTTGCTTCCATCGCTGATCTTCTTCTTCTCTCACATAAGATCCAACCGAGACCTTAGCTGCTCTAGCCGAGCACCAAGATTGGACTTTTCTTCGTGTCGTGGTTTGCATCTCCGTCGTTTTCGTGCGCAGGTTCGTCTCTGAGGAAAGTTTTTACTACTTGCTTTTACATGCTTGTTATGACGAAAATGACGTTGTAATATTATTTTACTTATTGATAGATGGGTTTATATATATGTATATATATTAATCATTCTTAATGAAATTGCATTAAGTCCATTAACGACACATCTGTATATCTAAACATTAAACAAGATATATTTAACTCCTAATGTTCATCATGTCACGGATCTAATTGAAATATGCTAAATGGTCATCTGTAATTCTTAATGATATTATTGCATATGCTTTGCACACTACATACTAATACTTGGGTACACTACATAAAATAATTACTATCTTATCAAATTTTATCTATAACTAAAACGTTATCCATATGCTATGTATTGCTATAAACAATGAATGTCCTTACTCGCTACTACTAATGATGGTATAATATCAATTGTATGAACTGTCATAATTTTAATATTTACTAACTACGTTACAAACCAGTATTAGACTATCTCTACTAAGGTAATGACTTTGTAATTTCATAATCATTGTTATCGTCTAATAATTTAATATATGCGAGAGTAATTTAAATAAGTTTATGATATTCTATGCATGTATATCTAATTAACAATTTTAATAATCGTGACGAAGCACTATTTTAATACGGTCATATCGATATAATGACTTGTAGCGGTTGATATTATCATATTCGATACTTTGGGTATCACATCTAGATAACCGTTATAACTACTTTGAAATAAATCTTCAATATATTGAACTTCGAGAAATGTTAACGGTATTACCATAAAACATAAGGTATTTGCTTATTTATTTACCCATTTGAATTTTAACGCTTGTTAATTTATATCAGTTATGATTACCAATATAATGTTACAACTATATTACCTGCTTCATACTATGACTTGACTATGATATATGACTGTGATATATATCTTATCTGATTGATTATATCATCCTTGATATGCTTGTGATCTGCCACATTATTACTATTTTGCTATCTTGCTTGTACCTACTTACCTGTAATACTTACCGATACCAACAATCCTGACTTGCTATTCTGATAGACGTGATTTGCTGTCTAGATAGACATAACATGTACCTGCTTGTTCATGTGCTGGTATTAGGTAGATATCGTTAATACCTGACTTGAACACTAAACCTGGGGGGAGGGGAAATCAATAATGAAACCGGACGTGTAACTCAACAGTTCGATACTTTCCAGGGACTGATCAGTCGATACGGGCTTCAGGCCCCGGAATGATGATGCTGACATCATTCGTCTGTACCTGATACCCAGTTTTTACTGCTTAGCGGCACATCTCGGATTCAGCCCCGAGGGTCTTGCCCGTGGTCCCGGGCACGCACGGGATATTATTGAGTTATATCGACGATTGCATTAATTGATTTCAAAGGCTCATAGAATAGAAAACCAAGAAGCACAGACTTTAGAATACACGTGACATACCTATAGCCCACTGTTTTACACCTGTGATTATTATTTACACTCATGTCTTCTTTATAGCATCTTATTCTGGCTATTACTATTTTTATTGATATTTATGACGTCTGGGTTTTTTCATAGCCTAGTTCCTTTGACCTTGTCATGGGAAGATCAGGAGTATTTTAACAAGCAAGCTGAGCAGTGAGGAGCTTGATAATTTGTTTTAGAGATGCTTAGTTTATTTTATTTCCGTAGTTTAAGTTTATCATTGTGATCCCATGAGGGACGTGATTTGGATATTATTTCTTTATTGGATCTTGTTCGTTTCCGCTATAAACATTGCTTGTTTATTATCTATTATGGCAGATGGACATGTGTTAGATAGATTTTATTTATCGTTCTTGATATCCGATTGACAGTCGTAATGTGACTGTGAAGGAATTTTTCCTAGCCATAGGTAGCATGGTTGGCTTTGTCACGTACCGTATTCATGTATTTTGGGAAACGGGACGTGACAATAATTGCCTTGAAGGCACTATATCCAACTTTCACAACAACAACCAAGTGAAGAAAACTAATGAACTAAACTTGCCAAGAATAGCTCACTAGAATGATATAGTGGTTAATCTCTATTTGTTTCTTTCTTAATCCTTTTTTATCTCAACCAAAGAAAAACCAAGATGAGAGGAAGAAGAAGATAATGGTGATGATGGTGATCAACTTGGGAATGTTAACCCTCATCTAAGCTCGGGATAATCTTCAAACTGTCATTACTGAAAACGTGTCTTTAGTTTATCCGGATTCTGGTTTTAAGCATAAGCCGGACAACTCCATATACCTTAACATCATTAAGATATGGATTCATTCTATATCCAATATATAAACAAAAGCACTAATTTAATTTGAACCAGATTCAAAAATTATGCAGCTGTTTCCAGTGCACAAATAAAGAGGAAAAGGCCATACAACATTACTCATTAAGGAGCGCACCTACAGATGAATAACATGAGAGAGAAGCAAGTTCTCAAACATATTACTTATAACGGAATACCTAGCATATGAATCTACATTTTTTATCACCTCGAAAAATCCTGATACTTCCAACGTGTGGTTCTCTGCTTTATTCTTATAGCTATAACTTCTCAAAATTTGGACCTTGTATTTCAACGAAATGCATGCCTAGAACTAGAGAAGTCATAAGTAAACTGAATATAGTACGAGTACCAACCCCTTGTCCTTATGGACATCAAAAAACATACAATACTTTGTATAAGTCCTCTGAGTTTAATAACTCAAATCCTGTGTGTTATAAGTTGAAAACTGTATTATGGTTGTAAGTCCACGGTAGCACCCCGGCCGTCTAACAGACGCCAAATGCGGAACAAAAACTTTTTACAAACTGGCGCTATCGTGTACCGTAACCCGGATCTGCCATTAAAGCTAAACTAACAAACTACAAAGTGGGTAGAAACGTTATACCGAATGATCCGAGTCATTCGGTCTTCAACCATCATCCCATGCTTCGTTGCGGCTGCTCCGATCTCCTGAATCTCCGATGTTCTCGTCCAGGTGGCACCACGTCGACGGATCTTTAAACGGGCTCCCGCCTCTGAACCGAGGCAACTCGGTCGTCAAGTTTGCTAAAAGAGACGACCAAGATGATGTAGAGAATGAGTAGAACACTTTGTCTCGTTACGTCCAAAGCCATGGACGAACGGTTAATGGAGTTGCCATTTGAAACTGTGATGGAATGAAAAGAGCTATGAAATTTCCATAACATAAACTATATCTTTTCTCAAAACAACAACTATATTTTTCCATAAAGGAATGGCCGGCCATATATAGGAAAGGAGGAGGGTGAGTGTAGGAGCAAAGGGGGTAACCTTAAGGAATAATATCCTAAGCATTACCAAAACACATAAATGCAAATGGTGACTCACAATAAACACCTCACTAAAACATTTAATGCAACCAAGTGAGTCACAAACCTAGTCATCATTCAAGAAGCTTCCTCACTCATGACTTACCCTCATGACTCACCCATGGAAGAAAAGATAAATCCGCATTTAACTGAATATTAAATACGGCAGATAGAAAACTGGAAACTGGTAACTTCCAAAAGTGATCCTGAAACGAATTTCAGAAAAACCCCGTATCAGTATAAACATACCCGCATTTGTATTACGACCGAATACAAATGTGACTGAGACAAAGATATTATATCTACACAGTATAATACTCGGATCCGGCTTAAACCAAAGCCTACCAATATTATCTGCCCGAAAAATGACACGTGCGAAAACGCACATACATTTTCCGAACCTTGCCATAAAACCATACGGCCTCTACAACGTTTCGCCCGAACTTGGGAAACTGTCGGTGGGGGACTCTAATGACTCATCAACACACTGGCACTGGGTATAACCACTAGCACGTCAGAAGTACGAGCTGTACGTAACGTTTGCCTATGTATTGATTGGAAGGGAAGCTGACGAGCGAACTCATCCATAAACCCTACTGAGCCTAACAGTGACAATATACATACAGTCCGGTCCATTCGTCTAAAGAATATCGCATATCGAGTTTAGGGGGGTGGTTAAAGTCAGACCCCTAATAACGCGATAAATCGTGTCGGCATGAAGCCCATCACCATCTGAGAAACTACTGATCCAAATCAGTAATTCTCCACTACCTCGGCTGAGGATTTCTAGTGATGGCCACCCATGCACTGTGCGACATCAACCCCTAATACCGGGAGAGACGAATCCCCGACGATCCGCTCACTGCCTCCATGTGGCTCGGGACTGTACCCAAAAAATACCTGTTTGCACGTCTCCTTTGAGCGTGGTAGGGTAGGAATCAAAGCACAGTGGGAACTCACACGATACAAATGACGATATCAGGTCGACAAACTAACATGTACACATGTCACCAAGAAACTGCTATCTGACGATATGTATAATACCAACTAGCATGTTCCCGACGAGTCCTGTCCGGTGTACTCATAACCTAATGAGAACCTGTATACATCTTAGGTGAACCAACTGACACCAATGGCTTGTGAGACCGGCCATCGCCCCTCGTCGGGGTCTCGACTGTATACACTAGTCTAGTCTGAAGTATCGATGCCCTGTCTCGAAACTCCCACGACTAGGGACACTTTAAGGATGTGCTTATAGACCCCAGCTCCCACGTATATGATCGCCATCATACTGCTGGTAGTCAAGCAAGAATCCTATGGGCTCTATCATCATGCAATAGTGAACTAAAGCATGTATACGATGATAAAGACAAACCAGATAGCATACTATCATCTCGAGCAAGACTGTCATATCGGTATAGGTCATGCCTCAATCATTGCAATCACGTACCTGCGATCCAATAATTGACTTTGAGGGCACTATATCCAACAATGGTTAAGAAGAGTTACATCGTTATTGAATGCACCTTACTTAATCATCAACTGATAAAGGTAAATGTTATAAACATAATTTCAAAAAGTTATATCTCACTTTATAAAATAAACATACAGATATATTAGTTTGAAATTGGTGCATAACAATGGATATTCAAAACCAAATATTTGTCATTAGGTAAAACCCAGGTGATTTCCTCAAATATTACCAATTACAAAGAATTCTGATTTTTTAGGATCTAATCATCCAATTCCCAATATTCTACTCTCACTCAGTATCTGTAACGTTATACAGATATGAGAATCAAGTCCGGTAAATACATACCGTGGAGTTAGAATTTTATTGGGAAAATAATTTTCAATTAATATAGCACGGTATAATTGAAACATGAAAATGTTTTAAGAGGGTGGCCTGCTATTCCTAGTAATGCCCTTTCCAACATCATACTCATGACATTAGTTACAATTTCCATTACCCTTGCTCCAATCCCTTTATATGTCTTTACTTCTTACCTTCTGTATACCTTACTTAGGCTAATTGGTTTTCTTCTTTCTCTTCCTTTCGACACATGTCTAAGGTTTGGAAGAAGACTATCCAATAAGCGTAATAGGTGTACTCTCATAATACTGGGAGCCCTTGCAACCTGAGAGAAGGTAAATAGAAAAGACAACCGAATAATCCTATTCAATTTCTCTTGAAACAGATTCCATCCACAAATTGAAATAAATTTCTTTGAGTTCGTATGCAACTATACGTGATGGTTATATCCATTCTATGTGGATTTTCATAGTGATAAGGAATGTTTTGAAGAAAGCAAAGGGTAAAACAGGAGTGACATGGATATATGTGACTTTGTCGTGAATCGTGACAAAACAAAGCCAGATTATCACATTTTGGATTAAATGTGAGCCAGTATTATATATCTTTTTTTTAGTATCTCTCTTTTCGGTATTCGTATTTTGACAGAATACGGTATTTATACGAATACGGGTATTTGTATAAATACATGTATTTGTGTCTTGATATAAATACAAGTATTTAGTATCTTAGTACAAATACGGGTATTCGTATTTTGATACGAATACGGGTATATGTATTTGTAGCATATACTTGTATTAGTGTATTTTGCATATATTTATATACACATATACATATGTATATGTGTACATTGAGGTGACACTCTCCTCCCACCATCTCTTCTAGTTAATGTTGGAATGGTGTGGAACTTGTGACTCACCATGATGAGTCACAAGTCCACCTATCATAACATTAAAAGAAAGAGAAAGAAAGAAAATAGATCAATGATTCATTCCTGAGTTGCCATGCTCATTCACCTGCTCATTCACCCAAGTTTTCCTCTTCTTCTCTTCTTCAATTTTCTTTAGTTGAGAATGAAGAAAAAAAAAAAGAGATCAATTAGAGATTAGCCACTACATCAATCTAGTGATCAATTCTTAGCAAGTCTTGATCACTAGTTGCTTCACTTGGGAAGCTAGAGTCTAAGTTCGGATTCTTTCGAGGTGGATCATTTTCGGCAAGGAAGACCGACTCCCAAGCTCGTTCCGACGACTTAAGGAGCTTAGGAAGTGGAAAGAGGACGAAGGATATGACAACAAAAGTTGTAATCACAAACCTGGTAGTTAACCCCTTCTAGTTTAGATTCTAGTTTAGTATTTGGATTCAATTCTAGATTGTAGTGTTCATGCTCGAGTTTAGAAAATTTTCGTTTTGTATTCCACATTGCCGCTAGTTTGCGGCGCGAGCACGAGCAACTATCTACAGCCGAGCCTTCATCAAGTCCGAGCGAGTCTCGAGTTTTATCGGGCCTATTTAAAATCTAGAAAAAATATAAATAATTATATCACTATATAAAAACATCATATCAAATGTTTAATATTATATCTGACAAAGTGTGCAGCGAGCAATGTAGTTACTATAATTAAATAAAAGAGTCTAAAACTTGTTTAAAATTTTGTCAACAAAATTTAAAGTTATTAATTATTAAATTCTTCAATATTTTAGCATAGCAATATTTGATTCAATATTTATCATGATATAAAACCTTGATAACATCAACAAGCTAATACTTAGAATCTAAATTTAAGAATAAGTAATCATATATTTATTCGTAGTGAGTACCAAATAAGATACAAATTATCTTTTAATTTTACACGAATTTTAAACAAGCCGAGCTTGAACACGAGCCGAGCTCGAGCCTGCCGTGTTCATGTTTGTTTGTTTATTTCACCGAGCTTAGATTTTTGTTTGAGCCCGGCTCGTTTAGTTATCAAACGAGCTCGGGCCGAGCTTTTAACAAGGCGATCCTGAGTCGAAATCCGAGCTTTGAGATTTTTAATAGCCCTAGATATCGGTTTCAATCATTAAAAAGGATAAATTGCACAAAAAATTTAGCACCTTTTTAAGTTGTCAAAAACCCCTAGCCTCAAATCGACAGTCAAAAACTTCCTAGAAATTTTTCCCGCGGTATCTACATAGTAATCTGCTATATCTAACCAATTCATATAAAATTATTTAGATATCGTAGGAAACGGTTTAGATATCACATGTAATATTGCCGGAAATTAGATATGGTTTGAAGAATTTTAGTTTCGTGCACCCATTATTTGGGCATCTTTTGGGTGAGCCCGACATCATCCGGTTTGACCAATGTCAGAGCGACGTGTGTCGGTAACCATGGCATCTCATTCCAGCTTAACACAGGAGGACTCAGATATCACATGCAGGGATTTTTTCTTGACAACCAAAAAACTAAGCTCTCAATTAAACTCTAATGACTCCAAAAAATGGATGAAAAGCAAAGATCCCTTCTCCCCACTCCCTTTCATTGTGGGCCCCACAGAAACGCCACTTATTAAAGGCCACTCCTTAAAAGTTTTTATTTACTTCCCTTCCAAGTCCATTTCGCCCTCCCCTGTCCCCCCAAAAGATTTTATTTACTCCTCCATTAATAAATTCCAAAAGAAACTCCTCTCTCTCTCCTCTCTCTCTCTCTCTCTCTAGAAAACCTCAGCAAACAGAGCTCCTCAGCCTCTGCCATGAAAAGGGTCCCTTGGACTACTCATTGGATCACAGATATCACTTCATTGATCCAAGTAAAGCTGACCCTTTTTCTTTTTTTTCTCACTGCAAGTTGGTACTATTATGTTTACTTTATCCATGCACTGTTTTTTTAATAATTTTTTTTACAGAGATGGGTGCCTCTTGGGTTCTGAAATGACAAAAAGGGCATTTCATTCATTCATTGCATAATCATGGGCTCTTGCTTCTCAGTTCAAAAGTCATCAGTAGCATCAGCATCAGCACATAAGAAGGAGGAGGTGAAAGTTGTGGACTCTAGCTTCACTTTGAAGCCCTCTGAGTTTGGTACAAATTTCTTTTTTAACTAATTTATTTGTTTATGGGTTATATATTGATGATTGATATATAATGAAGGGGACTTGGGTCAAGTGTCTTTACCAAATTAGGATTTTTATGTGTTTTTTGTGATCAAAAGATGAAACCCATATAAATTTTATTTTTTATATGTTATCTTTGTGGGTCATGTAAGAACTTCTAGCTGATGTTTTTTCTTCATAAATTAATTATTAAGAAGAATATAGTAGATTTTTTTTTTGTTGATTTTGAGCCCTGAAGTGGACTGGCAAAGGGATATTGAAGTTTTATTCTGGGTTACCATATATCGCTAAACCATTAGCGATTTGCGATTTGGAACGATCATTTTCAAAGATAGGTCATCAATAGTTGTTGTAAATACTGATTGCGGGAATTTTTATTAGATTCTTAAGTTTTGACAATGTCTAGTGGTTAATAAAAATGAAATTTTACGGTGGAAGTCTCTTTAGGGATGTTAATTTGTATAATCAACAGGCGCTTAAATACCAGCATGATATCTTTGTTGAATGTAAAAGTTAGTTCTTTTGAAGGGTTGGTGTCAATCATGGTGCAATCCTGATATTACCTTAGAGACGAATCTCTATTTGTTTGTTCGTATGATTTTGGGAGTTTCTATGGACCGCAAACTATAATGGTTAGATACATTGTAAGGAACAATAATGAGCGTTTTCTCATTTTTTTAAACGATATACTAGGCCCCTCATTTCATCTTATAGTTTATTTCTCCAACTGCTATAATTTTCTCTGCATAGGATGCACAATAATGCTTTTTGGAATTTTGAATTTTTCTTCCAATCCTGTTACCATTTCTTACTTCTTACATATTAATATTAATGTATATATTTAAGTGGTATTCAATTAGTGCTAATCTATCGTTCTTTCTTAGTTTATCCCAACAAGATATTATGATTGCTTACTTGGCTGAGGTGGCCACAAAATTATAGTTAGTGAAGGCCTTGTTTCTATTATTATTGTTTAACTCAAAGTAGTAGCGCTGTCCAAGTTGAGTATTAGCGATTATATCTGCTATCTCATTAACATAATTATGGATATTATTCAGATCTAGGGCTCTTCTCGGGTATTGTAGGTGATATAGTTAAAGTATGGTGGAGAAATGCGGAGGTTCTTTTGGTCCTTGTAATATTTTGGGTTGTCACCATTCGGATTTCGATCGAGATAATTAATTATTGTTTATTCCTTTTCCGCAGTTGATAAGTTTTCAAATTTATTTGTTCGGCTTAACCTGAATTTTTGTTTCAGAATGCTCTTTTTTTGCCACAACTTGCGAAATAACTTGGATCCATTCTAAAAATTTTACAACTATAAGCAGAGAGGTTAATCAAACCCGTCTCTTTGAAATATATTTTAACCCAGGTTGAATCGTCATGTAATCCTTAAATTAAAGTTCTCATTTTAACATCCACACAAGTCGAGCATGGAAAAGAAATTCGCATCGCCAAATTGATGGAACAAACCTGCAAATGAAGAAAAAGTGCACGTGTCAAATGGCTGTCATCTTGTTGAATTATTGGTCCACGAAACCTGGGTCTCTTCTCTTGTGGAAATTTTTATGTGGTAACCCTAACACATGCATTTATAGATCTTGTCATAATCTAAGTAGTGGAAGCAATTAGAAGTTGACCATCCTAATCGATCTTCTACCTTCTAGTCTGCAACACAGAGATCCTTAAACCGATTAATGGTTGGAGATGCATACAAGAGTAATCCAACTAACGGATAGGAGAATTTGTACCACCTTTTGGCTCTTTCGATCATGCTTCACTTCTCTTCTGTTCTACCGACAACTCTCAATTGAGGCGTCGGAGTGCCTCCAAGGATCACCTTAGAGTCATTAATCAGTTTTAGTCAATAGCTTCCTATATGCTTGGTGGAGAAAGAATCCCGACTAGTAACCACTGCACCATCTTTTTGGGGTTCACATTTTTGTTTGTTTCCTTTTTTCTCATGATTATAATAAACTTTGAGAATCGCAACACATTTTTACTGGGTAAGAAGTAGAAGTTGAAAATTAAACATATTTTAGCATGTTCGAAGTATCTTTGCCTTTTCGGTATTCTGGTTTAAGCAATTCAACCAAGGAGCAAAAACCCTCTAGTTTCTGATATATATTTCTAGGAGCATTGAAATTAAATTCTTCTGAACGAGGAGTCTTGATAAATTACTAAAAATGATGTGATATTCTATGGGGTGCGCCTCTATTTACAAAGCACATAAATTGCATCGCCATAGCAGATATAGGAATCAAAATTATAGTTAGATATCGGCTGTTCATGCTGCTGTATAGCTATAGTTGACAGGGAACTAATATTGGGTTAAATTAATAAATACATGTACTCCAGATAATACGTAGTAGGTTTATCAAAAGTTGGATGTGGTTCATTTGTAGAATTGATTCAATTATGAGAAAATGCTATTATGGAGAACTTTGATGAATCTGATTTTATGCCGATCTCTGCTTGTTTGTGGAGCTAGAACCACTTGTAACTAAATGCCCTGTGCTTTTGATTGAAGCAGGCAGCAAGGAGGAAACGTTCTTCGACTCACGGGCATGGATCGACTCTGATTGCGATGATGATTTCTTCAGTGTCAATGGAGGTCAGATTACTATTTAGATAGATCCGATTTAAATGGCTTTTTGGTTATGTAATTTCATATACGTACACCGAGTAATGAATCACCAATCAAGATACTATATGGGTTCTGTACATTCCCGAAAGGAATAGAAGATCCTTAAACTCAAGGAATTGGAAGTTTTTATTTTGGATAGATTTGGTAAGTTCTATGGTTTCCATCTACAATATAAACGGTTTATTAATTTTGTAGAAAATATTATTTCGATCAGAATTGTCAATTTTCATAATTCTCAGCACTATATACCGTGCCATTTGTTTTCAGTTACCCCCTCTCTTTTAACCAGTTTTATAGCTTCATAATGTCTATAAACAAACATTTAACTGTGCGCAAATCCTTAGCTTTAATTTCTTTTACTTTCAACCTAAAATGTAATACCTCTATAATCAGTACGTACCAAAAAAAAATTACTGAGAACATAAGAAGTTAAACAAAATGCAAGTAAACATTTGATTGCAAATTAATTTCCCCTCTATTTGCCCATGCAGATTTCACTCCATCCCGAGGCAGTTTTAGCACCCCGAACCATCAAGCAAACCTCGTCTCAAAAATAGACTCTGAGAAATTAGCCTTTGCTTTTGACTCCAAGTCTCGAACACCATCTCCAACGGGTCGAAAGAAACTTGGTGACCTCTTCCAAGAACTGGATGCTAATCACACCGAAGAGAAACCAGAAAATAAGGGAGAAACAAAATCCGAACAAATACCAAACGATTCACCGCATAGAGACTTGAAGAAGCAGGACAAGGAAGAAAAATCACCACACTGTTGCTTGCCGAGCTTCGGCTTGAGCGAGAGGAAGCAGAAGATGAGCTCCCCAGTGCAATGCAGAGCCTAATATTGCCTGCAAGCTTGTCTTCGGCCTAGCTGGACTCTGTTATAGGCTTATAGCATGTCCTGCCTGGACTCTTGATGGTTTCTGCATCTAATTTGTCCAGCTTATAATATGTATCTGTTATAGTATATGCTTAATGTTGCCTGCAATCCCTCTTTGGATGCTAAAGTTTTGTCATGTGTTGATTGGATTATGTAGTTTGTATATGTGTTCACTCTCTGAATGAATGGTCATTTTTTTTCTTAAAAGAAATTAATTTTGCTGTTATCATAAACAATGTAAGTCTTGAGTTCTTGAGAGCTCAGCTTATATACCCTTGTGTGTTGTTTTTTTATTTTAAAATTTCTTTTTATTGATGGAATTTTAAAATTTTAGGCTTCAATATAAAATCATTATGAAGGCCCCTCGTTTATTGCAGCGGTCTCTCTCTTATAATTTAAGCTTAGAGATCAAATTTTAAGAAATTGGAATAAGTCATATCAGTTTTTCCTCAATTTTTTTTTTATAATAGAGATGAAAATAATAAAACATGTTTAAACAAAGGTTTAAATGAGAGATTTTCAACAAGTTAATAGGGAGAGATTGTCTCAAACATTCAGGTGGAACTTAATATTACAATTGTTCATTTTTTATTCAAAAACATTGGAATATTTTTGCTGTGTAGACAAAGTAATACTCCTAGTGTTGCATGTTTAAACTTTGGGAAAAAAACATAAATAAGCCAGGGAAAATGAAACCATAACTCAATGTCTCTGGGGAGATAAAAAAGGAGAGAGTTGCAATACTAACAGTTTCTTCGGTCGTGTCTGCCCACTTCTATAGATTAGCAAAGCCGACTCCATGGATGACACAAATGGAAAGTACGAATCAAAAGTGACGCGACCTGGATTGCGCCAAGATGTTACCTTCCGTTGATCTGCTGATGGCGACGATGGGTGGCTGAGATTGGATCTGGAGGCTGTCGCTCCTGAAGCGTTGGATCTCAATGGGTTTGAAGTTGGGGTTGCCGAGCTACCTGCAAGAAAGTCCCGGGGTGGTTGTACCACCGAGGACCCTCCGACGGTCAAGTTAGACTAGAGATCCGAGCAGAGTAACGGCTTAGTGGAGTAAAAATGGCTTACTTGGACCGTCTGAAGAAGGGGTTTATATAGCGGTGGCAGCGGGCGAGACAGGCGCGAGAATCACGCCGGCCGTTACGCTTCCGACGTCACGCCCGCGTGATGAGCGGGATCTCCCATTAATGGCGAGACAGGCTCGTTAATGGGGGATCGTGGTGGCGTGGAACGTGGGATATGGCCGGCGAAGATCTCGCGCATGGCGAGATTCGCGGATGGCGAGATTCGTGGGATGGCGGTTACGCCTGCAAGCGGTGTTGTTGGTCAGTCGACGAGACCGGGGAAGATGACCTCGGCGGGAGAGCTCACGGAGGAGCGGGAGAGCCGAGGTATCTTGGTTCTGCTCGAGCCCGGAGGCGAGCTGAGAGGGCCGAGGAGGCTCGGACCTGTGATAGCTTGGAGACAAGCTGTGAGGCCGAGGAGGCCAATTGTGCTGGGGGCTCGGAGGTGAGCCAGCGTTTACTTGTAGGACGGGCACAGGAATGGTCTGGTCGGCCACTGTAGGTCCTTTATTGTGAGCCCTAGGACACGTCATCTGCCACGTGTCCTGATCTGGGAGATCACCGATATCGAGCATCATCATTAGCCCCCCACTCTCGTCCCGACCAGTTGACGGGTCAGGTCGAGAGTGGTTTGCCGGGTCCCCCGAGGTGAGCTCCTTTCCGAAAATATCGTCGGGCGTGTCTCTGGGGCAATTGGTTGTTTTTCCGGGTGATGTCAGCGACTCAGGGCGAGATCTCCGCATTAAAGAGGGTGCGCCGGATCATGTGCCCTTTTGCTAAAGCGATAGGCCACGTGTTGGGTGCCGGTTGGCTGATATGACGTGCCGCAGGCTTCTGGCGTCCGATGGGATGCTGCCAATGCGCTTGCGACAGGTGGAGCGATCGTGACCGTCGGAAGCAGTGAACCGTTTTGGCGGGAGTCGACCATCGCGGTTGGATGAGGATGCCAGTGGCATAAATCGAGGGGAGGCCTGACCCAGGATCTCTCCCTCTTCACATTTTTCTCATTCTCAGTCTTGTTAGCTCGACGCTCTCCTATTTAGGTCGGATCTTGCGTTTTCTCTTCTTGAGGACTTCTTCCCACCAGGTTAGATGTCTTGTTTTGAGGAGTCTGTAGATGTCGTAGGGATAGATTCGAGGGATTCTTCCCCTGGGTTGGAGCCCCTCCGGGAAGTTGGGGTTAGGTCCTCTTCCCGGGGTCGCGCGTCAGGGGCGGTTCCCGTAGCAGTGGCGGCAGACGCTCCTGGTGCGTCGTCCTCAGTGAGATATGAGGATGAGCTTGTCACCGCCCGGGCTCGTTTTCCACATTCCTTCTGGCTACACGCTACGCTTGGCCGAGGAAGGAGAGAGGGGAGATCAGGTGAGGGGTAGAGAGATTGCCTTGTACCTGAAAGCCCTTTGGACCGGAATGCGCCTGCCTTTCTCTTCCGAGATTGTAGCCGCGCTAAATTACTTTGGGTTAGCCTCGGGCCAGCTAGTACCGAACTCCTGGAGGATTCTTCTTGGGTTCCTAGTCCGGCTGAAGTTGCAGATGATCCCTTTTAGTCTGTCCATCCTCGCGTCCTCCCTTATTCACAAAACTCATCCTGAAACTCACGAGGGCGACCCGAGGTGGGTTTACCTCTCTTTTAGGAAGCAGCGGGGGAGCGTAGCCGGGTCAGGAGTTGCCGTCTTGCCTTCTACCATCCACGATTGGAAGAAGAAGTTTTTTTTCGTCGAGCCGCCAGAGGGTGAGGACTGGCCCGTACCCATCCAATGGTCTAGGGATCGGTGCTGGTAGGGAAATCTGTCCAATGACCCCGACGCGGCGAGAGTGGCGGCGTGGGAGCCCATTCCTCAGGCTGATGTGCTGCTTTCTGAGCGGGCTCTCAGTTGAGCCGGGCTCATCCCCGCTCAGTTCATCGGTAAGTTAGGAGTTTGTATTTGTTTTTACTTTGTCTGTGTCGCTGATTCCATTATATCTTGTCTTGTGCAGAAACCATAGACGCGGACCTCCTCTGAGCAGCCATGCGCAAGCCGAAGAAGGGGTCGAAGGCTGGAGGGGCCAGCTTTTCTCGTCAGACGCCGATCCCGGCTCCCCCAGCAGCCGTCCCGCCCCAGCGCTCGAGTGCGGATCGCGCCCCGGAGCCCAGCCAGGTGCCGAGCAGAAAAAGGGCCCAGGGAAAGGACGCCCAGGCTTCGAAGGTGGAGACGAGCTCTCCGCCGTCGTCTCTCAAGAGGTTCCCCCGAATAGTTCCGCGGACCCCAGCCTCTCCGATCTTTGTGGACGAGGGGGAGCTCCGCTTTGAGGTGCCTTCGGGGCTCTCCGTCGCTGACTGCTTGCTGCACGACATGGAGAGGTCGGCCGGAGGCCGGGTCCCTGGGGGGACGCTGAAGGCGCAGATGGCGTCCATCGCCCAAGAGGTCGTTCAGGTTAGTGTTCATATGTCGTCTCATCATTTGCGAGATTAGGTGTCCCTTTTTCTTTCTGACCCCCCTCGATTTCTTCAGGTCCTCCAGCACGTCGCTATCGTCGCCCGGATAGAGGAGGAGGAGGAGATAGCCCCGGTGATGCGAGCCGCGAGTGAGCTCTCCTCGCTGGGGGAGAGCTCGAAGCGGGAGCTGGAGGCGGCGATGGCGAGGATCGCTGCCCTTGAAGGCGAGATGGCTGCCGGGGGGCAGGAGGCGGCGACTGCGAAGCAAGAGGAAGAAGCCGTGGAGCAGGAGGTGGCGGCCTCGAAGCAAGAGGTGGCCAGGTTCCGCGAGGCCGCCCAGGCCGCCGAGGCCAAGCTTCAGGGCTCCGAGATGCTCGTCGGCACCATGAAGAAATCAGTGAGCACCCTTCGAAAGAAGTTGGGGGCTGCGATAGAGGCGGCGAAGAGACCCGACCTCAGGGCGGCAGAGGCGGTGGAGAACTTCCAGAAGTCGGAGCAGTTCTACACCGTCCTAGCCTCGGCCACCACCCTCATCTGGCACGAGGCTCTCGACGCCGTCAAGGCCCGGGTGCCGGAGTTTGCTGATGAAGAGCTCCGAGCAGAATATCCCCGTGGGGATGACGAGCAGGGGGGTGCCCCCGGGAGCACCGCCGGGGATGGGACTCTCGGCTGAGGGGCGACGCCGAGGCTCCTGTGAAGGACGCATCCCCAGTCGCGGTGGACGTCAAGCTCATCGGTATCGCGCTCGGCCCTGAGGCCTGAAGCCCCTCGTCTTCTCTTTGTCTTTTCTTTTGTTGCCTCGCTGCTTTGTGGGCCTCCGGGCATTTTATAAGGCTGGATCACCCATAATACCCTTGTAAAGACTCTTGGCTTTGTGAATAAATTTTTTTTGTTTTTGCAGTAGTGTTTGTGCTCGTATTTCCTTTTGTTGGTAGACACTTGTATTTGCACAGTACTGCTTTTATGGTCGGCATGCTCCTCGTCTAGCGATTACTCGTCGGCTTGAATCTGATCATTTGCCGAGGTGTGCGAGGACCAACGGGAGGATGGTATCTCCATGGCCCCAAAGTCGAAGTGGAGATCGCTAAGATGTTGATAGACCGGATGCCTCTTGTTGAGTCCATGTTCCTTAGGTGTTGGAGGGGCCGTAATTGGCCAACTAAGGATGGTGCCGAGCAGGGTAGCTTCTCGGTGCCTCTTGGCGGGGGCTTTAATCCTTGGTTTGTTGGAGCAGAGAGCTACCAGCCAGGGATAACCGAGTAAGGGCGGGCCCGGTTGCCTCTTGCGAGGGCTTTGATCCTTAGTTGTTGGAGGGGCCGTAATTGGCCAACTAAGGATGGCCGAGCAGGGTAGCTGCTTGGTGCCTCTTGGCGAGGGCTTTGATCCTTAGCTCGGGAGTGTCATGCCCCGCTTCCCAGTATACGGGCAGAGGACGCGACGAGACCGCTACGTATTTACTGTGAAGTAAATACGCTAAGCGTATCTAAGCAATATAAAAGTAAAATCACAAGAGACAAGATATAATAAAACAGCAACTTTATTTATTCACATTCTTTCTGTACAATACATGGAAAGAAAATACAACTGAAATAAAGAAATACCTAAACAATGGCAGAAATGAAAAGTACTGAAATGGAAAGTGTACAATGAACTAGAGCTCGGGGTCTTCACTGATTTGGTCCAAGTCTTCACTCGTGGGCTCGATCTCTGACGTGTCCAGATCACCTGACGACATTCAAAGGAGAAAGAAAGAGAATGTCGTCAGCGAACAGATCGCTCAGTAAGTCCCAAAGATAAGGGAGAAATAGAATAGACAGAGTAAGAAGGTAGCTTTTAAAGTTGTAGTATATTGTTATAATGTTAATGATGTTATTATCGTAAGTTCAAGGGTGAATGTCAACTAATCTCAAGAGTGTTCTCAAACCCAACAGGTTACGGTCTAGGGGTAGGGAACCACGGGCCCGAATGATATGTTAGTAGCAAGACTTCGACCATCGTCGAAGTATTCCAAACTCAACAGACCACAGTTCAGGAGCATGGAAACACAGGCCCTCATGATTGCTTGCTTGTGTTAGTAGACATGGATTCATAATCTAGGGGGACTCTTGAGCTTCTGTTGGATTCACGAATGAACTACCCCAATACCCCGTGTAGTTATTGTATTGATAGTAATGATTGTACTGATGGTATTATATTATATTGTATTATCTTGTAAATTGAATTGTATAGATAACTTGCCGAAACCATGATATCAGTAAATGAATATAACTGGAGAATCATGTAAATGGATATAACTGGAGAATCATGTAAATGGAAGTATATCCATGGTTCGGTTCAGTCAAGTTGTATATATTGTATAGATTGAATAGTTTGAATATATGGATTCACGGATTCATGTTGAATTGTAATATTATAGATTGTAGATTGTAGATTGTAGATTGTACTTGAATCATATTCAAGTCAGATTATAGAGAAACTCATTCTGAGTCAGTCAATTAGAAAAGTAAATTGAAATCCTGATTGTTTTGATGTTATCGGTAACCGCTGCATATGGGCGGCAGGATTTGTGTCTTTTTCAAAGACGATTACCGTGTTGATAACACCGTTTGTTAATTGTCTACCTTATATAGGCAAGCACCCACTTCTCCGGCTCCCTGAGGCTCAAGAGATTGGTCCCGCTTAAACCTATGTTTACTAGGGTCCTTAGGGTAATTTATAGAACTTGAGGGGATTTTATGTAAAAATACTTTTATATGCTTTTAAAAATACTCCCCAAGTATTTAGTTATTGTCTTTGAAGTTATCATGAATGTAGATTTTATATATGTGACATTTCTAGTAAGAATGACCTAATTTCCATAATATATGGTATTAACTTGTAATATTGATCTTGCATGGAATTCATGGTATTTTAATGTAAACTGATTCTTGTGATTTTTGAAAAGAGTTGGAATATTTATATTATTTGCAAAATAGATATTTTAATGTTACTTATATATATATTTATATAAAAATAATTTTAATATATATTTATTATTTCTAAAAATCTCATTTTCTTAAGATGTCATATTTTAAATCTTTCGAGACCGAATGCTCCTTGCGGAGGTCTGCATCTCGCACTACTAAGCCCGAGAATGTGCGATAATCCGCACCATCCCGAACGGGTTCCCCAAATGGGTTGTAGCGGCGCTTTGCAAAAATTTGTGTAAAATACTTAAGCCTTTAGAAAATGGTTTTATTAATTCATGGTATTTATTTGAAATGGTTCGTTTCCCGTATTCTATATTCCCAAAAAGTTTTGTGCTATGTTGCATATGAGTGTGTGAGGAGGTAGGTCATTACCTCGTGATCTATTTAAAGGTATAGCAAGTTTAATGGTTTAAATACCGAAATGAAACTACATGGTATTTTGATGAAAAAATACGGTAAAAGTTACAAATGGAATTAGATTGTCATGAAACTTGTTCAACATGTTTAGTAATGATTAATAGTCAACATGTAGTGGTTGTAGCATGATTGTATTAAAGAAAAGCGAGGTTTTAAGAAGAACCGAATCGGAAATCGGATTTTGCTCCGATTCCGTCGGGTTTTAGAAATACGTCTTTTCAGAAAGAGTAGCGAAGGGGGAAGATGGGACATACGGGTTTCAAAGTTAGATGAGAGGAAGAGGGAGACGTAGGCTTCGCTGGTGTGTCGATTCGTCGCCGGGAGTTCCTAGGATTGTCGCCGGAAAATTCGCCGGAGCTTCGCCCCTTTGCTAGCTTGAATTGTACACAATTTCACTAGGGTTTTCTTGAGAGTTTTGATCAGAATTTTGGAGTGAGGGGGTAATGTTTAGGGGTTGTATTTATAGGGTTTAGGGTAGGTGAAAAGTAAAAATGAAAAATGTGATAGAATGTAATAAAAATGTATTAAAAGTGGAGTAATCGGGGTTTTAAAAGAGGTCTGGAAATAGTCTGAGGATAAAATTTTGCAGGTGTACAGGGGAGACCAAAACACACATTTTTCATGTTGGGGTCGTCGCCGGAATCGGCCGACTCGGCCTTGACTCGGCCGTGACTCGGTCGGAGGCCTGAGTCGGCCGAGTCGAGGCCGAGTTGGCTGATTTCCGGCAGAGTCAGGCGGTCGGAATCCCCTCCGACGGTTCATCTATCCTCTGGAAATGTTACATTTTTTGGTGTAGTGGGGTTTTTGTGAGATATGCACGTGTAAACCCTTGGTATTCTAAAGGTTTTTAAAAAAATCAATATTAAAAATAATGTGGGGTATGGGATTTGAACTCTGGTGGCTTGGTTCAGCAGTGCAAGGTATTACCAATGAGCCACAAGCTCCTTCTTGTAATTAAATAGCTAATTAATTACTTATGTCTTGTGCTCGGGCAATAAATACCCCTTTATGGATTTTGAAAAAAAATTGTAAAGAAAGTTGTATAGGAAAATTAGGGTCGTTACAGGGAGGGGTCATCAGTGGCCTACTAAGGATGACCGAGCAGGGTAGCTGCTCGGTGCCTCTTGGCGAAGGCTTTGATCCTTAACGCGGGAGGGGCCGTAAGTGGTCTACTAAGGATGGCCGAGCAGGGTAGCTACTCGGTGCCTCTTGGCGAGGGTTTTGATCCCTGGTTTGTTGGGATAGGGAGCTACCAGCCAGGGATAACCGAGCAAGGGTGGGCACGGTTGCCTCTTGCGAGGGCTTTGATCCTTAAGGACGGGCCGAGCAGGGTTATTGCCCGGTGCCTCTTGGCGAGGGCTTTGATCCCTGGTTTGGTAGGGAGCTACCAGCCAGGGATAACCGAACAAGGGCAGGTCTGGTTGCCTCTGTGAGGACTTTGATCCCTGGTTTGTTGAGGTAGGGAGCTACCAGCCAGGGATAACCGAACAAGGGCGGGTCCGGTTGCCTCTTGCGAGGGCTTTTCATCCTTAGCGCGGGAGGGGCCGTACGTGGCCTACTAAGGATGGCCGAGTAGGGTTACTGCCCGGTGCCTCTTAGCGAGGGCTTTTTGTCCTTAAGGATGGACGAACAGGGTTGCTGCCCGGTGCCTCTTGGCAAGGGCTTTGATCCCTGGCGTTGTGGGTAGGGAAGCTACCAGCCGGGGATAGCCGAGCAAGGTAGCCGCTCGGCTGTCTCTATGCGAGGGCTTAGATCCCTGGCGTTGTGGGGTAGGGAAGCTACCAGCCAGGGATAGCCGAGTAGGGTAGCTGCAGGGCTGCCTCTTGGTGAAGACTTTGATCCCTGGCATTGTGTGGTAGGGGAGCTACCGGCCAGGGATAGCCGAGCAAGGTAGCTTCTCGGCTTCCTCTATGCGAGGTCTTAGATCCCTGGAGTTGTTGGGTAGGGAGGCTACCGGCCAGGGATAGCCGAGCGGGGAAGCCGCTCGGATGCCTCTATGCGAAGGCTTAGATCCCTGGCGTTGCGTGGTAGGGAAGCTACCGGCCAGGAATAGCCGAGCAGGGTAGCCGCTCGGCTGCCTTTTGGTGAGGGCTTTGATCGCTGGTGTTTCCCCCAATCAGAGTAAAGCTCTGTTTCAAAATTCAAAATTTAAATTGAAGCAACGCTTCAGATCCAGCGCTCTGCACTGCGCGTCACGTGTCAAGCACGGGTGCGCTAGCGTAGTTGCGCTGCGCGCCACGTGTCAAGCACGGGTACGCTAGCGCAAGGTGCGCCAGCGCTGGGATTAAAAAATCCCCCACCGTTAGATCAAAAGATCTACTAATAATAAATTATTAATTAATCAGAACTAAAATTTTGTTATGAAAAGATCTTTCCAATCTTATTAAAATAAGAAGATTATCTTCTATAAAACAGAAGCCTTAGGATCAAAGATCCAACGGTGGGAAATATTCCCAAATCAATCAGAGAAAGATCTCTTAAAACTGATTCAACAAATCAATTGGCCCAATATAAAGGCCCCTAGACTTCAAGTCTAAAGGAGGAAGATACAGGAGAAGAGAGAGAAAAACCCTCTGCAAAACTTTAAGAAAAAAAGAGAAGAGCAAGCTCTTAGAAAAAAGAATATTTTTCTTCATTTTCAAGATAAAGAACTATGTTCTTGAATAACAGAGATGAAACCATCTTGTAAAAAGAAGAACCATCTTCTAAAAAAGATCATAGATCTGAAAAAACACCAAGGTTTTTGATAAAAAGAAAAAGATCAAAAGATCTAATCATAAAATAATAAAAGAAGTATTTTACTTCATTCACAGATCTTCGATATATAAAGGCAGAGCCTTTTTATAAAACAAGAACTTTTGTTCTTGAATCTTGAGGCAAAACCTCCCTTAAGAAAAACATAAATTTGATCTTTGATCTTAAATCTGATCAAATGCGCTTTGCGCTATCAGAAAGTGCCCTGCACTCATGAACTGCGCTCTTGCGCTCCTTGGATCGGGGCTCGGCACCAAAACATGCCACGTGTCAACCAAACATACTACTTACGCTTTGCGCTTCTGAAACAGCGCACTGCGCTCATGGGCTGGCGCTCAGTGCCGAGCGCGCCACGTGTCACTCACTGGCGCGCCAACAAACTAGCGCAAAGTGCTCATAAATTAAAAACGCAATGCGCTAATAAACTAACACTTAGCGCTAAGCGCGACACGTGTCCCCTTCGTGTGTGCTACCCGACAGAAGCGCAATGCGCTCTTTAACTGGCGCAAAGTGCCTGGCGCGCCACGTGGTGCATTGTCAGAACACAGTTTGTTTTGATCAAGACAAAAATGTCAGAGCCCAATGCCTAGCATTATTAAAAGGGCTAAGCCTAAATAAAGGCTTAATAGCCAGAACAAAATAAAAATGTTAAACATTTTTAATTGGGCTTAGCCCAATTCTGGCCATAAGTCCTCAACTTATATTGAGCACATTTGCTCATAAATATTCAACAGATCTTAGTCCCAAACTGGGCTACAGATCTCTCAAATAATTCACACTGGTTCGAGGGTACATCTCGTTACTCCTCTGATATCTGTCGTTGTAATCCTTCAACGTCATCAGAGAGGTGACAAGTCCCGACAACCACACATTACTACAGACTGTGGGGTCCTTAAACTCACGGACTATGATGTCCTTAACCTCGACCGTGATGTCTTAAAACTAGCATCAGACTGTGGAGTCCTTAAATCCACGGACTATGATGTCCTTAACCTCAACCGTGATGTCTTAAAACTAACATTGGACTGTGGGGTCCTTAAACTCATGGACTATGATGTCCTTAAACTTTATAGACTATGACATCTTTAAACTGGACTGTGGGGTCCCTTTAAACCCACGGACTATGATGTCCTTAACCTTGACTGTGAGGTCTTTAAACTCACGGACTATGATGTCCTTAACCTTGGACCACTATGTCCTTAAACTAGTATTGGACCACCATGTCCTTAAACTGGTAATCGACCGCAATGTCCCTAAACTAAACAATAGAGCCCAAATGCTCTTTTGTCGGATCTAAACGATCCCGTTAAGTCGATCTTAGTCTGAAATGAGACTAACGTATCCTTAACAAACGTTTAAGTTGATCTTAGTCTCAAATTAGACTAACGTATCCTTAAACCAACCCCCAAACCCAAATCTAAGAAGATACGGATTTGGACTAATCCACACCCTACGGGCGACAACATAAATTAGTCTCCGTATACAATCCACGGGCAACCACAAACAAAACAAACACCCACGATACGAAGTGACCATCTGGAGAAGGAGAAAGTGGTTACCGCGATACGGTAGCGTAATTAACTGCAGGGGCTTGCGCCTGCAGGGAAGAGCGTCCCCACAATCAAAAACCCCTCAAATGAGGGGGAATCTAACGAAGTCTGCTATATCGGCCGCATCCATTTAAACCTTCGATACATGGTGCCATAAATCAACTTGGCATCTTCGGAGAGGTGGACGGATAGCATCAATTAGCATCTGCCCTCGGAATTCAGGCCCCGACGTCCCAACGTCCCGGTCGCGGTTTCCGGCGGAGAACAGGGTAGCCTTGTTGACTAGCTCCGCCAGCTCCAACGGTGGAAGTTGACGCTGCTGTTCCAACCGAGAACAGCTTTGAACTACTTAACAGGGTGCGCAAAAACTCGCCAACTGCCGTATTGAAAAGATCTCCTACACCTGTGGATAACGCCCCAAAGGTGAAGCTGGAACAGCCCCCTCAACGGCTGTCGTCTAAAATTTACAAGGTCTGGCGTCAAGTCCAAGACTCCATGGTGGATCAAGACTATCTTCTGTTGAATATAGTGCCCTCAGAGTCAATTATTGGATCACAGGCACGTGATTGCAATGATTGAGGGAGGACCTATGCCGGTAGGACAGTCTTACTCGAGATGATAGTATGCTATCTGGTTTATCTTTATCATCGTGTACTGCTTTAGGTGACCAGACAGGTCTCTATTACACGTTGATAGAGCCCCTAGGATTCATGCTTGACTGCCGGCAGTATGAGGGCGATCATATACGTGGGAGCTGGTAGTCTATAAGCACATCCTTAAAAGGTCCCTAGTCGTGGGAGTTTCGAGACAGGGCATCGATACTCCAGAGTAGACTAGTGTATACAGTCGAGACCCCGACGAGGGGCGGTGGCCGGTCTCACAAGCCACTGGTGTCAGTTGGTTCACCTAAGATGTATATAGGTGCTCATTGGGTTATGAGTACACCGGACAGGACTCGCCGGGAACCTGCTAGTTGGGATTATACCAGACGTCAGATAGCAGTTCCCAGGTGACATGTGTACAGGTTAGTTCATCGACCTGAGGATCGTCATTTGTCTCGTGTGAGTTCCCACTGTACTTTGATTACTACCCTACCACGCTCAAAGGAGATGTGCAAATAGGTTTTAGTTGGGTACAGTCCCGAGCCACATGGAGGCAGTTAGCTGATCTTCAGGGGTTCGTCTCTCCCGGTATTGGGGGTGAGGTCGCGCTGTGTCTAGAAGAGCCATTACACAAAGCCCTCGGCCGAGGCAAGAGATTTACTGGAAGGTATTCCAGTAGTATCTCAGGGTGTTCTGGGCTACACTCCGACACGACTTGTACCACTTTTGGGGGTCTGACTTTTACCAACCCCCTAGGCCCGCCATGCGATGCTCATAGACGAACGGACCGGACTGTACGGATATTGTCACTGACAGGCTCAGTAGGGTGTCAGGATGAGTTCGCTCATCGACGTCCCTTTTTGTCAATAGCTGGTAGCCCGTCACGTATGGCTAATACCTCTGACGTGCTAGTGGTTAAATCCACAGCCATAGTATTGATGAGTCTTTAGAGTCCCCCACACACAGTTACTCAAGTTTCGGGCGAAACGCTGTAGAGGCCGTATGGAGATATGGCAGGGTTCGATCAGATACGTGCGGCATTGCACGGATCATGATCGGGCGGTTAATACTAGCAGGCTTTGGTTTAAGCCGGATCCTAGTATTGTACAGTGTAGATTTTGTCTCATTGCATTTGTATTTCGGTCGGAATACAAATGCGGGTGTGTATACACAGTACCGGGGTTTTCCTGTAATTTATTACGGGATCAGTTTTTGGAGTTGCCAGTTTGTTTTCCGTTTCGGCCATATTTCTTTGTATCTTTCATTGGCTGAAGTTTGGTGGAGGAGGGCTTATTTGCATTTGTGCAAATAAGCATTTGTAGAGGGTGTTCTTTGCATATTGTTGGATCATGATGGTTGCACCATCCCTTGACCATTTGACTTCTTCTTTCATGATGGCTTGACTTTGTGATGAGATGATGAGGTTGGTGGAGTGTGGGTTTGTGTTTGTGATCATTTTCTTTCATGATATCATTTGATCTCTCTCTCTTGCATTATTCTTGTGAGACTCTTATTCTTTTTGATTGATACACTCTCTCCTCTCACTCCCACCATGCCATGGCCGGCCAAGCTCTTGGGGAGGCTGTCCATATTTTTTAGTGGGGATTTTTGTTCTCTTGATGCTAAAAAAATCCCCAAGTTCCTCCACAAAAGTTCATATATTATCTCCTCCACTAAAAGGCAACATCCACTACGCCAAATGAGACATATAGATCTTCACTATATTCTACAGAAAATCTTGGGCACGTCGACTCGCCAGCTTCGTGCCCGAGTTGCCTCGGACCAGAGGCGGGAGCTCATAAAAGAAGTCGGCGACGTGGTGCCCTTCCGGCGAGGAGGTGGAGACCGGACATTCCGCGGGAGATCGGGACGACGATGAGAAGACCGGAGGACACGGATCGCTCGATATATCTCTCTTCCCATCTTGTAGTTTGCTAGTAGTTAGGTTAATGGCCCGATCCGGGTATATAGTGCGCGGTGGTGTCGGTTCAGAAAAGTTAAAGTAAATCACCGCTTCCGTATTTTGGCCTCGGGATGGAGGCCGGGACGCCGCCGTGCACTTACAGTGGTATCAGAGCCTCGCCATTAACCTAGTCTAGCTTGGTCTAACGTGTTTAAAGTTTCGATCGAGCAAAAATCCCAAAACCGCGTTTTTCTCAAGCATCAGTTTCTGTCGAAAAATTTTTAGCTCCAAAAATTTTTCAGGTTGTTGCAGAATGATGTTCAGGGAATTTTAAGAGTTCTGGGAAAATTTGGTCTCGTGAACAGTCTAAATCACCGCGGAACTGCGGCCAAACCCATGCTTGGGCCGCGGTTCCGCCGCTATTTTCACTGTTCATGGCCCCAAAATTTTACAGAGGCCTCCTGGGTTGAAAATAGGGTTTTTGGAACATTCTTTTTGGGCCCAGGATTTCTTTATGTGCTACAGTAGTACTTGGGGACCCACTTAGGAATATTTGATCGATCGAAAATTTTAAACACATTAGTTCATAGTATTTACATTATATCTGCGACCGTGAATGTCACTTGATCGGTAAATCCTGTATAACTG
The DNA here is from genome assembly GCA_030015575.1 of Agapanthus africanus. Lineage (NCBI taxonomy): Eukaryota > Viridiplantae > Streptophyta > Magnoliopsida > Asparagales > Amaryllidaceae > Agapanthus > Agapanthus africanus. The sequence goes on from JASDDO010000314.1 coordinate 383,337, forward strand.
CTATAGCCCGGTTAGACGGATTTGCGAACGTGACTTTCACGTTGATGTTCTGTGATTGTGCTGTGATATTGCGGATTGGTCGTAGGGGATAGCCTGGATGCAATGCTAGTACAGTTTTTGTTGTATTATGTACATTTGATATTGCGGGGCGAGCGTCCGACATGTGGACTGCCGTCACTGCCTGTTTGTATTATTCTTTTGGGGCACGACCAGGTTGCGGTCGATGTACCCGTTGTATGTATATTTTACTTTCTGTACTAGGATTACCCCGCGGAGGGGTGCACGGATAGCCGGATTCTAGAGGGCAACGGGCCCGCATCTCATGGCATTGAGATGGAGGGGGCTTCACTCTAGAATTGGCGGGGTATTCGCCGCATTCGTAGGGGGTACAGGTTGACCCAGGAGGGGTGTCCAAGTTACCGGATTCCGTGAAGTGCTGGGTGGTCCATTCACGGTGCTGAAGGGGGCTGCCTCGCTTCAGGTTTTGGCGGGTAACTTGCCGCGCCCGTAGGGGTCTAGGATTTCATTGCACAGGCTATCCACACGACCAGGGGAACGTCGGGTTTCAGTAGCGGCTCTGTGAAACCCGGGGATCCCAGATATCTGTATTGTTCTGTGATGCTGTACATTTCTGTGATGTTGCATTTTATCACGCCTTGAGCGAAATATTATATATTCATATATATATTTATACTAGTAGATGTTGTATATGTTTCGCATCCGCGCTAGTCCAGTCCCCGCTCTGTCGTTAGTTAGCTAACCTAACGGGTAATGACGGGACCCAGTGGCGAATGCGGATGGCATATACGTACATCAGTATATTTTCGTTCTTTGTGGTGTGATCAATTGATGGGACTGCATTGATTCGGATCAATACAAGTTAAAAACAAACCTATTCTGATGTTGTTGGAACACTTTTCAAAAGGCTGTTATTTGCAAGGACGTTCACTTTTGTTTTGCATCGTGGTATTCAGTTGGAATATCCTGCTCCTCAGTCGATGAGGCAAGGGCCGAGATCCCTTCACCTGGAGTGACCCCTTGGACAGAAGTTTGCGTCAGGGCAATAACTTCACTATAGCCGATTACTTTTGCTTTGCATCGTGGTATTCAGTTGGAATATCCTGCACCTCATTCTACGGGGAAAGAGCCGAGATCCCTTCACCGGGAGTGACCTCTTTAGCAAAGGTTTTCGTCACTATATTTTCTAAAAAGCTATCCGTTCCTTCAACGATATCAACTTCATTACGTTAAAGGTTTTCGCCAGAAACCATTCGTAGCCCTCCGTCGTTTCAGACGGGTAGCACGTAGTATTCATGCTATGTTTGTTGACCTTCGTCAAGACATAGTGTATGGTAGCTGCTTGTTGCCTTTCTGCTGCATAGATAGATGCGTTGGTTTGGGACAGTCGTATAGCCTTGTTGACCTTCGTCAAGGGCTTGTACGGGTGAGTTCAAATTAACCTGGACAATGACGGGTAGAACTTGACATGTGACTTATGATTTGTTGACCTTCGTCAAGGTCATAAGAGCATGGGGCAAAAATCATATCGGGAGTTTCTAAAGAAACTGAAACTTGCCAGATATGCGCATACCTTCTGGAGTGTGATAGCGTGAGCAGATTCCGTCACGTTATCATGCGATGATAGTTGGATCCCGATTCCCACTGATGAGTTGGTTTACTCCTCGGGACATCCCGACTAATTCTTCTTTTAGGTTTGGAGGAGAATTTGACGGTACAGTGGGAGGTTTCCAGATTAGATAAATTGGTAACCATTCTGATCTAGGTTAGAGTGCACGCTGAGTGTTTCTTTTCTCTCTCTCTTTGGCAGCGACCATTGACCCGACCCTGGACTATGACTCAGTGACCAAAATTAACCGAACCTTCTTAAACACTGGCTTTTGGATTGTCAGAGTTGCATACCTCATTGCTATTCCTACTTTTACCCTTTTCTCCAGGACACCCCGTATTACTACGAACGTCCACTTCCATTGGACAAAACCATCGTATGGTTATATACGAACTTGAAGGAATTTATTCGAGGATGGTTTCCGGTTCTGGAGAAAACGGATAGGACTATTCAGTTGTCTTTTCGTTTTACCTTCTCTTAGGTTGCGAGTACTCCTTGGTTTAGGAGATAGTACACCTATTACGCAAATTGGATAGTCTTCTTCCAAACCATAGGCAGGTGCCGAACGGTAGGGAATGAAGAAAACCAATTAGCCTAACGATGGTGTACAGAAGGTATTGTGTAAAGACAAAGAAAGGGATTAGAAGGAGGGCAAAGTAAATTGCGACTGATATTCACGACCAAACCAGGTATTTCATTACCACTCCCACTTCACATTTGTACTTCTCCAGGACACTCCGTATCACTACGAAGATCCACAGTTTATTGGATACTCCATCGTATGGTTATATACAAACTCGAAAGGAACTTGTTCCAGTTCGGGGATGGATTCTGGTTTAGGAGAAATAGGAATAAGGTTTATTCGGTTGTCTTTTATCTTCACCTTCTCTCGCCTTGCGAGTGCTCCTAGGATTAGGACAGTACACCCATTATGCTTATTGGATAGTCTTCTTCCAAACCATAAGCTGGTGCCGAACGGTAGGGAAGGAAGAAAACCATTTGGCCTAAAGGGGTGTGCAGAAGGTAATGACTAAAGACATATGAAGGGATTTGGAGAGGTGGCAGAGATTTTTACGGTTACAGTTGTGAATCTGGAAGAGGCATTACTAGGAATACCAGGATACCCCTACGAAACATTTCAATGTTTCAGCTTCACTGTGTACTGTTAAAAGAAAACTGATTTCCCAATTAGACACTTGCTCCAGGGTATGTATTTACCAGTTTTGATTCTCACATCTGTATGGTTTTACAGATGATGAGTGGGAGTACGTTATTGGGAATTAGGTGATTATCCTCATTATATCAGGATTCGTTGTAATTGGTGATATTTGAGGAACTCACCTGGGTTGTTTGTCGGACGGCAAATATTTGGTTTTGAATATCCGTTGTTATGCACCAATTTCAAATTGATATATCTGTACGTCTATTTTTATAGAGTGAGATATACCTTTTTGAAATTATGTCTATGACATTTACCTATATCAGTGGATGGTTAGGTAAGGAGCATTAAACAGCGGTGTAATTCTTCTTAACTATAAGTACAGTTTTCAACCTACAACACACAGGGAGTGAGTTTTTAGACTCAAGGGACTTGTACAGAGTATTGTATATTGTCCAGTGTCCATTAGGACAGAGGGGTTGGTCCTCGTACTATATTTGGCTTACTTATGACTTCTCTAGTTCTTAGATAAGTGTTTCGTTGAAACACAAGGTCTGAGTTTTGAGAAGTTATAGGTATATGAATAAAGTAGAGGACCAGGTGTTGCAAGTATCGGGATTCTTCAAGGAGATCGAAGATGTAGATACTTGTGTACGGTATTCAGGTGATAGTAATGATTAAGAGAACTTGCTTCTCTTTCAGGTTACTCATAAGTGGAAGCATTCCTAAGTTGAGTAACGCTGATCGGCCTCTTTCCATTTAGTTGACATGCACTGGAGACAGCTGCATGATTTGAATCTGGTTCAATTAAATCAGTGTCTCTGGTCCTATATTGGATATAGAACAGTTCGTATCTTGACGATGTTAAGGTACGGGGAGTTGTCCGGCTTATGCTTAAAACCAGACTCTGGATAACTCAAGGCACGTTTCTGTAATGGTTGTTTATGGGTCGACCCAGGCTATGACGAGGGTTGACTTTCTACCATCTGGAAGATCAATAGTGATATTGTTCTAGACTCGCCACAGTTTTAATAAAAATGGATTTTTTCAGAAAACAGTAGTGGTAGTATGGTAGAACTGGAAGTGATTCCAGAACCACAAACGATTACTGAAGATTTGATAGGAACCTAAAGATTCAATCTGGTTTGACATTCCATTGGCCACTCCGCAGATATGGTGGGTAACCTCAGGCACTCGAGAGGTACTTCGGTATGCTCAAGGACGGTGGCAGGGAGGTTCTTGTTTACCCAGATTTGCCATTGCTGTTGTTCCAGACTGTGAGACCCGGCAGGAGGATGAATATAGCGTCGTTCTAAACTAGCTTTAGAAGTGTACGTCTATATGACTCTGCCAGAGGGTTATCGTGGTCAGTGGGAGCAGCGGAAGCATGGTGGACAAGTGGCTTATGTCTATTTATAGACTAAAGCAGATATAGCGGAGATAGATAATCTATTTCTGACATGACAGTCATAGGTTTGACTTCATCAGAATAGGGGATGGATCTGTTAAGAAGGTAGTAGGGTGTGATGTCCTGGTATTTGGATGACATACACAGAGTAGGAAATGATATTCCTATACTACGATCGGTTATACTTTGGTTGTCACACAGTGGTTTCTCCATATGGGACTTGGATATTATATCAGACATTCTGGTTACTAGATCTATGGTTTTAGATCTAGATTTGGGTAGTTTCCCAATCTGGGTACTTAGACAGCATTCTATGAGTATTTAGAATGGACGACTCCATGCACGGTAGTGTACCTGCAGATGATAGAGTCACCCTCTCTAAAGGTGTCTTACAGACTAAAGTAGAGAGGGATGCGCATGATTGGCAGATCACTTGTTTAGGCAATTGAGTCAATCATGAGATGTCAAGTACCACACCAGATGTTGTTCTTGCAGTAGATGCAATAAGTTGATATTAATCCTATCCTGGAGAAAAGATCGGAAGCAGTTTTAGAACATAAGTGGATGTTTTAGGGATATGATAACGACAGCCTCATTCGGGAGACAGTTATCATTCCAGGCTTCCAAGGTGACTTGGACGACAGGGAGGTTGTTAGAGTTATAGTTTTCTTTCTAACGAGGGGCAGTATTTTGGACAGGTGGTCCAAGGCGATACTGAGGGAGGCATGGCGCAGGATACTGATTAAGTTCAGTTGTCGATACAGTCTAAGAAGTTTGGATTTGGAGTTCATTTATGAGCTAGGTCCCATCAGACATCCAGACACATTCTAAGACAGGTATTGCTCATTTCGGGAGATGGGTTTCTCCGCGAACTTGAGATATAGAAAGACATAGAAAGAAACATCAAAGCGGATCCACTCACTGAGGCTATTCCTCGAACGCAATAGTTTCGCAAACGAGCTTTGTGAGACTGACTAGTAGAGAAGTCGGGTGTTCGGTATCACACGGGCTGTGAGTATGCGACATCGCAATAATTAGCCTTGAGTGCAAGTGGGAGATTGTTGGATATAGTGCCCTCAGAGTTAATTATTGGATCACAGGCACGTGATTGCAATGATTGAGGGAGGACCTATGCCGGTAGGACAGTCTTACTCGAGATGATAGTATGCTATCTGGTTTATCTTTATCATCGTGTACTGCTTTAGGTGACCAGACAGATCGCTATTACACGTTGATAGAGCCCCTAGGATTCATGCTAGACTGCCAGCAGTATGAGGGAGATCATATACGTGGGAGCTGGTAGTCTATAAGCACATCCTTAAAAGGTCCCTAGTCGTGGGAGTTTCGAGACAGGGCATCGATACTCCAGAGTAGACTAGTGTATACAGTCGAGACCCCGACGAGGGGCGGTGGCCGGTCTCACAAGCCACTGGTGTCAGTTGGTTCACCTAAGATGTATACAGGTGCTCATTGGGTTATGAGTACACCGGACAGGACTCGCCTGGAACCTGCTAGTTGGGATTATACCAGACGTCAGATAGCAGTTCCCAGGTGACATGTGTACAGGTTAGTTCATCGACCTGAGGATCGTCATTTGTCTCGTGTGAGTTCCCACTGTACTTTGATTACTACCCTACCACGCTCAAAGGAGACGTGCAAACAGGTTTTAGTTGGGTACAGTCCCGAGCCACATGGAGGCAGTGAGCGGATCTTCAGGGGTTCATCTCTCCCGGTATTGGGGGTGAAGTCGCGCTGTGTCTAGGAGAGCCATTACACAAAGCCCTCGGCCGAGACAGGAGATTTACTGGTAGGTATTCCAGTAGTATCTCAGGGTGTTCTGGGCTACACTCCGACACGACTTGTACCACTTTTGGGGGTCTGACTTTTACCAACCCCTAGGCCCACCATGCGATGCTCATAGACGAACGGACCGGACTGTACGGATATTGTCACTGACAGGCTCAGTAGGGTGTCAAGATGAGTTCGCTCATCGACGTCCCTTTTTGTCAATAGCTGGTAGCCCGTCACGTATGGCTAATGCCTCTGACGTGCTAGTGGTTAAATCCACAGCCATAGTATTGACGAGTCTTTAGAGTCCCCCACACACAGTTACTCAAGTTTCGGGCGAAACGCTGTAGAGGCCGTATGGAGATATAGCAGTTCGATCAGATACGTGCGGCATTGCACGGATCAGGATCGGGCGGTTAATACTAGCAGGTTTTGGTTTAAGCCGGATCCTAGTATTGTACAGTGTAGATTTTGTCTCATTGCATTTGTATTTCGGTCGGAATACAAATGCGGGTGTGTATACACAGTACCGGGGCTTTCCTGTAATTTATTACGGGATCAGTTTTTGGAGTTGCCAGTTTGTTTTCCGTTTCGGCCATATTTCTTTGTATCTTTCATTGGCTGAAGTTTGGTGGAGGAGGGCTTATTTGCATTTGTGCAAATAAGCATTTGTGGAGGGTGTTCTTTGCATATTGTTGGATCATGATGGTTGCACCATCCCTTGACCATTTGACTTCTTCTTTCATGATGGCTTGACTTTGTGATGAGATGATGAGGTTGGTGGAGTGTGGGTTTGTGTTTGTGATCATTTTCTTTCATGATATCATTTGATCTCTCTCTCTTGCATTATTCTTGTGAGACTCTTATTCTTTTTGATTGATACACTCTCTCCTCTCACTCCCACCATGCCATGGCCGACCAAGCTCTTGGGAGGGGGGCTGTCCATATTTTGTAGTGGGGATTTTTGTTCTCTTGATGCTAGAAAAATCCCCAAGTTCCTCCACAAAAGTTCATATATTATCTCCTCCACTAAAAGGCAACATCCACTACCCCAAATGAGACATATAGATCTTCACTATATTCTACAGAAAATCTTGGGTACGTCGACTCGTCAGCTTCGTGCCCGAGTTGCCTCGGACCAGAGGCGGGAGCCCGTAAAAGAAGTCGGCGACGTGGTGCCCTTCCGGCGAGGAGGTGGAGACCGGACATTCCGCGGGAGATCGGGACGACGACGAGAAGACCGGAGGACACGGATCGCTCGGTATATCTCTCTTCCCATCTTGTAGTTTGCTAGTAGTTAGGTTAATGGCCCGATCCGGGTATATAGTGCGTGGTGGTGCCGGTTCAGAAAAGTTAAAGTAAATCACCGCTTCCGCATTTTGGCCTCGGGATGGAAGCCGGGGCGCCGCCGTGCACTTACATCTTCGCCGACAGGAAAGGATGAAGGTTCGGCAGGAAAAGGACTACTCTGTCAAGGCACAAAAGACGACGGCTACCTGGGTGCCCACATCAACGGCCCCCTCAACTTCGACCGCTCAAAAGAAAAGGAGGCCGCAAAAAGCCCCTGTGAACATGGCGAATCGTGAAAGCGCTGAGCACAAACGCCCCAAGTCTGGGGGCATAGTGGTGTATACTGTTTATATGGCTTCCGAAAAGGAGGAAAGCCGTGCTTCGATGGGTCACAGACCGTCTCCTCCGAAGCCGGGACCCCGAAACGACAGGGGTAAAGGGAAGGCGACCTTCGTTGGGAACACCCAATAGCAGCCCAGTGCCCAAAGCTAGCGGATCAACTGGAAGAGAGGCGACGGTATTATAATGAGAAAATGAAGCGCCCTTACTCATTTCCTCGGAATAAAATAAGGAGACTGTTCGAGCTGACAGTGCGCAACAGACTCATCAATCTTCTGGGTCCAAAACGTCCGTTACAGCCAGGCGATGTCAACGATCTTAATTATTGCCCTTACCACCAAGAGATAAGCCATCCAATCGAAAATTGCTTCGTTTTCAAAGGCTGGATTGAGGGCCAATACCAACAAGGCAAGTTCGCATTATCCAAAAGTTGGAAGGTGAGCCCGCCACAACCTCATGCTCCTAAAAAGGTAGACACGCCGGGGACATCGTGCTCTCTTATAAAAGAAACTCCATGGGAGATCGCTCTTTCGGCTAAAACTAAAAGAATGCTGAAGGATCTCCAAACGTGCCCCGCAATCAGGTGGAAAAATCCACTGGAACCCGAGGTCGTAGAAGGGATGCTAAAGCCGCGCCCAACTCCAAAGATCAGTGGTGATAGCCAAAGCTCGCACACCCAGCCGTCGAAATCTTCGAAAAAGAAGAAGAAATCCAAAAAGCCCGTAAAGCCTGGCGACAAGCGCACGGACCTGCAGAAACAAATCGATGCGCTGGAAGAGTATAACCAGAAAGCGCGGACTCCCATCACGCTCCAAGAGTTCCTCGGTCACATCCTTTAGGAGGAAGATGATGGAGAAAGCTCGTCGGATGAATCTGAGGGTTACGTGGCAAGTTGTCATGTGATCTCTCGCTCGTTTATAGACGATGAATAGGCTTCTTGCACAGAGAAACTGGGGGCAGGTCCCGAACTAGAACTTCTAGGACCATCAGACGAAATGATTGATGCATTCCTAAACGAGGTCCGTCAAAAAAGCAAAGCCAATCGAGAGTGTGAACTGGCTATATTTGAAAAGGCCAAACGCCAACGACCGGAGGAAAAGGTCGAGACATCCTGAATGAAACAAAGCATCCCTATCACCAGCAAAAGCAAGCTTAAAGTAAGGAAACGATTCGTTAGGGCCGTGGCAATAGGAATGAAGTTGCCATCTTTCAAAGAAAATTCCCCTGGCAATATACGTCTTGATGAAGCGGAAATACATCCTAACTTCTGCCTATACCATCAGAGAATTGCACACCCTACCGAGAAGTGCATAGCCTTTAAAAATTGGTGGCAGGGATATGTTGCCCATCGACGACACGTTCAACGAGTGAAGCGCAAGGATCGCCGGGAACGGAAAAGCACGACAGATGAGCGCGAAAGAGCTGCTGGCAACTGTCACATGGCCGACACCAAGGGATTGCAAGTTATCACCTTTGGAAGCGACTCTGACGAAAAAATCGCCCTCAACCCTCTCTTCAAGGAATCCACCTCCGGCACAAAACATGCGAAGATTTGCGGCAAAATCTAACTGCGTAATCGTGCGTTGACTTAAGACCGAAGCGTCGTTAAACTACTACCTACCACAGCATCCTCAGGCTGACGTGATAAAAAAATAATAAAAAAATAAAAACGGTATGTCCATAAGCAAAGTGGGCACGGATGAAAACCCGAAAGGGCTCCGTGAATAAAAACAGCAGGACTACCGGCGAGTGTTTGTGAAAACCCGAAAGGGCGCAACCTCGTTAGAAAAAAGAATAAAAAGAATAAAGAATAAAAGAAAGAAGACGGTATGTCCATAAGCAAAATGGGCACGGATGAAAACCCAAAAGGGCTCCATGAGTAAAAACAGCAGGGCTACCGGCGAGTGTTTGTGAAAACCCGAAAGGGCGCAACCTCGTTAAAAGACACTTACAGGGTCCTCTCGACCTTGTAAGGAGAAACCACCCGCGTGAGATCCTTACGACTCACAAGGGAGCAACACACTTAGAGATCCTCACGATCCCTAAGGAGAAATTACACTTGCGAGATCCTCACGACTCGTAAGGAGAACTCTCTTATGGGACCCTCACGGCTCATAAGATTTGAAAGTCTTAAGTTACAGAGACCTGAACCTGTTCTTAAGCAACCCCCACAACCTTCGATATTGCCCTACAAGTGGTTCAATACTGACCCTTGTATACAATCCACGGGCGCGAATAAACATTTCCCCAGTAAAGTCCCACCCGTGACTAGGGATATGTCCATATGGTGAACAACCCTTGTAAGTCCTCTCGACTTATAAGGAGAAAACCCTTTTGCAAGATCCTTATGACTTACAGGGGAACATGCACTTAGGAATCCTCACGATTCCTAAGGAGAAAACACACCTACGAGATCCTCACGACTTGTAGGGAGAAATACCTTTGTGAGACCCTTACGGCTCATGAAGTCAAAAGCCTTAGTCGACAGGACCCTAACCCTGTTCGTTAAGCCACCTTTGTTCGACATCGACAGAGGCAAATGATGATTCGCTCCTGGCAATATCCCAGTTGTAGCGATGCTGATGCCTAAATCGGTATCAAATTCCAAGTCCTTTCATGGCAAATGATGATTCGCTCCTGGCAATATTCCAGTCGTAGCGATGCTGATGCTAAGATTGGCATCAAATTCCAAGTTCCACACCCGCGATAAAAAAAATCAGCGAGCCACACATGCATACGAAATAGCCGAAATGATGGGGCAACTTGCAACAAAATCAGCAAGTAAAAATGTATGCATGCAAAATAGCCGAAAGGATTAGGCAACTCGCAATAAAAAGCAGCGAGTAAAAATAAAATAAATAGCCGAAATGATTGAGCAACTCGCAATAAAAAGCAGCGAGTAAAAATAAAATAAATAGCTAAAATGATTGGGCACCGCGAAAAATAGCCGAAATGATTGGGCAATCGCGACCTTCGCGATATAAAAGCTGAAATGATAGAGTATCGCGGAAAGAAATAAAATGAAAAAATATATATAATGAAATTTATGCCCTGCAGGTGAGATCACATCGATCCCTGTATACAATCCAGGGGCACAAACAAAGAGGGAACCATACCTTCCCAACAGGCTCCACCAGAAAGCGAAGCCAAATCTCAACGGTTCATAGACAGCCTAGAGACAATCTCGACATTTGTGGCAATATTGCAGACACAATGTCAACAAACGAAGTAAAAGGAGATCCCTAGCTTCAGGGTCTCGACGTCGATATCGACAACTTAGAGATCACCAACGGCGTTTCTCCTCACTCCAACCAGGTGCAGACATGACGTCAACAACCGACCTCAGAGTCGCAACGAAACGGAGCCACGGCATAGTCCCTAGTTCCAAATCTTAACGGCAATATCTACAGCCTCAGAATCAGCAACGACGTTCCTTCGCAGTCCAGTAGGATACGGATACAACGTCAACAAAAGACCCCATGGTCAGTAAAGCGGAGTGACGGCAAAATCCCAGCTCCACCTCAACATTCGTCTCGATACAGCAGACGAGATGTCAACAACGGCGTTCCTTCGCAGTCCAGCAGGATACGGATACAACGCCAACAAAAGACCTCATGGTCGAAACAAAGCGGAGCGATGGCAAAATCCCAGCTCCACCTCAGCATTCGTCTCGTTACAGCAGATGCAATGTCAACAACGGCATTCCTTTGCAAGCCAGCAGGATGCAGATGCAACGTCAACAAAAGACCTCATGGTCAGCAAAGCGGAGTGACGGCAAAATCCTAGCTCCACCTTAGCATTCGTCTCGTTACAGCAGACGCAATGTCAACAACGGTGTTCCTTTGCAATCCAGCAGGATGCAGATACAACGTCAACAAAAGACCCCATGGTCAGCAAAGCGGAGTGACTGCAAAATCCCAACTCCACCTCAGCATTCTTCTCGTTACAGGAGACGCAATGTCAACAACGGCGTTCCTTCGCAATCCAGCAGGATGTAGATGCAACGTCAACAAAAGACCCCATGGTCAGTAAAGCAGAGTGACGGCAAAATCCCAGCTCCACCTCAGCATTCGTCTCGTTACAGCAGACGCAATGTCAACAACAGTGTCTTTCCTCCAACAGGATTCAGACATGACAAAACAAACGAAGCGAAGGCCAAATTCCTAGCTTCAGGGTCTTGACGGCAACTCATATAAAGCCTGAAAGACAATCGGAGATCATCTCGCACCAGTGCGGAGTGGTCACCACCTCGACATTCGTTTCAACACAGCAGACGCAATGTCAGGAAACGAAGCGAAGGCCAAATTCCTAGCTTCAGGGTCTTAACGGCAAGTCATATAAAGCCTGAAAGACAATCGGAGATCATCTCACACCAGTGCGGAGTGGTCACCACCTTGACGTCCGTCTCAATACAACAGACGAGATGTCACGACAGCGTTCTTCCTCCAACAAGATTCGGACGTGACAAAGCAAATGAAGCGAAGGCCAAATTCCTAGCTTCAGGGTCTTAACGGCAAGTCATATAAAGCCTGAAAGACCATCGGAGATCGTCTCGCACCAGTGCGGAGTGGTCGCCACCTCGACGTTCGTCTCGACACAGCAGACGCAACATCACCAAAAGGAGCCACGGCAAAATCCCTAGTTCCAAACCTCGACGGTTCACCAGCAATGTAGAGACAGCCGTGACATTCGTCTCAATACAGCAGACGCAATGCCAGCAAACGAAGCGAAGGCCAAATTCCTAGCTTCAGGGTCTTAACGGCAAGTCATATAAAGCCTGAAAGGCAATCGGAGATCATCTCGCCCCAGTGCGGAGTGGTCACCACCTCGACGTTCGTCTCGACACAGCAGACGCAATATCACCAAAAGGAGCCACGGCAAAATCCCTAGTTCCAAACCTCGATGGTTCACCAGCAAGCTAGAGACAACCACCACAGCGTCCTTTCTCCAACAGGATTCGGACACGCCAAAGCAAACGAAGCAAAGGCCAAATTCCTAGCTTCAGGGTCTTAACGGCAAGTCATATAAAGCCTGAAAGACTATCGGAGATCATCCCACACCAGCGCGGAGTGGTTATGACTCATCGGGGCTCTCTAAAATGAGCCTAACCTCAAGTAAAAAGCGGCATGGCAAAATTCCTAACGCTTGCTCTTCCGACGGTCAAACTGCCTAGGAGGATTGCTTGAAGACGTCTTGTCCAGCCCCCGAAGGGACCAGAGACACGATAATCGTAAGGCTACTCGAACAGCAAGATTGCCTATCGAGGGGTACATCAGCCAATGCGACGGTACGACGGACAAAACCTAGTACCACAAACCCTAACGGACCTTTGTCGTAAAGAGCAAAGGTTAACTGTGACGTTAGGATATTCTTGCGAGAAATGCTCGATTCGTCTCTGTTTCCTGATTTAAAATCAGGAAAGCCTACGGAAGAGGCTTCAGAAAAGGGTCACGTGCTCACACGTGACCAGTAGTCACGTATTGGCACGTGACATCTAAAAGCATCGGCAAGGCAGATTCAGTTTCCCGACTACATCAAAGGAAGGGGCTTCAGAAAGGGTCGCGTGCTCCCACGTGACCAGGTCACGTGTTGGCACGTGACATTTAAAAACGGCTTCAAAGGCACATCAGTTCCCTGATCAAATCAAGGAAAAGGCTTCAGAAGAGGTCACGTGCTCACACGTGACCAGGGGTCACGTGTTGGCACGTGACATTTAAGAGCAGCAGACTCATTCTCCAGTTAAATCAAGAAAAAGGCTCCAGACGAGGGTCACGTGCTCACACGTGACCAGGGGTCACGTGGTGGCACGTGACGGCTAAGCAGCGGCCAGAAGGCAGAGCGCAAAAAGAAGAAGATGGCTCATTCCAAGGGGGTCACGTGCCCACACGTGACCAGGGGTCACGTGCCCACACGTGACCAGGGGTCACGTGCCCACACGTGACCAGGGGTCACGTGGCCACACGTGACCGGCTTTCAAAGCCCATCTGTTAACAGAATTAAATTCTGAGAAAAGACCTCTCAAATCTTTCCAAAGGAACCGATTGAATTAAAAATTTAAAGGTGATTAAATATCATCTATCTATGGAAAAATCTTGAATTTGGAAAGATTTCCCTTTAAAATCTAACCGAAATAACAAAGGAGAATCTCTGGATTTAAAATCCAATGGTGAATAAAATTCACCTAATAATCCAAAGGTCCAAATGAATGATAAGTACAAATCAAATCTCTCAATGAAAGATTCATCAAAAACTAATTGATTTTGTTGCTTCTCCTATAAATAGGAGCCAAGAGACACACACAGAGATAGATGCAGAGAGGATCGATACATAAAAAAAAGAAGAGAGCCTTGATACTTTGGAGGAATTTGGATCTTCTGCAAAAGAAAACCCTAGGTAAGAAAGAGAAGGCTTTTTGAAAGAAAAGGAGAATTTAATTCTCAACAGAGTTTAACTCTGATATTAAACAGAAGAACATAGTTCTCTTTTTAGTGGAGGATCTGTAAAGTGCACATCTCCCTTTGAATTGAGAATTTAATTCTTATTGGGTTGAGATCCTGCCATGCAGATCCAAAGCATAGAGAGGGAAAGGGAAGCTTGAAAATTTAATTCTCACAGAACTATAGGAATTTAATTCCTTTAAAATAAAATTAGGGTTTAACCCTATGTTATGGGAATTTAATTCCTTTAGAATGAATAGAATCAGGGTTCAACCCTAGTTAAGAACTTAGTTCTGTTAAAATAACAGGAATTTAATTCCTTTAAAAAGAAGAAGAAGAAGAAATTAGGGTTTCACCCTATGACAGAATCTCATGCCTCTCTAAAAGAGAGTGGGAATTTAATTCCTTTAAAGCTTTTATTAGGGTTTAACCCTATGATAGAATTCAGCTCTTCACATATATGAGGAATTTAATTCCTACAGAAAATTCAGAGTTCAACTCTATCCCAGAATATAAATCTTCAGAAGGAAATAGGAATTTAATTCCTCTTAAATTCATCGTTAGGGTTCAACCCTACGAAGAATTTAATTCTTAAAAAAGGGATTAACAGATCTTCTAAAAAACATACAAAGAGGCAGGGTCACGTGCCACCACGTGACCCCCGAAAAGATCCATAGAGAAAGCCCTTTGAGGCAGTGCCTCACGTGACCCACGTGACCCTTGGCAGAAGCTTTAACATACAAGCATTTAAATGCCCGTCACGTGATGGCATGTGATGCTCCAAAAGATGCGATATTCTCATAAGAACAAAGGAAGGGAGGGCGCCCTCACGTGCTACCACGTGACCCCTCTTGCCTTAGTGTTTAACACTAAATTGGAATCCCGGAATCCAGTGTTAAACACTATTTGGCCTTAGTGTTCAACACTAATCAAAGAACTTTATTTGCAGTGTTTAACCCTGAATTTCTTAGTGTTTAACGCTAAATTAAACCCCTGTTAACAGAGCTTAAGATTAACTCCCCTAGTGTTCAACACTAAATTAAAATCTCCGTCACCAGTGTTTAACACTGATTATTCTTAGTGTTTAACACTAATCTGAAATCCCTGCTGCTAGTGTTTGACATTGATTTGCTCTAGTGTTTAACACTAATTTGAACCCCCTGTTGCTGGTGTTTAACACCAACTGCCTTTTAGTGTTAAAACACTAACTTGTTCCCAGTGTTTAACACTGCTGATCTTTAGTGTTTAACACTAACTTCAGCCCAGTTGATTAAATGGCCAGAGGCAAAGCTTCTCCTTCAATGGACCAACAGAAAGCCAGTATTCTAAACATGATGGGACTTAGCCCAAGATGGCCATAAGTCCTCAATTCAAACTTAACTGGGCTAATGGGCTCATAACACAATTAATTGGTCTTGATCCCAAATTGGGCCAAAGACTGTTTAATCCACCCCGGTCCAAGGGTACATCTCTTCACTCCTTTGATACTTGGCGTTGTAATTCCTCAACGTCTTCAAAGAGGTGACGGGTCCCGATGACCACACATTGACACGGACTGTGGGGTCCTTAAACTCATGGACTATGAGGTCCTTAACCTTGACCGAGATGTCTTAAAACTAACAACGGACTGTGGGGTCCTTAAACTCATGGACTATGAGGTCCTTAACCTTGACCGAGATGTCTTAAAACTAACAATGGACTGTGGGGTCCTTAAACCCATGGACTATGACGTCCTTAACCTTGACCGCAATGTCTTAAAACTAACATTGGACCGCAATGTCCTTAAACTACCCATGGACCGCAATGTCCTTAAACTACCCATGGACCGCAATGTCCTTAGACTACCTATTTTTTGCAATGTCATTAAACTAAACAACAGAGCCCCCTTTTTTATTGCTCTCTTGTTGGATCTAAACGATCCCGTTAAGTTGATCTTAGTCTAAAAACTAGACTAACGTATCCTTAACAAACGTTTAAGTCGATCTTAGTCTCAAAGGAGGCTAACGTATCCTTAAACCCAAATCCCCAAACCCAAATCTAAGATAATGCGGATTTGGACTAGTCCACGCCCTACGGGCGACGACATAATTCAGTCTCCGTATACAATCCACGGGCAACCAAACATAAAATAAATACACACGACACGAAGTGACCATCTGGAGAAGGAGAAAGTGGTTACCGCGATGCGGTAGTGTAATTAACTGCAGGGGCTTGCGCCTGCAGGGAAGAGCGTCCCCACAATCAAAAACCCCTCAAGCGAGGGGGAATCTGACGAAGTCTGCTACATCGGACGCATCCGTTTAAACCTTCGATATACGGTGCCATAAATCAACTTGGCATCTTCGGAGAGGTGGACGGATAGCACCAATTAGCATCTGCCCCGAACCTCAGGCGAGACGTCAGTCCTTGCCGCCGTTCGGAGGGAAACAGATTCTGGCACGCCCGGTGGGACCTTTTCCTCTTTCCACTCCACACTTCGTGTGTCGTGATTCGCGAACCAATCGCGGTTCGCTAATGGTTGCCCTTGGGTTTCAAGATATTAAGACTTGGCGTCTTGCTTATTGTAGAAAGCAAAGAATCGATGGCTTCTACTTGTGTGAAATGCTCCAACTGCTCGGACTGCAATTGCAACCAACGCTCTGCCTCGCTAGGAGGTATAGCCTACGGACCCTAAGCTGCTTCGCTATTCGTAATGCCCGTGGAACAAGTCACTCGAGCCACCACAGGATTGTTTTTTGGGACCATGCTCCCGCCGACAAGCTTCACCGCTCCGGTGCTGACAAAGGAGGCTCCCAAAAAGTCGGTCTTTGATCGTCTTACCCCTGCCGCGGCCCCTCTCAACGGGTCGCCCAACACCAGCGCCTCGGTCTTCTCTAGATTGGGCCAGAACTCCTGTGGACCCACAATGGGGCCTACAATCCCAGAGAAGGCTGCTTCTAAGAAAGTGATCGGTCCTGCTCCTGAAGTCGTCAAGGCGGCTTCCCCTGCCAAAAAGTCGGTCTTTACAAGATTGACGGCTCCAGCTCCCGCTCCTACTACCCAAAGGACATCGGTCTTTGACAGGCTAACACCAGCAGCGACCCCCCACCTACACAGGAGGCAAGACGAAGCCATCCTCACCGCTGAACCAATGCCGTCCGCTCGACACGCTCGACGTCGTCACTGGCGCCGAGTAAGGAAGGCTGGGGGCAACTCCCCCTCTGGGCTAACTCCACCAGCCCCAACGGTGGAAGTTAATGCTGCCGTTCCAACTAGGAACAGCTTCAAGATGCTAAATAAGGTGCGAAGGAATTCTCCTACTGCGGTGCTAAAGAGGTCTCCTCCTCCACTAAAAAAGGTTGCGGAAATAGAGCCAGAACAGCCCCGATCCCCTCAACGGCTGTCTTCCAAAATCTATAAGGTTTGGCGGCAGGCCCGAGACTCGATGATCGATCCAAACTTCTCCCGCCAGCATAAGAAGCTGAAAATCCAACAGGAAGCCAGTCACCAGGCTAAACCACGAAAGGCTGTCTGGGAGCCCACCTCAACGGCCCCCTCAACTTCCACTGCTCATAAAAAGAGGAAGCCAGAGAAGATCCCCCAGCCTGCAATGACAGCTAAAGGCACTAAGCCCAGACGCCCTAAGTCTGGGGGCATGATGGTCCATACCGTATACATGGCGTCAGGAAAGGAAGACAGCCGTGCGTCTACAGGTCATAGACCGCTTACACGGTCGGTGACCAAAGCTCAGGAGCAACAGCAAAAGCTCCAGGAAATGATGAATGCTATGGCCGCACTTACCGGGCCAAAAGAAAACCCAGAAACGTCCTCGGACGAACGCCGGGAGGAAGAAACCGACGCCGAATTCTTTCGCCGAATATTGGAGAAGAAGGACAAAGAGGCTGCTGAACAAGCAGCCAACATACAGCGTATGGGCCTTCTCTTCCAAGATATGATAGGAATGATGATCCAACAAGACCCACCCGCTGAGGATCCCCCGATCGTCCTTGAAGACGACAGGGGAGAAACGTCAAATCCACCACCGGCCCTCTCAACGGCCAAGGAGGAGACAATCTCTAAAGCTGATTTGGTCGACTATATAGCCCAGCAAATCCGGGTTCATCATGCGAATGAGGCAGCTGGTCAAGTCGTAAAAACGGGGCGGCCATATCCAAGCTGGTGCGACCAAATCAAGTACCCGCCGGGTTACACAATTCCCAAGTTCCATGTTTACAAGGGGACCGGCAATCCCCACAAACATGTCGCCCAGTTCAGGGCCCTTTGCGGTAACACCGGCGGTGATGATAAACTGTTGCTTCGCCAGTTCGTGGGCAGCTTATCAGAAACAGCGTTCGAATAGTATTCGGAACTCCCAAACGATTCTATCAAGACGTTCGCTGAAATGGAGTTGCTATTCACTCAGCGATTCGCAAGCGCCAGCGAACGCACTCCAATAACGGCATTGATTAACACCAGGGTAAAACCAGGCGAAACTTGGGTCCAGTATGCTATACGCTGGCGGAATTTGTGGTCGAAATGCGAGCAACGCATTGAAGAAGCGCCCGCGGTGGGCATGTTTGTGGGAACCCTAGACCCTCACGCAACTATCTCCCAGTTTATGATGTTCTTTAAGCCAACCACATTCCAGGCTTTAATCGACAAGTTGGCTCAGATGGACCAGATGGGTCATAGACCGCCTCCCCCGAAGCCAGAACCTCGGAATGACAAGGGTAAAGGAAAGGCAACCTTCGTCGCGAATGCCCAGCAGCAACCCAATGCCCCAAAGCTGGCGGATCAATTGGAAGAAAGACGCCGGTATTATAATGAGAAGATGAAGCGTCCCTACTCGTTCCCACGGGACAAGACGAAACGGTTATTCGAGCTGGCAGTACGCAACAGACTTATAAACCTACCAAATCCAAGGCGACCGCCACAACCCACTGAGGTGAATAACCCTAACTATTGCCCTTACCATCAAACGGTAAGTCATCCGATTGAGGATTGCTTCGTCTTCAAAGGATGGATTGAAGATCAATACCTCCAGGGGAAGTTTGCACTGTCCGAAAAGTGGAAGGTGAACCCACCACAGCCGCATACTCCTAAGAAAGCAGATACACCGGGGGCAACCTGTTCCTTTATTGAAGAAGCTCCATGGGAGGTCGTGCTGTCAACTAAAACCAAAAGAATGCTGAGGGACCTTCATGCGTGCCCGGCGGTCGAATGGAAGGACCCGCTTGAACCTCAAATTATCGAAGGGATGTTGAAACCGCGCCCAACTACGAAGACTCGTGGTGATGGCCCAAATACTCACGCCCAACCGTCAAAATCTTCAAAGAAAAAGAAGAAGAAATCTAAGAAACCCGTGAAGCCTGGAGACAAGCGCACGAACTTGCAGAAGCAAATTGATGCGATGGAAGAGTACAATCAAAAGGCGCGAACTCCTGTCACGCTGCAAGAGTTCTTCAACCACATCTTTCAAGAGGAAGATGATGGAGAGAGTTCGTCGGATGAATCCGAGGGATACGTGGCGAGTTGTAACGTAATATCCCGCTCGTTTACTGACGATGAAAAAACTCCTAGCACTAAGAAACTGGGGACAGAGCCTGAACCAAAGCGTGTGTGGCCAACAGATGAAATGATCGACGCCTTTCTAGACGAGATTCGTCTGAAGAGTAAAGCAGATCAGGAGCGTGAGATGGCCGCATCGAAAGGAGCCAAATGCAAGCGACTGAACGAAAGAGTCGAAGCACTCCCGCCAGATCAAAGACATCCGATGTAGACAAAAAGATATTCAAGACGAGGAAAAGGTTTACCAAAGCCATGTCAATAGGAATGAAGCTACAACCCTCGGAAGAAAACACGCTCGATGGAGCGGAGAGGCACCCTAATTATTGCGCATATCATCGGAAAATTTCACACCCTACGGAGGAGTGCGACGCCTTTAGGATATGGTGGCAGGGATATGTTGCTCATCGGCAAAATTTTAAGCGCATGAAACGCAAGACTCGTCGGGAACAAAGAAGTACTGCCTACGGGTACGACAGAACCACTGGCAACTGTTACATGGTTAACGCCGGAGGGTCACAAGTTCTCACCTTTGGGAGCGACTCTGATGAAGAAATGGCTCTGGGCCCTCTCTTTAAAGAATCCGTTTTGGGGAAAGAAGAAGAACCAGAGGCCTGCGAAAACATTCAGCTGCGCAATCGTACGCTCCCGGAAAGGAATCTCGGGCCCGCAAATAAAAAAGATAAGGGAAAGGAAAAGGTCACTGAGGATATCACTTTAGATGACCAAGTCATGAAAGAGCTGACTACCAAAGACCCTCCCAGGAAGGGTAAGATGGACTACAACATCCTGGCGCACCTAAGGAAGCTACCTTCTCAACTTAGCATTCTCGATGCCCTCCTATTATCAAAAGAAGCGTGAGATTCACTAATTAAGGCGTTACAAGAACCTGAGCAATTCCAAGCCTTCCTCGCCGCGGAAAGGATGAAGGATGAACTGGAGGAAATGCATACGGCCGACATCACTTTCGGTGACGAAGACCTTCTCCTCGGGACGTGCGACCACAACCGTCCCCTATACGTCTCCGGGTATTGCCACGATATCAAGATAGGCAAAATCCTGGTTGACAATGGATCCTCCGTCAATTTCCTTAATGTTCGGGTGTTGAAAGAAATCTGCATGAGTGTGCAACACCTTGCTCGTGACAAAATTACCATATCTGGTTTCGACTCCCAGTCGTCACGGACTCTCGGATCCATGATACTGACATTGCGCTTCGGACTGCTCATCACGGACATCAAGTTTCATGTCATTGACGCCAAGACTTGCTACAACGCCTTGCTCGGTCGTCCTTAGTTGCATGAGTACAACATCATCCCTTCTACACAGCATCAGTGTATGAAGTACTTCAAGGATGGTTTCGAATATACTGTAACAGGTGAGCTGAATCCATTTTCCGTGAACGAAGTCCGCAAATACGAAGATGCGAAGTACTTTTTGCCAGATTTCGAGGATACAGAAAGGTGTCGCAAGCCGGAGAACAAAGCCGCCGCCACCATCCCTATTTTCGGGAGCGATACTGAAGAAGAAGAAGAGATAGTTTATGCTGGGCCGTCTCAACGCAACAATCCGGGGACGTCCGCCCCCATGTTGATCTTCGGAAGTGACTCGGAAGATGAGGTTAATGCCGTGTTCTCCAATCGGCCGTCAATACAAGCATCCCCTAGCGATGATCAGAGTTTGCAAATCACCATGGTGCCGCGAGAACACTATAAGGATCTCGACACACTTCAAG
Source organism: Agapanthus africanus (assembly GCA_030015575.1). Taxonomy (NCBI): domain Eukaryota; kingdom Viridiplantae; phylum Streptophyta; class Magnoliopsida; order Asparagales; family Amaryllidaceae; genus Agapanthus; species Agapanthus africanus. The sequence continues at coordinate 404,664 of JASDDO010000314.1, forward strand.
CTTATAATGTGCAGGACCTGCAGACGTTTTACGTCCCTCCCAGGCAAAGGGGTGAGAAGGTAATCCTATTCTACCGATCCTCAGAGACGAAAGTAGAGAAAGAGATCTGGCATGGCGCGGATGCTACACTCGACAGGCTCCAACCCATCCGTTTGCCCAGATATTACACAAATGGACTGAAGAGGCTATTGAAGCGCCAAGGAGTACCCTTAAAACAGACTGTTCGACAAGCTCAGTTCTACAACAAGATTTGGAATGTCCCTGGAACTCAGCGCAAATTGCCCAACGGGAGAATGGAAACGCTCGGCCTTGGATACGGGAGATCCGGTAAACGGGAGCGAATCCACGGTAGCTACGCCGTATATAACTTCGAGGAGGAGGAAAACGCCATGTCCAGCAATGCCAACCCTTCATCAAAACTGGATCCCGCGAGTGAAGTGCCGAGTCCGTCATTTGAGGAACAAATGGACAAGCTTATCAGGAAAGCAGGTCAAAAGGCTCGGGAAGACCACAACCACGAGATGGCCATCTACGAGAAGGCCAGGACGCAACGTCTATTTCAACAGGCTGCAAAAGACAAAGATGCTCCTCCCTGTTAACCCGTTGTGCAAAAGGCCCGACGCAGAGGCAGAAATAAATCAAGAAGCGGAAAGAAGAGCCGACAACAACGATGCAGGATCAGAGAGTCGTGTGACCGGGCATCGCGCGGTCTGGATTTGTCCCTCATGAAGAAGATGAGTCGAGCGTATTCCTTCCCTCGAGACAAGACGAAGAAGCTACTCGAGCTCGTTATAGAACATCAAATGATCGCACTTCCGGAGTCTAAGCACCCTGAGCAAGTTAACGAGGTTTCTTATCCGGGCTATTGCTCTTATCACCGAGCCATAGGACACCCTATCGAAGACTGCTTCACCTTCAAGAACTGGGTCGAAGACCAATACCAACAAGGCAGATTTGCTTTATCCCGCAGCTGGAGGGTTACGCCGCCACAACAGCACGAACCTAAAGCCGCGAGAGCAGAGCCAGACCCACATCGGTCTTGGAAGCGGATTCACACTTGTCACATGATTACAATATTAAAAGAAGAGCCCAGGAACATGGATGACCTTCCCTGGTGCTTTGAGAACAGCAATGATGAGGTGGTCTCAGAATTTCCGCCAGCTCCGAAAGAACTGGAAGATGGCATACATACTACTGCAGATAACCTCAAGAAGATTGAGTTGGGATCGGCAGATGATCCGCGACCGACATTCGTCAGCGAGTTGCTATCTGAAGAAAGGGTGGCTGCGTTAAAGGACGTGCTTCTACAGCATAGAGATTGCTTCGCGTGGAACTATTCCGAAATGCCGGGATTAGATCCAGAAATTGCTGTACACAGATTGGCGATATCCCCGGACATCAAGCTAGTCAAACAGGCGCCGAGGAGAATGTGGCTCGAGCTTGAGATGAGCATCAACGCCGAGGTCAAAAAGCTGATCGACTCTGGCTTCATCCAGGAAGTTCAATACCCTGAATGGATCGCCAACATCGTCCCAGTGATGAAGAAAAATGGGACAGTGCGCATATGCGTAGACTTCCGGGATCTTAATAAAGCTTGCCCGAAGGACGATTTTCCAGTGCCAGTCACCGAACTGATGATAGATAACACGTCCACTCATGAGGTTTTCTCCTTCATGGACGGCTCATCAGGGTATAATCAAATAAAAATGCATCCTGAAGACCAGAAACAAACGGCTTTCCGGACCCCTTTGGGAATATTCTGCTACAAGGTTATGCCCTTTGGTCTAAAGAACGCCGGTGCTACCTATCAAAGGGCCATGACAAAGATCTTCGACGATCTCATACATGACATCGTCGAGTGCTATATTGATGACCTCGTGGTGAAGAGCATGTCATACGAAGACCACTTAACGCATCTGAAGACTGTATTTCAACGCCTTCGGCAATATAATTTGAAGATGAATCCCCTCAAATGTGCGTTCGGAGTCTCCTCGGGTAAATTCCTGGGATTCATCATCCGACACCGAGGTATCGAAATAGATCCATCTAAGATCAAGGCGATCATAGAAATGCCTCCGCCAAGAACCCTCAAACAGTTGCGGTCTCTCCAAGGGAAGCTCGCATACATCCGGCGGTTTATCGCCAATCTTTCAGGCAAGTGCCGTCCTTACAGACACTTGATGAAGAAAGGAACTCCATTTGTCTGGGATCAAAAATGCCAGGGCGCGTTGGACGAAATTAAACAGTACCTGCAGAACTCGCCGGTGTTGGCTGCTCCGGACAAGGGAAAACCCCTCATTCTTTATACAACCGCCCTCGAAGGTTCCTTAGGCGCATTATGGGCACAAGAGAACGATCAAGGAAAAGAAAGAGCACTCTTCTACTTAAGTCGAGTTCTGCTGGGGGCAGAAAGCAACTACTCTCCCATTGAAAAACACTACCTGGCGTTGATCTTCGCGATAACAAAGCTCAGGCACTATGCGTTGGCGCACGAAGTCCGTCTCATCTCGAAGGTGGACCCCCTTAAATATTTGATGTCAAAGGCTATATTGACGGGTCGACTCGCTAAATGGGCTCTACTCTTGATGGAGTTCTCGATAACATATCGACCTCTCAAGGCAGTGAAAGGTCAGGCCATCGCCGACTTCCTTGCTGAGCATCCAGTACCTGTCGGTTCTCCTCTGAACTGCGATTTGCCGGACGAACATGCATTTGATGCGATCGGCGGCGGTGATACCCGATGGGAACTCTATTTTGATAGAGCATCTTCCATGAAGAAGAGTAAGCAATGTACCCCCATAATCAAATCGGGAGTAGGCCTCATTTTCGTAACTCCACAAGGAGGGATTATGCGCTTCGCCTTCTCTTTAACAGAGCCGAGGACGAATAACGAAGCCGAATACGAAGCTTTGATAGCGGGCCTCGAGATCGCCATTGACATGGGAATTGAAGACCTTCTTATATACGGGGACTCTCAACTGGTCGTTAGTCAAGTAAATGGTGACTACCAAATGTGCAAACCAGAGTTGGTGAAGTACGGCGAAAAGGTGCGACAACTGTTGACCCAAATTCCCTCCTATACTTTGGAAAGCATACCACGCGCGGAAAATAGCAAAGCGGACGCGTTAGCTAAGCTCGCCAAAGAATTGGCTGACGAGAACCTCGATGACGTTAAAATCATGGTACAAAGCCGTCGAGTGCTCGCCCCAGCAGAAATATCTCCGAAATCATGCGAAGAAAAGGGAGCGACTGAGCAGACGACCCTACAGAAAAAAGACCGTGAGAAGGCTAAGGACTGGAGGGAAGTCTTCATAGACTACTTTAAGTTCCACCGAATGCCCGAAGAAGCGTCCTCAAGATATCAGCTCATGAAACGAGCTCTATCTTTCGCTTTCGTCAATGATACTCTGTATAAGAGGTCGTTTGATTTTCTGTGGCTGAGATGTTTAGGATCTGACGAAGCAGAAAGAGTCGTTCAGGAAGTTCATGACGGAATCTGTGGTTCTCATCAAGCAGGCCCGAAGATGAAGTTAAAAATTAAACGGATGGGTTACTACTGGCCCACGATGATCCAGGACTGCCTCGAATATGCGAAACAATGCCACTCATGCCAAATCCACGGGGATTTCACCCCCAGCATCCGAATCCACTACATCCGACGGTGGCTAGCTGGCCATTCGAAATGTGGGGGACTGACATAGTCGGCCCCATTGAACCAGTATCGTCCAGGGGACATCGCTTCATCCTGGCAACGACTGATTACTTCTCCAAATGGGCGGAAGCAGTACCGTTGAGGGAAGTAAAGACGGAGAATATCCTCCACTTCTTCAAGACGCACATCATCCATCGGTTTGGAACTCCACGGCGGATTATCTCCGATAACGGGCCAGCCTACAGAAGCCATAAGATTAGCCGCTTCGCACAGCAGCACAATATAGACTGGAGATATTCCTCAGTTTATAATCCACGAGCTAACGGTCTGGCCGAGGCCTTCAATAAGACCTTGACAAAGATCATAAAAAAGACGGTGTCCCGAAATAAGAAGGACTGGCATGAGAGACTGCAAGAGGCTCTTTGGGCATATCGAACTACGTGCAAGACGGCCACAAACACGACGCCATACGCACTGGTATTCGGTACGGAAGCGGTACTCCCCCTCGAGATAGAGCTGCCTTCTCTACGAGTGGCAGTCCACCACGGATTGACAAACGAAGAAAATGCTCACCTTCGGCTTGAGGAGCTTGATGCCCTCGATGAAACACGGCTCATAGCGCAACAAAATCTGGAGGCCTATAAAGCAAAGATGACGCGCTCGTACGAAAGATTGACCAGGCCGAGAACATTCCGCCAAGGCGAACTCGTGCTAGTGGTCAAAAGACCGATGATCCCCAATCGCGCCAAGCGGGGAAAATTCGAGCCGAACTATGAAGGCCCGTACATCATAGATAAGGTCTACCAGGGTAGGGCCTATCTACTCATGGACATGCATGGTGAAAGGCCTTTCAGGCCAATAAACGGCCGCTTCCTAAAGAAATACTACGCTTAATGAGCCACAGCCTAGGTCAATGATAGATGACGACGACTATGTCCGCTCGCTATCTTCCTAAAGCTCAAAGCTCTATAAGTAGTAGCCGGCTTAAACTAACGACGGACCGAAATGTCCTTAAACTAACGACGGACCGAAATGTCCTTAAACTAATAGCGGACCGAAACGTCCTTAAACTAATACCGCAGCATCCTTAGGCTGACGAGATAAAAAAATAAAAAAAATATATAATAAATAAAAACGGTATGTCCATAAGCAAAAAGGGCACGGATGAAAACCCGAAAGGGCTCCGTGAGTAAAAACAGCAGGGCTACCGGCGAGTGTTCATGAAAACCCGAAAGGGGGCGACCTCGTAAAAAAAATAATAATAAGAAAAGAATAAAAAAAACGGTATGTCCATAAGCAAGAAGGGCAAGGATGAAAACCCGAAAGGGCTCCGTGAGTAAAAACAGCAGGGCTACCGGCGAGTGTTTGTGAAAACCCGAAAGGGCGCAACCTCGTTAAAGGACACTTGCGGGATCCCCACGACCTTGCAAGGAGAAACCACCCGCGTGAGATCCTTACGACTCACAAAGGAGCAACACACTTAGGAGTCCCCACGATTCCTAAGGAGAAAATACACTTGCGAGATCCTCACGACTCGTAAGGAGAACTCTCTTATGGGACCCTCACGGCTCATATGATTTGAAAGTCTTAAGTCACAGAGACCTAAACCTGTGCTTAAGCAAAATCCCCTATACCCTTCGACACTGCCCTACAAGTGGTCCAGTACTGACCCTTGTATACAATCCACGGGCACGAACAAATATTTCCCTAACAAAGTCCCATCCGTGACTAGGGATATGTCCATATGGTGAACACAACCCTTGTAGGTCCTCTCGACCTATAAGGAGAAAGCCCTCTTGTAGGATCCTTACGACTTGCAGAGGAACATACATTTAGGAATCCTCACGATTCCTAGGGAGAAAATACACCTGCGAGATCCTCACGACTTGTAGGGAGAAATACCTTCGTGAGACCCTTACGGCTCATGAAGTCAAAAGCCTTGGTCGACAGGACCCTAACCCTGTTTGCTAAGCCACCTTTGTTCAACATCGACAGAGGCAAATGATGATTCGCTCCTGACAATATCCCAGTGGTAGCGATGCTGATGCCGAAATCGGTGTCTAAAATCCAAGCTTGCAGCGAAAAGGCTAGCGAGCTACACATGCATACGAAATAACCGAAATGATGGGGCAACTTGCAATAAAAAGCAGCAAGTAAAAATGTATGTATAAAAAATAGCCGAAATGATGGGGCAACTCGCAATAAAAAGCAGCGAGTAGAAAATAAATAAATAGCCGAGATGATTGGGCACCGCGAAAAATAGCCGAAATGATGGGGCAATCGCGACCTTCGCGATATAAAAGCTGAAATGATAGAGCATCGCGGAAAAAGAAATGAAATAAAAATGAAATTCATGCCCTACAGGTGATGTTCCATCACACCCTGTACACAATCCATGAGCGTAAACAAAAAAGAGATCATACTTCTCCTCCAAGTTTCATCATAAGAAGAAGCAAAATCTCGACGGGCCGCGAATGACTTAGAGATCATCTCAGCACTCGTCTCGTAACAACGGACACAACTCTAAGCTAAGTGGAACAGCAGCAACTCCCAGTTCCATGGCTCGGTGGTATACATATCGCCAACAGTCAAACCTCCATCCCGTGAAATGCGGATACAATCAGCAAAATTCCTGGTTACGTGGAACGCGGATAACGTCACTCTTTGACCCCGTAGAAAACGCCCAGAGCGGATACTGGTCCTCGCAGAGCATGGCAGTGAACCCGTGTGAAGCATCCAGAGCGGAGCCTAGTCCTCGCCGAGCACGGCAGTGAACCCGTGTGAAGCATCTAGTGCAAAATTCCTGGTTACGTGGAACGCGGATAACATCACTCTTTGACCCCGTGGAAAACGTCCAGAGCGGATCCTGGTCCTCGCAGAGCACGGCAGTGAACCCGTGTGAAGCATCCAGAGCAGAGCCTAGTCCTCGCCGAGCATGGCAGTGAACCCGTGTGAAGCATCTAGTGCAAAATTCCTGGTTACGTGGAACGCGGATAACGTCACTCTTTGACCCCGTGGAAAACGTCCAGAGCGGATCCTGGTCCTCGCAGAGCACGGCAGTGAACCCGTGTGAAGCATCCAGAGCAGAGCCTAGTCCTCGCCGAGCACGGCAGTGAACCCGTGTGAAGCATCTAGTGCAAAATTCCTGGTTACGTGGAACGCGGATAACGTCACTCTTTGACCCCGTGGAAAACGTCCAGAGTGGATCCTGGTCCTCGCAGAGCACGGCAGTGAACCCGTGTGAAGCATCCAGAGCGGAGCCTAGTCCTCGCCGAGCACGGCAGTGAACCCGTGTGAAGCATCTAGTGCAAAATTCCTGGTTACGTGGAACGCGGATAACGTCACTCTTTGACCCCGTGGAAAACGTCCAGAGTGGATCCTGGTCCTCGCGGAGCACGGCAGTGAACCCGTGTGAAGCATCCAGAGCGGAGCCTAGTCCTCGCCGAGCACGGCAGTGACCCGTGTGAAGCATCTATTGCAAAATTCCTGGTTACGTGGAACGCGGATAACGTCACTCTTTGACCCCGCGGAAAACGCCCAGAGCGGAGCCTGGTCCTCGCCAAGCACGGCAGTGAACCCGTGTGAAGCATCCAGAGCAAACACCGGACTGTGGAGTCCTTAAAATCCACGGACTATGATGTCCTTAACCTCGACCGTAATGTCTTAAAACTAACGATCAACCACCCCGATTCCCTATGGATTCTACCTTGGTTTAAGGGATACATCTCTTCACTCCTTTGATACCTGGCATTGTAATTCCTCAACGTCTTCAAAGAGGTGACGGGTCCCTGCAACCAAACATCGGACTGTGGAGTCCCTAAATCCACGGACTATGAGGTCCTTAACCTTGACCGTGATGTCTTAAAACTAACATCAGACGGTGGAGTCCCTAAACCACGGACTATGAGGTCCTTAACCTTGACCGTGATGTCTTAAAACTAACATCGAACTGTGGAGTCCCTAAATCCACGGACTATGAGGTCCTTAACCTTGACCGAGATGTCTTAAAACTAACATCGGACTGTGGAGTCCTTAAATCCACGGACTATAATGTCCTTAACCTTGACCGCGACGTCTTTAAACTACGATACCTTGAGCAACCCCCGACCCCGTGAAACACGAATAAGGGTGACTACATCCAGCACTTGCAGGTCCTCACGACCTGTAAGGAAGAAAAACTCTCTGGTGAGATCCTTACGACTCTCAAGGGAAAACCCGCTTAAGAATCCTTATGATTCTTAAGAAGAACTTACACCTATGGGGTCCTCTCGACCCATGGGGAGAAAAACTCTTTATGAGACCCTCGTGGCTCATAAGGCGCAAAAGTCTTAGGAAGCGGATCTTAACCCTGAATCCTAAGCCACCAATGTCCTGCAAGGAGATCGAGATAAATTGTCCGCAAACGCATTCAATGAAAAGAGACACGCCGTTGAGAAGAAAAATGTATCTTTTATTTCATAAACCAAAATGGATACAACGTACAATTCATGAAAGAAACAAAAAGAAGATACTCTCATCCATGAGTATGTACAAAAAAAAAGGGAAAAGATACAAGTCCTCAAGCCAGCGGGCGGTGTAGTAATTTTACCAGCTCATCATTTTGTTGCTGAGCCACGGCTTCATGACGCAAGATCTCCAGAAGACGAGCCTCCGCCTGAGCTTGCTGAGCCTGATACGAAGCAAGCCGAGCTTCAAGCTCTTTCTCGGTGGCTTTATGAGCCTCGACCCTTTCACGAGTGAACGTGGCAGCTTTGTCGAGAGCCACCACCTCTTTGATGGACTCCTAAAGCACCCGCCAGAGTTCATTCGCTTTGTTGGCCTTGGCGGTAAGAGTGGCGCGAAGCTCGCTCAGCGCCTTGGAAGCTAGCTCCCTCTCCAAGAGTTTGCGGCCAAGCCTCTTCTCGCATGACGTCATATTGGCCGCGCATCGTGCTATCATACCCCGCAACTCCGCTTTTGCAGCCACGGCTTCCGAGGAAAGGCGAGAACATTCAAGGGCGTGCAAGCGAGTCTCCACCTGCCGACAGAACTCCACCCAGACCCGCACCATTTCTTCGCTATGGTAGGTGGCAAGAAAAGGAAGAGAACCGTTAGTTTCAGCGGCAAACGCTTCAGCGGTGGTCGCGCTGCCAGCACGGAGCTCCTCAATCAAAGATGATAAGGAGACAAGGCTTAATTGGGCCAAGCGTTCTGAAGCCCACAAAGCATAAGGGCCGGGCGGCATCACGATGCGCGACTCCAACGCCGTGGAGACTGGCAGAGCTGTTCAAATTTGGAAGATGTCGGTAAAATTCTTAAGCAAAGAACGAATGAGAGTATGATGAAATGTCGCTTACCGACAGTCGTGCAAGTAGGAGCTGAAGGTTCCCCCGGCCCTTCGAGAACCTCGACCTCATCATCAGCCTCCAAAACTGTAGAAAACATCAATGTCAATACGCAAAATAACAACGATGCTATGAGAAGTGATGGACGACACCAACCTTGCCCGGATGAGAGGACGATGCGTTGGGGGGATATCGCTTGTGGAGCTGCCATCTCCAGCAGACGCTGAAAGGATTGCCGGGGAGACAGATCGGCAATAGAGGCCGCCAGCTCGCGTAATTCTGAGGAAAACAAAAGAGTTCATACAACGGAAAGGCTGCTAATTTAAAATTCAGAAGGTTACTTTCAACACTTCTCCCGTTCTGAGTCGGGGGGATAGCAGCCTCGACAGCCTCTGCCAGAACCTCAGGCTCCAACAGAGGGAGGGTAGTCCCCACTACCTCCATCTCAGCCTCCGGGCCGCCTTCGGGAAGAGCCGTTGGGGCAGCAACCTCCAAAGGAGCCTCCCCCAAAGGGGCAAGCACTCCCTGATCAAGAACCGCCGCTGGAGGCTCTACCATAAGAGGAGCAGCCTCATAAGCCCCCCCCACATCGGGCAATGCTTCATCGGGAATTTCGGCAGGCTTTAGCTTCAATGAGCCCGTAGGGAGCTCCCCCAGCGTCGAAGATTCTGCACAATTCAAATAAGAATAAGGATACACATATACAGGCGTGAATAATCTGAAGAACTACAAAAAGAACAACAACGTACCGATGCCCAAAGAAGCCCTCAATATGGCTTCTTCAAGCCGCTGCTCCTTCTCAAGGAGGCGTGCTCGCCGGGGTTCAAGGGTAGACTCATGGCCGCCGGTCCATAAAGAAAGTGCATCCGCTGCGTCTTCTGAAGCGGCCTGCTTCAGGGCCCTTTCCCCCCATTCCTCCAAAGGACCGATAAACCGCCGCCGAATCCACGAAGGGTCTTCGTAAAAGATTACAGCGGGATAGGACTTCTTCGGAACCCTGGCGTTATGAGACACGTCTTTGGAACGCCGTATGGCCTCAGCCAACTGTGCGGCCTCCTCATCGGCCGAACTCGGGAAAGGAAGTCCAGCGTCTGACTCTTGCAGGGCCAACGGTTCGTCTTCAAGAGTAGGCTCAGACTCCGCCAAAGAATCGAGCAAATTGGTGGCCGCTTTCCTCCGCCGCTTAGACCCAGAGCCGGTCGCCAAGGATGACCGCTTCCTCCCCCGCGAAGCCTTAGGGCGGCGCTGACCCACATCGCCTTCGACGCCCTCATCCCTATTACCCTCGCCTGGTGCCACGACCGAGGATGACACTGCCATTGTCGATTCCACGGGGGGCGGTGCTGCCACAGGCGGTGGTGCTACTACTGGGGCCCTTCCACCTCGTGAGCGGGAACCCAGGGGCATACCAGCCGTTGGAGTAAGGTTTACCTCCGATTCTCCTGGGATGAGCGCAGTGCCGGTATCCATTAGAGGGAAGCGGACCAGAGCCATCGGTCGCAGCTTAGCTCCTGGAACCAGAGGAGGGGCGTCGTGGCCAAGAAGCACCCTCCTTTCCTCAAGAATGATTGGGTTGACCCGATGAAGATACCAACCCGTAAACGCGCCCACGCACCAGGGCAGGTATTCGGCTTCAGGGACCATGAAGTGGGAGCCGGTGTTTAGCCTCATGAAATGATGAGCGGCATCGCGAACGACATCGAGCGAAGGGATCGGGGCGACTATAAAAGCCTCGAAAGGAACACCCTGGTTGTTTCCAAGATGTCGGGCGAATCGATGCGGATTGTACCGCATGAAAAGAGCTGCACTGTCCTGGCGAAACACCAAGTAGCCCGGTCTAATAGTGTACAAGTGCGCGGCCTCCCGAGGCTTCAAAGAAGGTGCGTTGTCTTTTGACAAGTCCCAGAGTTGTTGATTTGGACCTGAGGGAGTAGACAAGACCCGATCATTAAAAACCATCCCGCCAACGGCAGCGTAGGGAGAAATCAACACCCGAATAGCCCCGAGCTGAGTCGGGTCGGCGGCAGAAGCATCCACCAATCGCATAAGTCGCGGGAAGGGATAGGCGTCGTAAAACGCGGGCCTCTGATGCATAGCGAAAGCCCCCAGCACATGCATTTCGACCCAGGACGTGAAATAATGAAGCAAAAAGTTTACTACATCCACGCCGGGAGTAGAGGTATTAGCTGCGGTGCCCAACCCGTGATAAAGATGCGCCAACGCCGGGATACCGACGGCCAACCGCGTCCCCTCAGCTATACAATGATCCGGGTAGATAACCGAAGCCCTCATAAAACGACGATGCATGGGGATGACAAACCAACTGAGCCAGACACTGACAAACCCCATGAAGAACGTCTCCTCGTCAATACCGGGTGCTGCAATGGACTCAAAAGACATCGGCGGCATGATGGGGATATAGTATTGAGGTAGATCCGATTCAGTGGTCGGCAGCTTCTTCGGACCAAACCCAAAGGGGTCTTTAATGTTGGCGAACTTCGGAGCTGTCTTCGACACGACGTCCTCACGAAGGAAACAAGCAATGAAGCTCTTGAAAGTAACACCCTGCTCTTCGGATTCGGTGAACAATCGGTCGAAGATACCTAACGCCTTGATCAAACTGGGACGCTTGTGGCGAATGGCGTTCTCAACAGACAAGCCGTCATCCGGTGCAGACTCGGGCTCGAAGACATACTCGTCAGGAGGCAACAGCTCCTCATACAGTGCACCCCTGATTGGCAATCCCGAGATTTCATAAAATTCTGCCAGAGAGATCGAGACCTCGCGATCTCCTAGAATGAAAGTGTTGGTGGGAAGATTCCATTGATTCAAAAACGCCTTAACCCACCAGACATGCGGGGACTTATAATGGAAGAGTGACGCGTATATTGCCTGATAAAGCCCGACCTTCTGCAGCCGCGCACGATGGGTGGCAAGGATGTAGCGAGCCCAGAGAAGGTAGCCCGTAGGGTGTCGGGAAGTGAGCCCTATCTTATAAATCTGCCCCCACGGGTGGGCCTCACCCTGGAAAATACGCCGCCCCAAGATATCTATGGCCGGGATCGGATGGTTCGGAATACCGGTCGTTGAAGGCTCGAGCCTCCCCGTTGGAGTCCGGTTGGGCATTTCCACAGCAAAAACCGTTCTCGGAGGGTCCATCGGCAAGAATGGGAAAGTAGACTCTGTCGGTACTGCACAGAGGAAACTCCGGCGACCCCGGATAATATGGCTATACCAAGTTCCCCATAGAAGCAAGTTGGTACAGTTCGGGTCATGAGCCCGGATCATCGCCATCGCTTCCTCATCGGACGGTGACTGAGGAAAAGCAGCCTCCGAGCGAATGAAGGGAAAGCATGGAACAGAAGCCATCGCACCTGAAATCCAATAAAAGAAGGCTGTTAAAAACAAAGCTAGCAATATATATACATGCATGAACATGAAGACTAGCTGAAGAAAGCAACAGCAGACTCTTTTATGGGGCCATTGGCTACAGAACAACATGGGCCCCACAGAATCAGGATGACGGCTCATTGATAATGAGACCAAGTAGTTATAACAAAACAGAGGGAATATCCCCATTAAATGAAGAACGGGTTTCAAGTAACCCTACATATTCCCCCTAGAAGACAAATCTGTCTCGGGCTCTACAACAGATCCAACGGGATCAAAGGAATTAAATTCCCACAGAAGGCATCATTACAAAGTTCCTGTTTCATTAATTACAGAATGACAACCTAGGGTAAGGAGACCCTAAGGAGCCCCCACAGGAAGAAACCGAGTTCTTCACAGGAATTAAATTCCCTAAAAAGCCTTTTCTGTGAACAGAGTTAAACTCCATGGATCATCATATGAACCCTAAGAAATCTACTGTTGGAGATTAAATGGTTTCGTATCTTGGTTAAGAAACTTGAAGAAAAATGGGTTCTTTGTTAAAAAAGGGTAAAAACCCTTGTTTTGGATTTAAAATCCAGAGGAATGTGAGAGTTCATCGTTCATTCGAGAGCATTACCTAAAGAGAAAAGTCTCTTCGAACAGAGTTAAACTCTAGAAGATTTTCAAGGCAGAGAACTAAGCTCTGGGAAAAGAGAATTAAATTCTCAAAAGAAGAAAGTTCTCAAGGGAGGAAGATGAGCAGAGTAGAGGCTCTTCTGAAATGACCCCAATATTTATAGGAGGTGATGGAAACGTTTCATCTCCCCAAATCCCTAGAGGAATCCAACGGTCACAAAAGGTGACAGCGTTGCACTCACGTGCAGACACGTGAGAACAACGCTGTGGGGGCATTTGTTTCCTGATTTAAAATCAGGAAAGCCTACGGAAGAGGCTTCAGAAAAGGGTCACGTGCTCACACGTGACTAGTAGTCACGTGTTGGCACGTGACATCTAAAAGCATCGGCAAGGCAGATTCAGTTTCCCGACTACATCAAAGGAAGGGGCTTCAGAAAGGGTCACGTGCTCCCACGTGACCAGGGTCACGTGTTGGCACGTGACATTTAAAAACGGCTTCAAAGGCACATCAGTTCCCTGATCAAATCAAGGAAAAGGCTTCAGAAGAGGTCAAGTGCTCACACGTGACCAGGGGTCACGTGTTGGCACGTGACAGTTAAGAGCAGCAGACTCATTCTCCGGTTAAATCAAGAAAAAGGCTCCAGACGAGGGTCACGTGCTCACACGTGACCAGGGGTCACGTGGTGGCACGTGACGGCTAAGCAGCGGCCAGAAGGCAGAGCGCAAAAAGAAGAAGAGGGCTCGTTCCAAGGGGGTCACGTGCCCACACGTGACCAGGGGTCACGTGCCCACACGTGACCAGAGGTCACGTGGCCACACGTGACCGGCTTTCAAAGCCCATCTATTAACAGAATGAAATTCTGAGAAAAGACCTCTCAAATCTTTCCAAAGGAACCGATTGAATTAAAAATTTAAAGGTGATTAAATATCATCTATCTATGGAAAAATCTTGAATTTGGAAAGATTTCCCCTTAAAATCTAACCGAAATAACAAAGGAGAATCTCTGGATTTAAAATCCAATGGTGAATAAAATTCACCTAATAATCCAAAGGTCCAAATGAATGATAAGTACAAATCAAATCTCTCAATGAAAGATTCATCAAAAACTAATTGATTTTGTTGCTTCTCCTATAAATAGGAGCCAAGAGACACACACAGAGATAGATGCAGAGAGGATCGATACATAAAAAAAAGAAGAGAGCCTTGATACTTTGGAGGAATTTGGATCTTCTGCAAAAGAAAACCCTAGGTAAGAAAGGGAAGGCTTTTTGAAAGAAAAGGAGAATTTAATTCTCAACAGAGTTTAACTCTGATATTAAACAGAAGAACATAGTTCTCTCTTTAGTGGAGGATCTGTAAAGTGCACATCTCCCCTTGAATTGAGAATTTAATTCTCATTGGGTTGAGATCCTGCCATGCAGATCCAAAGCAAAGAGAAGGAAAGGGAAGCTTGAGAATTTAATTCTCACAGAACTATAGGAATTTAATTCCTTTAAAATAAAATTAGGGTTTAACCCTATGTTATGGGAATTTAATTTCTTTAGAATGAACAGAATCAGGGTTCAACCCTAGTTAAGAACTTAGTTCTGTTAAAATAACAGGAATTTAATTCCTTTAAAAAAAAAAGAAGAAGAAATTAGAGTTTCACCCTATGACAGAATCTCATGCTTCTCTAAAAGAGAGTGGGAATTTAATTCCTTTAAAGCTTTTATTAGGGTTTTACCCTATGATAGAATTCAGCTCTTCACATATATGAGGAATTTAATTCCCACAGAAAATTCAGAGTTCAACTCTATCCCAGAATATAAATCTTCAGAAGGAAATAGGAATTTAATTCCTCTTAAATTCATCGTTAGGGTTCAACCCTACGAAGAATTTAATTCTTAAAAAAGGGATTAACAGATCTTCTAAAAAACATACAAAGAGGCAGGGTCACGTGCCACTACGTGACCCCCGAAAAGATCCATAGAGAAGGCCCTTTGAGGCAGTGCCTCACGTGACCCACGTGACCCTTGGCAGAAGCTTTAACATACAAGTATTTAAATGCCCGTCACGTGATGGCACGTGATGCTCCAAAAGATGCGATATTCTCATAAGAACAAAGGAAGGGAGGGCGCCCTCACGTGCTACCACGTGACCCCTCTTGCCTTAGTGTTTTACACTAAATTGGAATCCCGGAATCCAGTGTTAAATACGGTTTGGCCTTAGTGTTCAACACTAATCAAAGAACTTTATTTGCAGTGTTTAACCCTGAATTTCTTAGTGTTTAACGCTAAATTAAACCCCTGTTAACAGAGCTTAAGATTAACTCCCCAAGTGTTCAACACTAAATTAAAATCTCCGTCACCAGTGTTTAACACTGATTATTCTTAGTGTTTAACACTAATCTGAAATCCCTGCTGCTAGTGTTTGACATTGATTTGCTCTAGTGTTTAACACTAATTTGAATTGCTGGTGTTTAACACCAACTGCCTTTTAGTGTTAAAACACTAACTTGTTCCCAGTGTTCAACACTGCTGATCTTTAGTGTTTAACACTAACTTCAGCCCAGTTGATTAAATGGCCAGAGGCAAAACTTCTTCTTCAATGGACCAACAGAAAGCCAGTATTCTAAACATGATGGGACTTAGCCCAAGATGGCTATAAGTCCTCAATTCAAACTTAACTGGGCTAATGGGCTCATAACACAATTAATTGTTCTTGATCCCAAATTGGGCCAAAGACTGTTTAATCCACCCCGGTCCAAGGGTACATCTCTTCACTCCTTTGATACTTGGCGTTGTAATTCCTCAACGTCTTCAAAGAGGTGACGGGTCCCGATGACCACACATTGACACGGACTGTAGGGTCCTTAAACTCATGGACTATGAGGTCCTTAACCTTGACCGAGATGTCTTAAAACTAACAACGGACTGTGGGGTCCTTAAACTCATGGACTATGAGGTCCTTAACCTTGACTGAGATGTCTTAAAACTAACAACGGACTGTGGGGTCCTTAAACCCATGGACTATGACGTCCTTAACCTTGACCGCAATGTCTTAAAACTAACATTGGACCGCAATGTCCTTAAACTACCCATGGACCGCAATGTCCTTAAACTACCTATTGAACGCAATGTCATTAAACTAAACAACAGAGCCCCCCTTTTTATTGCTCTCTTGTTGGATCTAAACGATCCCGTTAAGTTGATCTTAGTCTAAAAACTAGACTAACGTATCCTTAACAAACGTTTAAGTCGATCTTAGTCTCAAAGGAGGCTAACGTATCCTTAAACCCAAACCCCCAAACCCAAATCTAAGATAATACGGATTTGGACTAGTCCACGCCCTACGGGCGACGACATAATTCAGTCTCCGTATACAATCCACGGGCAACCAAACATAAAATAAATACACACGACACGAAGTGACCATCTGGAGAAGGAGAAAGTGGTTACCGCGATGCGGTAGCGTAATTAACTGCAGGGGCTTGCGCCTGCAGGGAAGAGCGTCCCCACAATCAAAAACCCTCAAGCGAGGGGGAATCTGACGAAGTCTGCTACATCGGACGCATCCGTTTAAACCTTCGATATATGGTGCCATAAATCAACTTGGCATCTTCGGAGAGGTGGACGGATAGCACCAATTAGCATCTGTCCCGAACCTCAGGCGAGACGTCAGTCCTTGCCGCCGTTCGGAGGGGAAAGTCTCGACTCGTGAGGAAATTAGTGTCTTTGCGAGAAATGCTCGATTCGTCTCGACTCATGAGGAAAAGCCTTAGGCAGCGGGGATTAAAAAACCGGTTTCCTAAGCATTGGGGCCCTGCAAGTCGTCCCAAAACGGACTCTTGCATACTATTCACGGGCTACACTCTCCAAAGTCGAATCTCGACAAGGAAGGAAACAACCACTTACGAGTCCTCTCGACTTGTAAGAGGGAAAATTCTCTAGTGAGATCCTTACGACTCTCAAGAGAAAACACACTTAGGTGTCCTCACGACCCCTAAGGAGAAAATACACCTACGAGATCCTCTCGACTCGTAGGGAGAAAAGTCTTTATGAGACCCTCACGGCTCATAAAGTTGAAAAGTCTTAGGAGACAGACCTTAACCTTGTTTTCTAAGCCATCGCCACTCTGCAGAAAGCATGAGATTGACAGTTATATACCATCGATGGATCGCACTTGCTAAAATCACATGGCAAACAATACAGCAAAGAGAAGAAAGCGACAGAAAGAACATCCGATTTGCATTTGATTAAGCGTTCGAGACATACCCATGCATGCAAGTGCAAAAGATTCAGAACGAGAAATAAAACACGCTGAAACGAGAAATTTGCCATTCATATTGCAAAAAAGTTCTTACAATTACGAAAGCGATAAATGAAGATGCTACTAAATCTATTACAATGGCAAAACCTCAAATCCAGGACATGGATTGAGGAACTCAAAAGTGACCTTGTTCAGAATCTTCCAGGCCTTTCGGACCATCGTGGTGTGCTTTCTTTCACGATCACGAGCGTCGGGATCCTCACGAATGTCCTCCTCCCTCCGATAGGCGGCAAGTATTGCAGACTGTTGAAAAGCTTGGTGCAGAAGATCGATAAGGTTATCTCGCCTTCTCTTTGAGATTAGGCTCATCAGATACACCGAGTGCACCTTATCCTCGGCAGCATCCAATGCCCCAAGTGGCACACTAGTACAGAATAAGGGAAGCGCTTCCCAGATGGCTCCCACAATAAGCTTCAGGAGAGGGGAGCGTCGAGGAAGCAGTTGACCGTTATAAGCGTCGAAGCGACTCATGATTTCGGCACACTCGGCGTTTGTGAATTCCCGGTTCTGAGAACGGCCGAGTCGGCGAATGTCTCCATAGGAGATGATCTCATCAAGGTCATACATGTTGGCGTCCATTACTCCTGCAAAAGAAAATCAACAAAATTAGCAGACAGACTGATTAAGCAAGATGATATAATTCATAAAAAAAAATAAAATGCCACCTCTAACCTCCAAGACCCATGAAAAACTCTTAAGGGTTCTTCTATATGGTTTGGAAGGAGCAAAGCTCCATTAATGAATTAAGAAAACACACGAAAAATCATTTTAGAGAGCAGAGCTCTATTAATGGAACCCTAATTGAGTTCTCTTTAGTTCTCTTTAGATCCCTTTAGACCTATAGAGCAAAGCTCTGCTAAGTGAAGCCCTAAATGGGTTTTCTTTAGATCAAGGATCTATTGAGAGCAAGGCTCTTAAAATTAACTTAATTTAATCTAATTTAATTTTTATCTAAAAATTTTCTAGAGTTTTAACTCTTAAAAGTGCTTGAACAAAAGAGCAAGGCTATGAATAAAAATTCTTATGAAGAGATGAAAATCATCTAGGGGACCAAAGGTCATATTTATAGGCATTGAGAGCCGTTTCAACTTCCAAAAGATGGAGCAACGGTTGGAATTCTGCCACCGCTGCGCTCACGTCTGGGGTCACGTAAGCGCAATGGTGGGGGGCATTTGTTTCCCCCAATCAGAGCCCCAATCAGAGCAAAACTCTGTTCAAATTCCAAGACGGGAAATGAAGCAACGGTTCTGTTTCCCCCAATCAGAGCAAAGCTCTGTTTTAAAAATTCAAATAAAAATAAAGGAAGCAACGCTTCAGATGACTTGCGCTCTGCTCTGCGCGACACGTGTCAAGCGCAGGTGCGCTTGCGCCAACTGTGCCGGCACTAAATCAGAATTAAAAATCTAAAAAGATCTTTCTAATCTTGTTAAAACAAGAAGATTATCCTCTGTAAAACAGAGGCCCTAGGATCAAAGATCCAACGGTGGGGAAATATCCCCAGATCAATCAGAGAAAGATCTCTGTAACCAACCTAACAAACTCATTGGCCCTATATAAAGGCCCTTAGACTCCAAGTTTAAAATATACAGAGATAGAGATACAGAACTCCTCTAAAAACTTTGAGAAGAACTCGAAGAGAAAAAGGTAAACCTTTGGAAAAAAAAGAAGAAGTTCTTCTAAAAAGATCAAATATCTAAGAACAAGATCAAGATCTTGAATAAAAAAATAATAGAAAAAAGTAATTTTACTTCTTTATTAGATCTTTCGATCTATATAAAGGCATTGCCTTTTGATGAACCACTGGTTCTTGAAATTTGAGGTAGAATCTCTTTGGAACAAGAAAAACTTATTTTGTTTGATCTAAATTTGATCAAGATGCGCTCTGTAACAACTCCAATTTTTGTATACATAAATTTGATTTAAATTTGAAGTATACTTGGAGTATTTAATGTTGGTGATAACACTTTAAGTATCTATTTCCCTACAATAATTACAAGAAAGAGCTTGTAGCTCATTGGTAATACCTTGCACTACTGAACCAAGCCACCAGAGTTCGAATCCCATGCCCCACATTATTTTTAGTTTATTTTTCTTTTAAAATTCCTGGAAGCCCAACCGTCCACAGGCCATAACTCCCAAATGTTGAACTGAACCACAAAAACGAAGTATGCCAAAGTCTTAGTCAGAAAACCCCGCACCCGACCGTCGCCGAACCCGGCCGGAATCTGCCGAGTCGGCCGGCGCCGCCGGCCGGACTTGGTCGGACGGCCGGGGTCCCAAAATGAAAAGTTTGCCTTTTCGTATTCCATAACCCCCTGTTAACTCCAAATTATTATATCAGTTCCAGAATTCTTAATACACCCTAATTACTACAAAATTTTAATGATTTTCTTTAAATTTTTACAATTTTTTTTAATAAACAAAACCTTTCACCTACCCTACCCTAGCTACCCTATAAATAGACCCCTACCCTCTACCCTCTCATCCCAAAACCTTAGATTTACTCTCTTGAAATTTCCACAAGAAAGTGTGCTTTGAAACCGAGTTCACGGCGAACCGCTGACGGATTCCGGCGACGTTCTTTGAAGCAACCGGCGATGAAACAACACCTCGGCCATTTCTCTTGTTCCTCTATACTCTTTAGAAGAGTTTGAAACCCGTAAGTCCCATTCTTCTCTCTTTTCTACTTCGTAAAATACGAATTTATGAAACCCGACGGAAATCGGAACAAACCGATTTCCGATTCGGTTTTTCTACAAAATTTCACTTGTCACCAATTCCATAACACCTAAACATATTCATGATGACTATTAATCACATAAAAATCAATTTGGACAAACTTTCTCACATGAAATAATAGCTTTCTTGTAATATCGTATTCTTTTCACAATAATACCATAAGGTTTATTTTTCTTCTTCTAATCAATTCTCTCATTCCTAAACATATTCATCTTGACTACTAAACTTGTAAAAATCAATTTGAATGAGTTTTCACACATGAAATGATAACCTTTGCGAATACCGTATTCTTTCACTTAAATACCCTCATGTTTAATATATCATGTTTAACCCCTAAACTTCAAAATACCTTAAAATAAGTCACGAGGTAATGACCTACCTCCACACACACACAAATACGACCCTAATTGATATCATCAAAACTTAGAATACGAAAATACAAGACATACATTAAAATACTATTTTCTTTATAAACCTTTTCTGAAAGCTTTAAGTTGTACACAATTCTGAAACAAAATCTTTTAAAAGAAAATACGATATGTCATGGACATCGATCGTTTATCTAAACTGACTTTGTGGTGTCTAGGCTAGGCAAGTGAGCTTGGGTAACTTTAAAAGGCCCGCCTCACGATTCGTGAGCGGATCCCTCCCTCCTCACTTGTACTTACCTGGCCACAATTGGCGGTGAAGAGGCGATTTGAGACTTCTAATGACTTGTCGTTTAGACCCTTAGAAATAGGCTAGTTGGCTTAGGAAACCCTAGAAACTAAAATACGGAAATTTATATCCTTTTACAAATAAATACCTTATCTTTATAAAACCGTTTTCTAAATGAATAGTATTTATTAAATTTTTGCAAAGCGTTACTACAACCCACCTTGGGGGAACCCGTTAGGGATAGTACGGTTCATCGTGCACCTGCGGGCTAGTAGTGCGAGATTCAGACCTCCGCAAGGAACATTCGGTCTCGAAAGGTTTAAAATACGACATTTAAGAAAAATGATATTTTTGGAAAATAAAATATTTATTACTCTTGTATTATTATATATCTAATTATCATTTAAACGCCTATTTTATTAGAAGATAAAGTTTCCACCTTTTTCTAAAAATTACAAGAATAAAAGTTACATTAAAATACCATGAAATTTCAAATAAATCAATTAATACTTTTATTAGGATATATCCACTAGAATAACACAAATAAAACTCACACTCATTATAACCATAAAGACGAATAATAGATACTTCAGGTGTATCTTGAAAACTATACAATAATACTTTTACATAAAAAAACCTCAAGTTTTATAAATTACAATAAGGACCCTAACAATTATAGAACTTCAAATTACCTTTCTTTTAGTCTGACTCGGGTTAGAGTCTGACTATTTCTGACTTGAATATGATTCAAGTCAATCTATATTCTTTTATATTCCAACTCAATATGAATACATGAATTCCTGAATCCAGTTAACAATCTATTCAATTTGACTGAATCAAACCATGGATATACATCCATTATCCTGTTATTCCATTTACCTAGTTATGCAGTTACAACATATTTACTGATATCATGGTTTTGGTCAGTCATCCAACTTACACATTACATTACAACAATAATGTTAAAACACTACGGGGTTAAGGGGTAGATTGGTACGGAAGGTGTTAAAGGTGGCACGAGGTGGTCAGATTAAGACACCTAACCTGAATCCCATTGCTATTGTACCGTGGCTTAACGGTTTCTTGTACTTTCCGTTTGCCCTGGCCTCTAGCATATAGAGACCCCCCTCGTATACACTGGCATCCTTCTGTACCAAGCTACAAACAACAGCGTTAACATAACATTACAACAATAGTTTACACTTTAAAATGTATCTTCTTATTCTGTCTTCTCTACTTCCCTCTTATCTTTGGGACTTACGAGCGATTTGTTCGCTGACGACATTCTGTTTCTCTCTTCTTTGAATGTCGTCAGGTGATCTGGACCCGGCAGAAGTTGAGCCAACACAAGAAGACTTGGAGCAATTTGCTGAAGACCCTGCAGTATAATTTCATTGTACACTTTTCTTTTCAGTACTTCCCTTTTCCTGTTATGCCACTGTTTAGGCATCTTTATTTCAGTTGTATTTCCTTTTCATGTATTGTACAAAGAATGTTAATAAATAAAAGTTGCTGTTCTTTTTATACTCTTATCTCTTGTGTATTTACTCTATATTGCTTAGCTACGCTTAGCGTATGTACTTCTGAGTACATACGTAGCGGACCTCGCCTCGTCCCCTTCGCCGTACACTGGGAAGCGGGGCGTGACACGCTCTGCGCTATAGAACAGTGCCTTGCACTTCTAAAATGAGCCTCTGCGCTCTTGGGTTGGCGCAAGTCACCAGAACACGCCACGTGTCAACCCCAGAATAATTTGCGCTGCTGCGCTCTTGCATTGGCGCACTGCACCAGAGCGTGACACGTGTCACCTCCACATGCGCTAGCGCCTTGCGCTCATTAATTGGTGCAGAGCGCCTGACAGGCCACGTGGCGCGTTGTGAGACCATTAAATGCTCTGCTTTATTAAAGAAAAGGGACAGAGCCCAATTAAAAGGCCTAACAGGCCAAAATAAATGATATGCATTTAATTAAAAAGCCCAATACTGTGCATTATTTTAAAAAAGGGCAGAGCCCAATCAAAGGCCTAACAGGTTAAATGTGAACAAAATATTAAACATTTTCAAATGGACTTAACCCAATTCTGGCCGTAAGTCCTCAAATTAAATTGAACTGAGCACAACTGCTCTCTCAAATCAATTTACACCCGGTTCAAGGGTACATCTCTGAACTCCTCTGATATTTGTCGTTGTAATCCTTCAACGTCGTCAGAGAGGTGACGGGTCCCGACAACCACACATTAATACGGACTGTGGGGTCCTTAAACTCATGGACTAATGCGTCCTTAAACCAATATTCATCCCTAAAATGGGAATGTTGGACCACTATGTCCCTAAACTGGTAATACGAACTGTGGGGTTCTTAAACTCACGGACTAATGCATCCTTAAACAAATATTCGTCCCTAAAATGAGAATGTTGGACCACCATGTCCCTAAACTGGTAATACGGACTGTGGGGTCCTTAAACTCATGGACTAATGCGTCCTTAAACCAATATTCGTCCCTAAAATGGGAATGCTGAATCACCATGTCCCTAAACTGGTAATACGGACTGTGGGGTCCTTAAACTCATGGACTAATGCGCCCTTAAACCAATATTCGTCCCCAAAATGGGAATGTTGGACCACCATGTCCCTAAACGGGTAATACGGACTGTGGGGTCCTTAAACTCATGGACTAATGCGTCCTTAAATCAATATTCGTCCCCAAACTGGGAATGTTGGACCACCATATCCCTAAACTGGTAATACGGACTGTGGGGTCCTTAAACTCATAGACTAATGCGTCCTTAAACCAATATTCGTCCCCAAAATGGGAATGTTGGACAACCATGTCCCTAAACTGGCAATGGACCACCATGCCCTTAAACTGGCAATGGACCACTATGTCCCTAAACTGGAACAATTGAGCCCCAAATGCTCTTTTGTCGGATCTAAACGATCCCGTTAAGTTGATCTTAGTCTCAAATTAGACTAATGTATCCTTAACAAACGTTTAAGTCGATCTTAGCCTCAAATATGGCTAACGTATCCTTAAACCAAAACCCCAAACCCAAATCTAAGAAAATACGGATTTGGACTAATTCACGTCCTACAGGCGACGACATAAATTAGTCTCCGTATACAATCCACGGGCAACCACAAACAAAACGAACATCCACGACACGAAATGAACATCTGGAGAAGGAGAAAGTTGTTACCGCGATGCCGTAGCGTAATTAACTGCAGGGGCTTGCGCCTGCACGGAAAAGCGTCCCCACAATCAAAAACCCTCAAGCGAGGGGGAATCTGACGAAGTGTGCTACATCGGCCGCATCCGTCTAAACCTTCGATACACGGTGCCATAAACCAACTTGGCATCTGCGGAGAGGTGGACGGATAAAACCAAATAGCATCTGCCTCGAATCTCAGGCGAGACGTCTCTCGTCGCGCCGCCATTCGGAGGGGAACAATAGCAGTTGCAATTTTCTTTACCGTTATTATAATCCATTTATATGTCTTTACTTATTACCTTCTGTACACCATCTTTAGGCTAATTGGTTTTCTTCCTTCCCTACCTTTCGGCACCTGCCTATGGTCTAGAGGAAGACTATCTAATAAGCTCAATAGGTGTACCCTCTCCTAATCCTAGGAGCCCTCACAACCTGAGAGAAGGTAAAGAGAAAAGACAACCGAATAATCCTATTCAATATCTCCAGAACCAGAATCCATCCTCGAATCTGGAACAAATTCCTTCGAGTTTGTATATAACTATACGATGGATTATCCAAAAAATGTGGATGTTCGTAGTGATACAGGGTGTTCTGGAGAAACGCAAAGGTGATATAGAGACGGCAATGATATATGCGACACCGTGACATTCTAAAAGCGAAAGTGTTTTAAGAATGTTCGGTTAACTTGGTTCATGAGTTTTAGTCTAGGGTCGGGCCATGGTCGCTGCCAAAGAGAGAGAAAAAATAAACACTCAGCGTGCACTCTAACCAAGATCAGAATGGTCAATCATTTTATCTAATCAGGATGACTTCCACTGTTTTCTCAAATTCTCCTCCAAACCCAAAGGAGAATTAATCAGGATCATCTAAAATCACCCGAGAAGTAATCCTACTCATCAGTGGGAATCGGGATCCAACTATCATCGCATTATAACTTGATGGAATTCACTCAAGTTACCACACTCCAAAAGGTATGCGCAAGACTAGCAAGTTTCCTGTATGTTTGAAACTCCCGATGTGATTTTTGCCCCTAGCGCTTATGACCTTGACTTTGGCCAACAAATCATAACACGCAAGTCAAGTTCTGCCCGTCATTATCCAGATTGATTTAGACCCACCCGCACACACTGTAATACCCGGTTCCTTTACATACACCAATATCCGTATTTTATAAAATGGGTTACTTACAAATCTATTTATTTATATTTACAAATTATTTGTAGTATTTTAATTCCCAATCCTTTTATTTTCCATATATATATTTTCCCTCTCCCTTAACCCAAATCCCACAGCCCAATCCAAATTAATTTTATTAACATTAAAATCCCCTCCTCAGCCCACTTCAATTTCCCATTCATTTAATTCCCCGGGCCCAACATTAAAATCCCCTCCTCAGCCCACTTCAATTTCCCATTCATTTAATTACCCCAGCCCAGCCCGTTTCCCCCCAAGCCCACGCTCAAGCCTTCACCGACCCGACTCGTTTAAACCCGTCTTCTCCCCTCCTTCTATTCTTTTCCCGCTCTTTTTCCTTCTCTTCTCCACGTTGCCCCCACGTCCCCGCCCCGCTCGCGACTGCACCCTCGCGGCCGTTTCTCGCGCGCGCCCACGTCCCACGCCCCTCTGAGCCCGCGACGACGACCTCTTCCAAATCCCTCTCCCTCTCTTCCTCAACCTAACGTTTGTCGCGGCCACGTCCCCCTTGCCGACTCACGTTCCCACGACTGCGCGCTCTTAGCCCTCACCCCCGTCTCAACTCCTCTCTCCCCCTCAATCTCAACTCCTCCTCCTTTCTCTCTCTCTCTACAGAAAACACATTCTCTCTCAAACTCTCTCTTTCTCCATACAGAAACCCACTTCTCCGAGCCCCCTCGCCGCCGACGACGACTACGACGACTACACCCCTCATCCTTTCTCCCTCGCTCTCTTCTCTCCAGCACGCACCCTCACCGAGCCCCCTGCACCTCCAGTCGCCACCCAACCCACGCCGAGCTCACTGCACCCGAGCTTGAGCCCCTGCGCCCTCTCGCCGGCGAGCCCCCACTGCACCCCGTCGACTCCCCTGCACCCTCCTCGTCATCAGCATCATCACCGTCACTACAAACCCGAGCCCCACTACCTCTCTCTCTCTTTCAAACCCCAAACACCAAGCCCCGACCCCCGCCGCGCCATGGCCGGAGCGACACCGCCGACCGTCGCCGGCCCCAGCACATTCTAGGGGATCGACAGAGCATCCCACTCCGCTCCCAGCGAACACGAGTCACCCCGGACAACTCCGACGTCGAATCCGAGACGCGAGCCGAGGCCGCGAACCCTAGCCGCGCCGTTCGTCGCGCGTTCGTGCCGTTTCCGCTGCCGTGCATCGCCAAAACGTCTCCAGGAAAGTACCCTACTTGCTGCATGCTATATTATATCCATTACATTTCATAATACTATAAATTCCACGTTTACGTTTCGTGAAACCTTATATAACATAAGTGTTCGATGCAAGATCTGAATGAAAACCTTCATTTAATTTGACGGAACTTAATTACATATGCTGGCCCGTGTGATAATGAACCTTGTGTAGAAATTTCACTGGAAAATACGATTGTTATTGGCTTAAACGAACACCCCCAACTACACCCGTAAAAACTAGGAATTCCCCGCACCTGAAGATTGTTAAAATCACCATTAATTGTGAACATATTTAAATGAGGCGTTCGAGGGCTCAAATTGAAGCCGACTCGACGACCGGTAACCCTATGCAAGTTCTTAATTGATTATGTACTGAAATTATGACGAGAATTGGCTCGGAGAGCGGCTCTGGACTGCAGTCCAGAGCAACTCTGGTTATTGTTTTCTGCCCCGTAATGTTTACTACCTTGTTTCCTGAACTCGTATGTTGCGCAACTCTGCATTTTATTGAAGCTCAATCTATTAGATAAATAACTCAAGTGATTTCACCCCGTGATATCGTCGTTTGTTATTTAAACTGCAATTTAAAAGATCAGGACGTCTAGCGGTCCCAAACAGAAACAGAATTGACATACTAGTGTTGAACAGTACATAACTTTTGACGTAGATTGAGAATACGTCTATTGCGTTAGAAACCTTATTGAAAATCCTAAATTTCATTCAACTGTAGCGTCACTAAATTCTGATCCCAACTGGGATTAAATTGCGTTACGAAACGGACTTCCGATTCTGAAACCGGATTTCCAGCAGTGAACGCTTAAAATGAAATGGCCATATCTAGTGATCCCGAAACCCGATTGACGTGAAACCAAATTTGCTGGTTAGATAATCAAACGTACTACTTATCCTCTGTTCATTGTTTCGCTAAACTTTGCATGTGTGATTTATGAAGAATTATGCAAGGGGTAGGACATTGTTTGATAACATGTTAATCATGCCTTACATATTGTTTTCTCATCACATCATATATATGTCATTGCATTGGTAAGCTAGTGATCATGTGCATTACCCAGTGTTAGGTATTAGTGGTGATTGTGGCAAGTACGCTAGTGTTTGTGCATGAATGGATAAGTGAAAGTGACACGTACTTGTACACAATCAGTGGACCCTATCGATTTATTGCATTGTCGACGTCTGTGGGACGCGTATAAGTGTGACTATAAGTGGTATGGGACACTTATGGAAGCACTTGTATGGGTGTCACAGGTAAGGCACCAAACACTGTCCGTTGATCTTGGGTAACAGTCGAAACATGCTTGATGGAGACCCCGTCTTCAGTTCTCGCGTAGACTCGTCATGGACCGGCTGGTATTTGAGTCTATGGTTGGCGTTTGATATAGACCACGGGGTGTGGGGTAGTTTGAGTGTGAGTTCAACAGAATCTCGGGAGTCCCATGCCGGCATATATATATGGAGATATATGGAGATTTATAGGGTTATCACTGATTATTACCGTGCGTTTTATTTGGGCCCATGGTCCCTTGCCCTTGGGTCCTACCCTTGGGTGGGGGATACTCACGAGTGGTTGATTCTCACACTTGGACTGACGATAGGCTTAGTGACCTGTACAGTGAGACTTAGAGACTGATAGGGATAGTGACATTGACATGCATTGCTTACTGAATCGACACACCTGGCATACTACTTTACTGCTTTACTGTTCACCTGCTCTTTTAGACACCCGCATTGGCTGCTTCATGTTCACATCTTCACTCTCTTGATTTACTGTTACATTTCATTATGATTATACGAGTTACTATTTGTACCCATATTACTATCTTGATTTACTGTTATATATTCATTATTACTGTACGAGTTACCACTTGCATCTATGTATATATTGCTATCGCGTCGCTCTGACGACCTGAGTATGCATGCTCAGAGTGAGAAGTGGATCTAGCTTGGATCAGGACCAGACGTACCTCGAAGACATCGCGGACATATTGATCGGCTACTCAGAGCTATACCCTCTTGATCTCCTTCTGGTTAGTTCCTTTGTATTTGTTTTTGATTTAGTTACTGCATTTCTCATTACCTGTGCATTGATTACTTTTTACCACGAAAAGCTACAAGCCGAAGTTTGACCACGGAAGGATATTTCCTTGACCGTAGGAGCATGGCTGGCCTTGTCAACCCCTCGTATTCCATATTTTGGGAAGCGGGGCGCGACACACACCCTTGACTTTGGCCAACAAAGTGGTACGACTGTCCTAAACCAATGCATATCCATGCAACGGACAAGCAACACACAGCTACCGCACACGATGCCTTGACTTTGGCCAACAAACACCACACGAATACTATGTGCTACTTATCAGAAATGATGGAGGGCTACGGCTGGTTTTTGGCGAAAAACCTTTAACGTAATGAACTTGATATCGTTGAAGGAGTCCAAGTGGTTTTACAAATATATAGTGGCGAAAAACTTTTGCTAAAGAGGCCACTCCCGGTGAAGGGATCTCGGCTCTTTCCTCATCGAATGAGGTGCAGGATATTCCAAACTGAATACCACGATGCAAAACAAAAGAATCGACTATAGTAAAGTTATTACGTTAACGCAAACTTCTGCCCAAGGGGTCACTCCCGATGAAGAGATCTCGACCCTTGCCTCTTCGAATGAGGTGCAGGATATTCCTAATCGAATACCACTGTGCAAAGCAAAAGAGAACGTCTGTAATGTCAGTTTTTAAAAACTTGGTTCCAACAACATCATAAATAGGTTTGTTTTATCCTTGCATTGATCAAAATCAACGCAGTCCCATCAATTAATCACACCAGAAAAGAACGAAAATATGATGTATGTATATGCCATCCGCATTCGCCACTGGGTCCTGTCATCACTCGTTAGGTTACTTAACTAACGACAGAGCGGGGACTGGACTAGCGCGGGTGCAAAACATATACAACATCTACTAATATATATAAATATATATAACAATCTTCCCAGGCATGATATAAAGCACTATCACAGAAGCAACACAGAATGGTGGATAATCTTGGAGCCCTGGGTTTTATTTGAGCCGCAAATGAGACCCGATGTTCCCTGTCGTGTGGATAGCCTGTGCAATGAAAACCTAGACCCCTACGAGTGCAGCAAGTTACCCGCCAACCCCAGAAGCGAAGCAACCCCAATCAACAACGTGAATGGGCCACCCAGCATTTTACAGAATCCGGTAACATGGGCACCCCTCCGCAGGTCAACCTATACCCCCTACGAGTGCGGCGAATAGCCGCCAATTCTAGAGTAAGATCCCCTCCGTCTCAATGCCATGAGATGCGGACCCATTGCCCTCTAGAACCAGGCCATCCGTGCACTCCACCTTGGGGTAATACTAGTACAGAAAGAAAATAATATGTACAAGGGTGATATCGACCTCAACCCGGTCGTGCCCCAAACAAATAATATACAAACTGGCAGTGACAGCAGTCCATATGTCGGACGCTCGCCCCGCAATATCAAATGTACAAATGAAACTAAACTGTACTATCATTGCACCCAAGCTATCCACCACGATGATCCAACCACAATCACAGCACAACACAGAACATCAACGTGAATGCCACGTTCGCAAACTCGTCTAAAAGAACATATAGCAATTAGACGAGTTGTACCGCTCTAATGACATTCACGGTCGCAGATAGTAATGCATGTACTGTAAACATTTAAATAGTGTTAAATTATCGACTTCGAAACACCCCGAATTGCCCCTGAACAAAAGATAACATAATATCCAAAATGGGCAAAACAAGCAATACCACTAAACCAATATTCCAGAGACTAGATTACCTTGCAAAATTCAAGTCCCAACTCCATCAAAAAAACCGGCCACACCCGTTTTTTTGCAATTCTCGCCGGGTCAAATCCGGCGGATGGGGCTAGTTTTTGTAGGGTGTCCTAGCTGTCTCATAAATAGCTTTCTGCAATTGCTTAAATTTTTTTTAAGACTCTGAAAAAATGATAGAAACCGGAATACATCGGGGCGTTGTTTCGGAGTTGTTTCGGTTTCGATACTTTAACATTGTCTAAAACTGCTAGTAAGGGGTTTATGGGTTGACTCTGATACCATATTGGGTTACGGCAGCGCCCCGGCCATCAAACCGTGGCCAAATGCGGAACAAAAATTTTCTAAACTGGCGCTACCATGACCTGATGCCCAGATCTACCCAAAACCCTGTACTGGCAAGCAAATAAAGAGGAGTTAGATGGTTATACCGAATGAACCAAGTCCTTCGGGTCTTCAACCATCATCCCAAGCTCCTAGTGGTCGCGGATCGAGTTTGGTTGCCGGTCTTCCTTCATCTACGATGATCCACCTGAGGGAAACGACGCAAGCTTCAGTCTCGCCAAGCGAGGCAACCGATGCTCCAAGGTTGCTAGCAATGGAGAGTGGTGGTATAGGAATGTGTCACTATAATTTTTCTCTCATCACAAATGCTCCATGAGCAACCATAGAAGATCAAGAGGAGGTGAGAAAACATGTGGCATGAGCAACTAAAGAAATGTGGCTAAGTGTTTTTCCAAGTGAGAATGAGAGTGAGCAAGTGAAGAGAGCAAGTCAAGAAAATCAAGAGCATAGCCTCACCCCAAGAAAGTGGCTGCCTCTCTCTCTCTCTCAATCATGCATACAAAATAACTCTTTTCAATTTTCAAAATAAACAAATGCAAACCATACCGTTCTACATGCCATCACCCATGCTCATGCCAACTCACCCTCCATCTCATTTCCCAAATTGATTTTCTAAAATGAAAATCAATTAATGAGGTGGCCATCTTCTAGAAACCATTCCGTATAAATACGGAATACTACCCGGTACACGTATCGAAATGCATATACGCGTATTGTAATGCCCCATGTATTATCCGGTATACCCATATATACCAGATAAGCATAGGGACCCACTGTAAAACAATGGGGAATTTTCGGAATACATTCTGAAAGAGGACAGATCTATACTATAAATGGAATGATACCACTCTTCAATACAGAGGCGCCTTTTAAGTGAACCGGTATTACAGGAGCTTGAGAACTCCGTAGTTAAGCATGCTCGAGCCAGGGAAGTTCTGGGATGGGTGACCTCCTGGGAAGTGGCCCTCAGTCGGGTCCGGTTCGCCCCGAAGGACAAAACCGTGCGACTTCGGTCGGATCGGACAATACTCTCTATATTGGGGGTGGGTCGTGACAGAATGGTATCAGAGCTGGTTCCTCAATAGCAGGCATGTGGTTCGAGGACGAACCATTGTTCTAAGTGGGGGAGAATGTAATGCCCCATGTATTATCCGGTATACCCATATATACCAGATAAGCATGGGGACCCACTGTAAAACAATGGGGAATTTTCGGAATACATTCCGAAAGAGGACAGATCTATACTATAAATGGAATGATACCACTCTTCAATGCAGAGGCGCTTTTTAAGTGAACCGGCATTACAGGAGCTTGAGAACTCCGTAGTTAAGCGTGCTCGAGCCAGGCAAGTTTTGGGATGGGTGACCTCCTGGGAAGTGGCCCCCGGTCGGGTTCGGTTCGCCCCGAAAGATAAAACCGTGCGACTTCGGTCAGATCGGACAATACTCTCTATATTGGGGGTAGGTCGTGACACGTATTCGCATCAAAATACGAATAGCCAAGAGAGAAAATGAATAGTGAACAATAATACTAGAATACATATATATAAATACATATATATAAATTATTAAATCAAAACCTGATTTAATAATCCGGCTTAATCCTAAGCCGCTGGTATTATCAACCGTCCGATTAAAGTCTATGCAGCCTGTATACGTATTTAATCGGACGCCTGTATGTACCAACATACGTCATCCACACCATATCGCCTGAATCGTGAAAACTCTCTGTGTGGGACTCTAAAGACTCGTCAATATGCTGGCAGTGGGTTTAACCACAAGCACGTCAGCGGCACTAGCTGTATGTAACGGCTACCCAGGTATTGAGCGAAAGGAAGGTCAACGAGCAAACTCATCCAAACCCCTACTGAGCCTGACAACGACAATATCCGTACAGTCCGGTTTGTTCGTCTAAGAGTATCGCATATCGAGTTTAGGGGAAGGATAAAGTGAGACCCCTAATAACGCGACATTTAGTGTCAGCATGAAACCAATCACCACCTGAGAAACTATCGATCCTGGATTGGTAATTCTCGTCTACCTCGGCCGAGGATTTCTGGTGATGGCCACTCGTGCACAACGCGACATCAACCCCAACTACCAGGAGAGACGAATCCCCGACGATCCGCTCACTGCCTCCACATGGCTCTGGACTGTACCCAACTAAAATATGTTTGCACGACCCCTTTGGGCCGTGGTAGGGTAGTAATCAAAGCACAGTGGGAACCCACACGAGACAAATGACGATCTCAGGTCGACAGACTAACCTATACACATGTCATCTGGAAACTGCTACCTGACAATAGGTATAATACCAACTAGCAGGTTCCCGGCTAGTCTGTCCAGTGTACCTATAACCCAATGAGCACCTGTATACTATCTTAGGTGAACAAACTAACACCAATGGCTTGTGAAACCTGGCCACCGCCCCTCGTCGGGATTTCGATCAGTATACACTAGTCTACACTGGAGTATCGATGCCCAGTCTCGAAACTCCCACGACCGGGGATATTTAAGAATTTGCTTATAGACCCCCAGCTCCCACATATATGATCGCCATCATAATGCTGGTAGTCAAGCAAAAATCCTATGAGCTCTATCAACATGCAATAGTGATGATAAAGACAAACCAGATGGCATACTATCATCTCGAGTAAGACTGTTCTACCGGTATAAGTTCTCTCTCAATCATCATAATCACCTGTTTGCGACTACGATAATTGCCTTGAGAGCACTATAGCCAACAATAGCTTGATTGGGTAAAATCAATTTCAAGACACAAAATTGATCAAACCAAACACGTAAAAGCTTTTACCGGCACAAATTGAATTGCTTTTCTATGTAATGAGTCAGAACATGCAAATGTTTTTCTTACTTCCAAACAGCGTCTTTGCACAACGATTTTTGCGTTTTTCATTTTTCAGAAATGGAATTGCTACGTTTTAGGCTATCATTATTTTCCACATTGGCCCCAATTAATTTTTTGACTTGAACTTTGCTCCATATATTCCTGTCCCTAGACACTGGGATTAATAGGCCCCACCACCGACTCCCCCCTTCTCTCTCATTGGAACCCTAACTAACTCACGAGAGGGAGAGGGAGAGGAGTGGGAGAGGGAGAGAATTGAAAGCAGAAAATGCCAGAGAAGGCGATGGAGGACGTGATGGAGGCGGCGTCGGGCCCACACTTCAGCGGCCTCCGCATCGACTCTCTCCGCCACTCCTCCTCCTCCACCCCCTCCTCTCCCTCCTCCGCCAAGGCCGCCGCCGATGATGATTCCATGGACGCTCCGAAGCAGCCGTTCATCATCGGTCTTAAACCCTAACCCTATCCCTAGCCCTAGCCCTGATTGGGGTCGTTTGATTGATTTGTGTGGCGTTTTTTGCAGGGGTTTGCGGAGGAACGGCATCGGGGAAGACGACAGTTTGCGATATGATCATTCAGCAGCTCCATGATCATCGTGTGGTGCTTGTTAATCAGGTAAACGATCCATTCAAATTTATTTTTATTATTTTTTAATGTACTAGTTTGTGTATGTGGATGTTGATGTTAGAGTAATTTTAATTGTTTGCTAGTTTCCCTCCATATATAAATATGAAATGCTCTCTAGACAACATAGAATTCTAATGGCTTCACAATTTAAACGAGTGGAACTGGATGGTCTTTCTTATTTCGAAACACAGATAACAACCAAAGAATTTCCATTAATGGAGCGTCAGGAAACAACTCTCTAGTTATCCCCATTATCTCCCAAGCCTATGACCTTCGCATTACAAAGAACTTTTCCTACACCTTCATTAACTAACATCATTGTCAAAAGTTAAGGCTGTTAAGCTTAAACCGAACCTTTCCAACCATCATTCACATCAAAAGAAAATAGTACTCTTAGCGCACCCCCTTTACATCACCAATACTCAACTGTTTGCATTATAGAACGCCGTAGAATTCTCGCATTATTGTTATAATAGCCTGAGCACATGAAGATTTCTAATGCGCCTTTGAGCTAGACTACTCTAGTTTGTGAATGAATTAAATTTAGTATAGTAAACAAAATCCCCCTCCCATCTACTCACTTTAGGGGAGAGGGTTCTACTAGCTCTGATTTCACCTTTGAAGTGGTATGGAATGAAAGAGAAAGGATAGTGGTATGGAATGAAAGAGAAAGGATTGTGGTAGAAGGATAACTTTCTTAGCGGTCTTTCCAAATAACAAGCCTTTTTTGTCTTCCAGGCTATGAAGTACGAATAATTCAATGTTCTGAATATCGGATATCGGTATCGTATCGGTCCAAATATTTTCATATCGGATAGCGGATATCGTGATATATCGGGTCATATTTTCTAAATATCGGACAATAAAGTTTTGTATTATAAATATCATAGCTATAACTTAATATAAAGAGCTGGTTTTCTTAAATCGAATTGATTCCTCCACTAACCACCTTCTTATGAAAAGTGCATAAATTTTTTGAGGTTTTATTAGGATTTACCCTTTCCTCATATTCCTTAACACGAATCAGTACTCTTTTTCTTCGGTTTACTAGAAGTTTTAGATGATATTTATGATCTACAAATAAAATTTACAATTACCAATTAAATTCAATATAATTTAAAATTTGAAAATAGTCAAAATTTTGGAAGAAAAAATTAAGGATTGTAATTAACCCTGAGTTTGGGCATCAAATTCAAAAATACTCGTATCCAGAAAAAAGAAAGAAAGAAAAAGGGTAGTAAAAAGGCACAATCAATTTCAAATAATACTCAAGCTCAGTATAAAAAAGGAAGATAGGAAGGGCGTGGAGAGAGGGGCATCTTGACGGTCGTCTTATGGTTCGTCGATCTAGAGAAGTCAGTCGTTGAGTTTTCAAGACGCGAGATCGAGAGATGTAGAATTCATGGACTTTGAATTAGAGAAATAGAAATATAAAGAAAGCGAGATCTTGCATTTGTATACTTTATTTTTCCTTATTTTAACAGGTACGGCCTACTCGAAAACAGATCAGGCATGTTAGAACTACTTGAAACCCAATAAGCTAAAAACAAATTAATGAGAAAATATCATGATATATCAGCAGCTATGATATTTCCGATATATCAGCTAATATTTAGATATATCGATCGATATTATCTAAATATCGCAAAACGGTATAGTTTTGAAAAATCGTAATGTTTTCTTTCCAAAACCGATATATCAGCGATATATATAGGATATTAGCCGATATTTAGAACACTGAATACGGGTACAGACATAAACATGGAAGACGACAAATTTGTAAAAAAACACCAGGATTTCATCATCTTTATCATCTAAGATGTGGAATTTCATGTGATTTTATGACTTTTTCACTATTGATTATGTGGGTGCAAAATTAATACCTACAAGAGAACTTTTTACATTGCTAAATCAACTGTGAAAAAATGGTAAAATCACATGAAATTTAGTGTATCCACATCTTAGATGATAAAGATGAAGATGACGGTGTCGATCGTCGAATAAAATGGAGGGAGGGTGTATTTCTATTGACGCCGTTGGTGGAAATTTCCTCCTGTGGTCTTTCCTCCATATATATTTCAGTATTGCACAATTGATCGCAATAATTTGAAACAATCAAAACCTTATTTTTATTCACTTTAGACACATTACGATAATCACCCGTAAAAACAAACTGATTCGTATTAGTACCACACACTTAGCTATAATGCACCTAAAAATTGCCACAGCTCAACCTCCGTAACCATTATGCCCATCATAAAATTATAAAAAGATTAAATTGCACAAATGTACCCATCAACTTTCACGTTTTTTTGCGATTGATACCATGAACTAATTTAATTACAAACAACTATAATAAACTATCACCCCCGATTGCAACTAAATACCATTAACTTTTATTTCGTCTGTAAACGTTATATTTAATTGCCACATCATCAATTTTTGACTTGTTTTCCCCATTTTATCCTTATGTTCTCAGTCAACCCCTAAAATTTCGAGGGGTATAATGATTCATTAAGACACAAAAGTTAACTTCGTATGGTAGTTTTGTTAAAAAAAATAGTTCATGGTACTTATATCTAATTATTAAAGTTCATAGTATCAATCACAAAAAACGTGAAAGTTAATGGGTAGATTTGTGCAATTTAGCCTTATAAAAAAATTAGTCTTTTGACAATATCAGACAGTTTAACCTCCTTTTTATCATTTTAGCCACAAGTAGACAATCATCTACAAAGGTTAGTTGATTAATACCTGGCCCATTTTTAGATCTAAAGCCTGAAAATGTACTTGCAAATCATGTCCTCTTGACCTCCCTAACCAAACCTCCTAATAATAAGTAAACATGTTGAGCTTTAGAATCTTTGACAATGTTTTATCTTAGTTTGGAGTTGATCACTATCGATTAACATTCTAAAATTTGGTGTAACAATACAAGTGGCTATTCGTCTTATCCACTTATATAAATAAGTTGTTTAATTAATTCATATTAACTAATTATTCCATCTTGTTCGACCCATAGAATGAAAAATTGCTTGAGGTAGCATGCGCTTGTCTATGATACTACTACCAAAGTTATTAAATCATGACATGTATCGTACATCGTTTTTCTTATATATCGTATCGTATATCGTAAGATATGATGTTCCCTTGTGCAATAGCTAAACAATTATGCATACAAGTATATATTTCATAAAAATATGACAAGTTAGCAATATAAAACAATTCATAAAAAGAAATATAATGTTTATTAAAACAACCGTCATATAATTGTTATCTCAAAAAACTATAATATAATTGACACAATAAACCTATATGCGAACACAAGATACTTGAACATTCAAAAGTCATGTGCACAATCATAATAAATACTTAAAGAGCATTCAAGTAGTTTAGAATAAACCATAACACGTCAAGGACGATGACCAGAGAGATTTTGAGATGAATTTATGTAATTTTGTAAACATAAAGTGATTGTAATTATATCTCAATAAATTTTGTAAACATGCCCGGGATAGCAGACATAAATTAGGAAGCTCTCATAGAGGAGTTCTCATGAAGGTCAGTGAATCACATGGAAGAGCTCTCTGAAGGGGTTCTCATGGAGGAACATTAGTAGCGAGACATTTGAAGAAATCCCTATGTAAAGGAGGCGTTCGAAGGAGAAACCTTGCAAGGGGAAACTAGGGATTTCAGGAAGAATGTATCTTTATATATTGCTGGCTATTAGCCTTTAAAACCCGATTCGATGAAGTGTAGACCAAACCCAATTCTGTATCGCAAATCGTATTTTCCGTACGTATCGCATCGAATCGTAAATCGTAGGACATGATGATAATTCAACATGATATACCGATATGTATCAAAACCCTTCTATAACACTATATCGTATCGAATCGTAGGATATGAATCGTATATCGTAGGATATTAATTACTATGTTACTACCTTTGACAAATGCAGCGGTTCAGGGGAGATTATTTTCTCTAAGCAAACTTGGAGCCTATTTTCCCAAAAACTCCATTTTGAGCCATGGCCTATATAGCATGAATTATTTGAGTACTTCTTACAAGAAGATCTTAGCAGTATTTAGTTCATTATCTCTTATAGGGTTATAGCAATCAACTAAGCAAAATTTCCTGAACATACCTTTACTAGTAATGATTTCTGGAAAGCACATTTTCTTTAGTAAGTTTAAGAAAAACACCTTTCTAATTTTAATCAGGCTTTGAAACAAAGAAATTCTCATATTTCTTGATTCTTCGGAAAAAAATAAATTTCTTCTTGCCGCTATGAAACAGTGAATTTTCTTTGCAAAGGAACAATGAACAATTTGGAGTTGGTTTATTGTTAAGCCAAAGAACATAAGAATTTCGGAAATATTAGATGAAATATATACTATGGACAATGACATCTCCTAATCAAATCTATCACCTTGACCTGAAGGTTCTCTATAGCCTATAGTTCATCCACTTCATAATTGTCATAAAAATTACTTGCCGTTGTTTTATTCCATTCAGCAGTAGTCTTCAACCTAAGAAGCTTCTTACAGAGACAATAGAATGGAGAACCCATATCAATCTTGCACCAAGATTGCTTCAACAGCCCTCCCAAGTTTCTTTCTTAATGAAAAATTTCATATTTCCTGGTTATTTCTTCCTTCCCTGGGACACACTTCTGCTAGGTGATGAATAATATTCTCTGGAAGTGAAAACACCTATCATTATCGCAGAAAGCTACAGTTATTGTCATCCAAACTTTTCTTCCAGGTTGGTTATTATACCAAAGTAAAGCACTCCCCCGTGCCATTAAACAAGTATCTGTTGTCACTTTGATTCCTTTAATGCTTCTATATATAGATAGCTGAAGTCACAACTCTATTTTATATATTTATTCTTACTGTTGTGCTTTATAACGAGCCCTACATTAGGCTAAATGTGTGAATATTGATGATGATGGTGCCACTAATCTGATCTGATCTCCATGACACTCTTGTATGTTTGCTTTTTAATTCCTTTTTTTAAAAATATTTTGCTGCAAAATGTCTGCATGCATTAAACTCAGATGCTTTGTGTCAGGATCTCATGTGCTGCCTGCTTGCGTATTTTCCCTGTATATTACTAAAGCAATCACAGTTTATTCTCAAATAATCGCAGGACTCATTTTATCGTGGTCTGACAGCCGAAGAATCAGAACGTGTACATGAGTACAATTTCGATCATCCAAGTAATTTGTTTTGTCGTACAGATTTGTTCTTGTTTCTTGTGATTTTGATTGAAAGTGTGGACATTATTGGGACTGATGACCCAGTCAATATACTGAAGTTTCCTGCATCTCATTTTACCTATGTTCTGCCGTTCCAGATGCCTTTGATACAGAACAACTTCTAAAGTGCATGGGTGAGCTCAGAAGCGGGCAATCTGTTAATATTCCCATTTATGACTTTAAAAACCACAGACGTTGCTCTGAAAGTTTTCGAAAGGTATGCCTTGACTTAAACCATGAGATTCTCTTTTTTGACTTGCAAATATATTAGTGTTTCATTTGTCAGTTGATGGAATATGAAGATACTATTTTTAATGATAAAAAGGTATCTTCAAATTTAAGAGGGTGTAAAGAGGGATTTTTTTGCATT
Source organism: Agapanthus africanus (assembly GCA_030015575.1). NCBI lineage: Eukaryota > Viridiplantae > Streptophyta > Magnoliopsida > Asparagales > Amaryllidaceae > Agapanthus > Agapanthus africanus. Next base: position 444,271 of record JASDDO010000314.1, read on the forward strand.
GCCTTCAAATTTGAAGATGCTCACATTTTATGCATTTCCTTTTACCAGTTCAAGAGATATGAACAGTAATTTTAAATCATTAATTCTACTTTTTTTATATATAAAAACTCTTTCTTGTTTTCTCACTTGCAAATGACAAGACGAGTGTTTTCAAAGGTGTAAATAACAAAAAAGCTTAATTGATAGTGAAGCAAAATTCCACAATTGCTAGAATAAGCAAGATCGTACAATTGATAGATTTAACAAGATTCTACAATTGATAGAATAAGCAAGATTCTGCAATTGATAGAATAAGCAAGATTCTGCAATTGATAGAACAAGCAAGATTCTGCAATTGATAGAACAAGCAAGATTCTGCATTTGCTAGAATATGTCATATATACTACTCATATAATGAGATTTGTTAGTTAGAAACATAATAGTAATGATACAATTTATGTATTCTAATGATTAATGTGACTATGTTCCATTCAAATTAAATGTCATGTCTAAATAAAGGAAATGAGGAAAAATAAATATAATACATTATGTTTATTATGCAGACTGCAGTAGTCTATTCTTAAACTAGAACAATTATAAGCTATTCCAATATCAATAATCATGAATATGTATGTCTCCAACTGCAAACAACATTAGTAATTCCTCTAATATTCGGAGTTCGAGTAAATTTTTCTTATTCGGTTTTGCAGTAAATCCTTTGAATCACATATCTGATCATTACCTCGATTCATTATAATTCTTACTTTTTCAAATAAAGGCGCACAAGATATGGGGGCTTCTGACAATAAAATATAAAGGTTTAATCACGTCTTACCTATGGTTTTCCATTTAACTACCTTAATTTTTTTATTGCAGAATTTGGGATGAAGTCTTCTTGTTGTTGTTGTTGCAATAAGCTTCAATAAAGTGCTTCATTTATCGGAATTTTAGTAAAATTACTCCCTTAAAACTAAAGAGAGTTTACTGTAATAAAAATCTTTTAAGGCAGTTTAGTGGAAAACCAGCAACAGTTAAGGTAGTGTTTATGTAATATACTCAAATGTAAATTGCCAACCCCTTTAAATGCTTTTGAAGTTATGAAAGATGCTTAAGGCATGTAGATCCACTGTTCAGTGATGTTTCTGACTGAAAATGATAAATTATGAAGGAAAATTGGATCAATTGGGCTTGGACAGGTAATCATCTAAAATAATGAAACCTCATTCTAATGATTTATGCTAAAGAGAATTCAAAGGATTCAATATTAGATTTGAGATTGTAAATTTTGTGATAAAGGTGGTGCCATCTGTCTGATATAGATCAACTCCTTACAAACTGATGCACTTCAACAGCTTTCGATGGAATTTTGGTCCCCAATCTAAATTACAATTGCATCTAGTTCAAATCTATGTAGCTAAACCATGTTTTATTTGATTGAGTCCAGTCAACGCAAGAATAGGCTGAAACAAAACCTGTCAAATTCAAATGGTTAAACTTGACAAAACTAGTGTCTGACTAGGCCATGTCACACATCATTGCGAATGAATTTGAAGTTTTGAACTAGCTAAACTTAAGCAGACTGATTAATTACATCATAAAAACTTTATTCTTCTACTAGTCCTTTACAGCGGGGGGATAGTTGTTAATTTGAACTGCTTATGTTCATTCTAAAGAAATTCACTTCCAGTGCTAAATTATTACAAGCATACTTGCAGGCTTACAGCAACCGTGTCAGTAAACTCTTGAAGTAGGAAAGTAGTCAGATATCCTTTAAATTCTTCGTTCTCAAACTATATTGTCAAGAAATATATTTTCTGTAATTTTGTTGAAGTTCTTAATTTTTATGATAATGGTAGAGGAATTTTATATATGTGTTTTGATTTATCCACATTTCAGGTCAATGCTTCAGATGTCATTATTTTGGAGGGAATATTAGTTTTCCATGATCCGCGTGTCCGTGACTTGATGGACATGAAGATTTTTGTGGACACAGGTCCCTTTCTTCCCTTTGTCTTTACTGTTCATTTCATGTATTACCGAAAGCCATAACATTTTAGACGTCTATGCCAAGCTACCTTTTCCCTCAAGGTGATCAAGATTATTATTCTGTGCTGAAGCCGCAAAATGTACTTGAGTAAACAAATTAAAAATTTTAGCCATAAATATGCAATCTCTAAATATTACATATAGACTCTTCACTCTATTTTTCTAAGCTGTTTCAAAGTATAACATTCTGTGTCACGTTATTTGCCAAAGGGAATGGGTGTCCATATATGTTGTTCGTTGATCTTTGAACATACTTTCCTTATAAGAAAGGGGCCTGCGTTTTACAGTGAATTCTTGTCCTGTCCTGCTGCAATTTTTTTTTTCCCCAACCCATAGGATTTAAATAAATGAGTAGGAAGACATAGGAATTGTCCATTTGCTCTTCTTTGCTTGCCTTCTATTGTGTCAGCCAGGCCAAGAACAAAGTCAGATAGATGGTCTTAGACTCCTAATTTATATGAATGTGTGCATGTCGGTGCACCTGTGTGTGTGTGTGCACGTTTGCATCTTGTATGCATTTTTGCATCGTGCGAGTGTCTTGTGGCATGTGCCTCTGCATGTTGCGTGTGTGTGGGCATGCACATGTGTGTGCGCCTGTGCAAGGGCACTATTTATTTAATACATGGTCCTCAAGTCTCAACTTTACTTGAATCCATTACCGTCCCAACCAACATATGGGGTTTCTGTGGCCACATCACTCTCATCAAATGCCCACAATTCTTAGATCCTAACCGGTTAAAACATTTAATAACTTGTATGCATAATAAGTAGCTGAAGTTTTGACATTCGGTTGCATTACTTTGGGTTCTACCCCACAAAACGTCAAATTTCACCTATTAGATCCCACATATTTCTGGAACTTGTGTTAGCAACTACTATGAAACCATAACTCTTGATATCAGTTGTTCAATTTTAAGATATGTTCAGAGCAGGGTGGATAGCAGCATATTTCTTGTTTCTAGATGCCATCATTAAGAATTGAAGGTCAAGTGTTTCAAAATATGTAGCTCGGTGTTGGAAAAAAAAAGGAATATTCGTCCGAATATTCAGATTCGGTGACAAAATGAACAAACTCTGCAATATTCGGTCGAATATGCGGTCAAACCTAATATTCGCCGCACAAACCGCATACTCGGACGAATAACGCGAATATTTGGCCGAATTGGTCCATTAGGCCCAATACAACAAAACCCACAACTAAAAAAAACAAATGTGAGATGCACGACTTAATTAAAAAACAAGTGGGACCTACACTTATTATTTCACACTCGCTCCTCATTTCTCTCTCCTCGTTCTTTTTTTTTGAACCCATATTCTTCCAATTTAGTTCGGACGCCCCACCGGTATATTAGTTTTCTTTTTCTTCATTTTTTTTGAATTTTTATATGTAATACTTTATACTTATATGAAAATATTGATGGTCGCATAATCCGAATAAACCGAATATTCACCAAATAAACCAAATAGGCGAATATTCTTTATATGCTGGCCAACCGAACAAACTATGAATCTGTTCTTTACAACATTGATGCAGCTCGTAACCGGTATTAATATTGTCGGTTATTTATATGAACAAACTTTCTTCTAATTTCTCTTCTAAAAAAACTTCCAATTTATGGAATTTATTCAGGTCATCGAGTTTGTGTTACTGTTGGACATGCAATAATACATTGAAGAGCTACTAATCACTTAGTTCTATGTCTGAGATGGTGGTAACTTGACCTGCCAATAGGAATGCTGCCTCTATAATTTCGTTCTCTCTTTTACACCAGGAGCCGTGTATTATATTTTTAATTCTGCATGTGGAATAAAGGGCCATGTAGTGTTTGGTAAGAAAATGGTAAGGTGGAGGAGCATTTTCATAATTTGTGTAATGAGACCATATAGGAGAAATCGATGTACAATTTAATAAATTTTATATATTTCGGAAAATTACTATTTTTTTATTACGGTTCAAGAAAATATGAAATGAGGGTTATAGGACATGATAATTTGAGGTATCGAAATGTTTGATAGACACATGTATATTGTCAATTATCACTGTACATGATTATTTTATAGAGTCGAAGTAAGACAATACCTATAGAGAATCATTTTGGTCCTGATTATGAGAGTAAAAGAGGAATGTTGTTCAAACTAATTAGTCGCAACATGATTTTCTTAAACCATGAGTAAACAAGTAGAAAACCTAGAAATGCTAGAAAACAAACTTGCTTTTATTTCAGTATACTTCACTCTATATTCTATTTGCTTAGTAAAAGGATAAATTAAACGATTAAAAAGAAGAAACATGATCTTCATATTGTTTTCAACGAATTAAGAAAAAAACACTTTTGATAGCCCTTAGGGTTGCAGACCAAAGCCAACATGGAGTGTGGTGAAAGGAAAAAGATATGTTTCTAATTTAGGAGAAGATGGCCCTTAACAAAGCTTAAAGAAGAGAAGCGTTCGAAGAGTCAGCATGAAATTTTTGTTAAATGATTGTTTTTTGTTCTTTAAGAAATCATTGGTGAATTTGCATAGCAAATATTTCTGTACAAGATCTTTAAAATTAGGCAATGTGTATACATGTTAATATCTAGACTCTAGGGGTGCAAAAATCATGAGTGGTTTTTCCTGTTTTGAGAAGTTCCTCAATATTCTGTTGTTGAATTAAATTAATTCTTAAGAAGAGTTTCCATCTTACATTAATATAGAAAAAACATAAATAGCCTTTTGAGCTTATATAGTATTTTACAGTCTTGGACATCATGTCTAGCTTTCGTTGGTTACACCTATATATGCTCTCTAGTGTCTCTACTCACTTAAGTTTTTTCCCTTTTAATTTGTTTTTAGATGCTGATGTTCGGCTCGTTCGAAGAATAAGACGTGATACAGTTGAGAGAGGTAGAGATGTTAACTCAGTGCTTGAACAGGTTAGTGAAGTCGTTGTAAGTTTGATTAAAGTTTGTAATATTGCATAGGGTTTTACTTTATTTGGAGTCTTAAGTTGTGTGACATAGGTACCGACAAACTTTGAATTACTACATAAATCTCCGAGCAATTTTGTTGATAGATTAGCCATCACTTTGATCCTAAGACCAAATTTTTATCCCATAATCTTTGAGAAAAATTTATTCGGGCAAACTTAGTAATACTTGAATGTATTTTTATTTTTTAAAACGATCAATCGTAATCATAAGAAAAGGTTGAAGAAGAACTAAGCAGATGCCCAGATGTTAGCTTTTAGGAACGCCTTAAAACCTTAGAAGCATTTATAGTAGAATAAACAAATTTGGACCTTTGAAAATATAATCCTTAAACAAGCTATAATTTTTCTCGCTTATTAATACAACTTAGGTATAGCATCATTGTGGCCTAGCTTACAACTTAGGTATTCCATTTTTATCTGTATTCTTTAAGAATCTGTGTAAATCAAGCAAACTTGTACACATTTCTGTTTTTATATGTAAACAACTTTTTTCAGTTTTTATATTCAACAAGATTAGCAGCAGTGAAGTTTTGTTGTTTCAGAAGTTTTATTATTATTTGTGTTTGAGGCTTCATCTTGAAGTAGACCTTTTGGGGTTCTTAAGTTATTGGTGCAATATGACACACTGTTTTGTTAAGAATAATCATTAGTTTTGCCACTTTGTATGGAACCTTTGTCTCTTAAAAATTACTGTTCTGTACATATTTTTGGCTGAAAATACTGGTCACGCATAAGCTGATTTGCAACTCTCTTGCTGAACTGCACAGTATGGACGGTTTGTCAAGCCTGCTTTTGATGATTTTGTTCTTCCCTCTAAGAAATATGCTGATGTGATCATACCACGCGGAGGTGATAACCATGTTGCAATTGATTTAATTGTACAACACATCCGTACAAAGCTTGGACAGCATGACATATGCAAAATCTACCCTAATGTATATGTCATTCAAACGACTTTCCAGGTAAGTGTCTATGCTTCTGGCGTTTTTATGTTGCTTTGCTATGTCTTCCATATTTTCTCATATATAATTATAGAGTTACCTTTTATTGTACCAATGCTTCTAATATCCTGTCTGAACAGATAAGAGGCATGCATACGCTTATTCGTGACCGGGAGATAACAACCCCTGATTTTGTCTTCTATTCTGATCGTCTTATTCGGCTGGTAAACTGTTCCTTGTGCTTCCATCCCAAATGATTAATAGTATAAATAAAAGCTTGTGAATGTTTGTTATTGTATAAAGACTAGTGAATGCTTTCTAACATAATAGTGGCATGCCAGGTTGTGGAGCACGGCCTTGGTCACTTTCCATTCACTGAGAAACAGGTTTTCACTCCGACAGGTATTGTAAAGAATTGATTCAAGACATGCTGTGGATGATTAAGATCATTCAGCTTATATTAGACATGTGTTCCCGACATTTTTATTCGATATGTTTCATGTGCTTCATGTCATAGATTGCCTTAAATTCGTCTTATATGTATCCAGGATGTACATTATACCTGTAAGCTATAACAGATTGGCCGATCTTGCTGATTGTGAATCAATGATGTGTTACAACTATCGTGGAATTAAACTTATGAGCCATACAATGAAACTATGGGAGAGAGTGATCGAACATAGATTGAGAAAAGAAACATCCATATCTAAAAATAAAATTGGTTTTGTGTCGGGGAGGTCTATTATGGAAGCGATATATTTATTAAGGGGATTAATGGAGAAATAGAGAGAGAAGAAGAGAGATCTACATATGGCTTTTATTGACTTAGAAAAGGCTTATGATTGGATCTTCGTACCAAAAGAAATAGCAGTCCGTAACCTTTCCATGGGTAATCTTGTGGATATTAACAACTATGGAATGCTATTTTGCGGATGCTAAGTAGATTATCTATGTTGTCTTTACTGGATATTTACTTGAGCTATTGTTACTTTTATAATTCTTATTATTGTTGATTTTATTTCTGTAGCATTGTTGCTATATTTTGCAGTATTGTGTTGTGTTCTTGGTTGCTATTCATGATATTTCTTCTGTTTACTATATAAATACATGATAAAAACATTAAAAATGTGTTAAAATTAAATTTGTAAAAATACATTTCTTCTGCGCCTCGCTTCATATAGGTGATTGCCTCTCCTTGTGGCTCTCGCCTCCAGCGATTAAAAAGAGGCAAAAAAAGCGGTGCGGCCAAAGAGCCTGGGCGCATAGGCGCCGCCATCTAGGCGTTCAGGCGGTCGCTCAGGCTGTATTGACATCAATTTAGGTGTATTTTGAGTTAATTTTGATGGTTTCTTAAACTCATTTGTTAAACATTGATTCTAATTTAATTGTTAATTACTTTGATTTCTTTTTTACTTGTAAAAGCGGCCTAAATAAGCATTTTCAAAGGTCTTAACAATTAAATGCAAACTGTCAATGAAGTAAATTCCACCAATTTTTCAAAGATCCAAAAAAATTTAACTAAATAATTAATTAATTATCTAAGCTAAATCTATTCAAGTTTAAGTCCAAAAAAATAAGGAAAAAAAGAAAAGGCAAAATAAACCATGGTCGTCAAAAGCTCGAAGCTTGAAAGAGCAGTCGAAACTCAAAAACAGTGTTGGCATAGTTGAAGCCTGAAGTCGAAGGTGAGTTCGAAGTTGAAAATCGAAGGTGAAAACAAGATTGAAGTCTGAAGTGGAGATCTTGGTTCAAGTTCGATTTGGAGAATTTCGAAACCGACGACAAGTTCTAGCCTTCATGGCCTCTCGAAATTGGTGGTGGAAGGCCCTCATGGTGGCTCTCAGCGTTTAACGGTGCTAAAACAACTCCAATTTATTATATATTACAGTCCAATTAATAAATAAAGAGAGTATACCCACAACAATGCAAGCTTAAGTATAATTCTCGACTAAGCAGTCTAATGCAGCGTGGTGCAGCTCTTCTACTCGTTTAGGCAGCCGCATAGGTACCTAGGCGGCCGCCTTTTAAAAAACTGCTCACCTCATGTGCAACAAGCACCTTGCGTCTCAGATCTAAGAAGTATCTGGCGCAAGCACCTTGTGCCTTGAAAATATTGTTATCAACACAGCCCACATAGTAATCCAGTTCCATTAACTTTTTTACAAATGATCATTGAACCGTTTGGCCTAAATGAAAGAACTAGCATCCGGTTTGTAGTGTGAACACATTGTTGCTGCATTGTCCTCATAACTTCTCCAAGAACTTTGTAGTGCTATTGTAATATTGTACAAAGTTAAATGTTTCCACATTGTTTGCTATGGTATGAAAATACATCTCTACTATTATAATGCCAAAGGAAGGGGGTTAGTTACTTCCCTTGAAATTAAGACTCCAATTTTATGCCACATAGGATTTGCTTATGTGTCAAAATATTATTAAACTACCACATTAAATGTTAAAAGAAGAAAATAAAAACGTTATAACTAAATTCTCCATGATAGAAACTACATCCCCTTTTGTGGGCAATTATCTTTATCTCTAAAATTAATCATATCATTTTAAAATTAAGAAACTTTAATGCTTAATTATTTTGAAACTATCTCACACATTCTAATTTCTATAATGACATTTATAATTTATTTTCAGACTACATGCATCGCACATGCAAAATTACTAGTATGTATTAACTAAAAAGAAAAACAACCTAGGCTCTTTCCAGGCGATGCCTAGGTTTCTAGGCACTAGCCAGCAACCCCATCAGCATGCACTGCCTAGCGTTTTCAGAACCTTGGATGCTTATTATGCTGTATATGAAGCAAAGGTAGGTAGTTAGATCTTCAGTGGAGGTTTTAGGAAGCCCAGAGAAAAGGTATAGAGATATTTACCATCATAGATGGCTGTACTTTATTTTGAAATAAAATCTGTTTATATATCCCAATTAGAAAAATATAACTGGGATTTCCCTTCCACCACAACTAATTTGCTTATATAGTCATCATATCGATTTCCCCATCTTTGTTTGCATATAGCTGCCAATGTGATAGTTGACTTGGACGAACAAATTAATTTGAATTTTTGTTTGCAAATAAAATTAGCATGACCTTATTCTATTTAAGTATATCACAACCCGCATTACCTTTTCCCCTTTCTCCCTATTCTTCTTTTCTATAGATTCCTCTGATTGGTAAAATGTAGCCTTCATAATATTACTGTAATTTTTGGTATGTGATTTTTGTTGCTTATTTTGAGTTCATCTTCCTTTCAGGCTCTGTGTACACAGGAGTTGACTTTTGCAAGAAACTATGTGGAGTATCTATTATCCGAAGGTGAGCCATGAATCAGGTATTAATTTGTTTTGTCAAGTAATAATTGCGACATGCAATATCTTCATTGAAGAAACATAATGTCAATCATTCTAGAAGTCATCTGCTGACTTTGTATAATAAGCTTCTGTGTGTAGTTCTGTACCTTATCATTTACATTTTAATTTGATACACAACCAATTACAATGGAGAACGGCCTCTATTATTTATGGTAGGCCTATGATGGGTAGGAGATCTGGCTTAGTTAGAAAGATGTTATGAAATGTTTCATGTGAAGCTCAAGTGCTGATAGATGCTCATCCTTATGGTTGGTGATGATGTCTAGAGTCATAAATGATTGGTCTTCAGGTAATTGATTGTTGAATTTTACATTTGCACGTCACGGGAGCAACAAATCTATCTTCTGGAGAAGCTAGGAGTAGGGCGCGCAGTGGAGCCAAGGATCCACAATAATTGTGGTTTCCTTGTTTTTGTTGAAGCAGAACTACTCAATACCAGTCGGCCAATTTGGGGTAAATATTATTCTAGTGTTACATACAAGAAATTTACTGGTTATGTACAATACTTCGAGTCAGAATTAACAAAGGAAGCCATCACGGCATTTAGCTAAACCAAAAGGCATGCCTGCCGAGTCCAGTCAGGGGTAAAACATGCTTTGCGCAAGTCGATTGCATGATCAAAGTTTTTTTTTTTTATTTTTTTCAATCCTCATGCAAAATCAGCTGATCTTATAGTGTCTAGCATTGCATTTAGTGTAAGAGCACACAGTCAGTCAGGATAACCATTCTTAAAGACTGCAGTAGTCTCATGACATTTCTTTTTATAGCGTAGTCTTTAAACTAGTTTGGGTATTGCTTACCGGAAAAAGGTTCTTACATTAAAATAGTATTATTCTGCCAATGTTATTGCAGAATGGAGCAAATTTCTTATTTAATAGTTTAGGAAACCCCAAAACAATGATTAATTCTAATTGCTTCGGAACCAAGATGGTTATTCCCAACTTATTTCAAAATAATTTCTTCAGAGTTAGGTTAATTTCTTTCACGCAACTTAGATTCTCCGAAGATCTAGGTTAATTGTATTCACCAAATAGAGATGACTTATTCCTGATGCACTCTTTCAGATTAATTAGCTTTAACAGTTTTTGTTTCAGCTTTTCCCTGTATGGATTCTCTGTGAGGAATTTTCTGTACTTTTTATGTTGATGCAGATTTATTTATAGGTGACCAAGTGGTCTTTTATAGCACATGCTATGGAAGCACCCAAAGCATCTGACATAAGGATGAAATCCTTCTGAAATTATTAGGGGATTTTATGGAGCTTGCTTTAGCAAATACTTTCTTGATAAATTTCTGTCCTCAACCTCCTCTTGAATTAGAATTCTGAGCACACATCATGGATCATCAAGAAGGACCAATGACAAAACTACTCATTGGATACTAAGATATACGATATTATCTTCGTGAATTAATCTACTAGATGATTGGCACGGTAGATTTTCCACTGCGATGAGCTCAGAGACTTTAAATCGATCATCTAATTCAGAACTTAATTCTTATGTAGTTCCATGTTGTACTTTACCGCATCTCTTTGATTCTCTTTTTTATTAATTTATTTTTTCCTTTTTGTTTTTTTTTTGGTTGGGGGGGCATATTCTTCTATCCTATTTCTTTACAATGCATAGCCTTTTCATCTAAACCTACAAGAGCATCAGGATATATGCCTTACATGGTTTGCCAATTATGGTTAAATTCTAACACCCTTTTCTTTGTGGATTGTTACAGTGGTGAAAGCATGGAAAACGCGCTACGGGCATGTTGTAAAGGAATAAAAATTGGAAAAATTCTCATTCACCGTGATGGAGATAATGGTAAACAGGTGAGTATTCTGATAATTATAGACACATTTACTTGAAGAAAAAGATTGTACATTCGGTAATGTGATTTTTGGTTGTACTTCTGTTTGAATCAGCTTATATATGAGAAGCTCCCCAACGATATCTCCGAGCGGCATGTTTTACTTCTTGACCCTGTTCTTGCTACCGGTTAGAATTTTTTATCTCATGATATCAAACTAAGAAATGAGTACTATTAAAGGATATTCCATTCATCTTTTTTTGGCATATACCTTCTTGTGGGTGATAGAGCAGAATGGAAAAGAAGGATCCGTATAGCTGACCCCAAAAATTTGGGATGAAGGCTTGTTGTTGTTGACCTTACCGTGAGTCCCCCTGTTTCTTTATATGCATATTGTGTGTGTCATATGGAAACAAGTGGGAGTGGGAGGGAAAATCATGTAAGAATATAGAAAATACATTCCATCATCCCTCACCTCAACTTGGGAGTTTTGGTGCCGTGGCAGAGACATTTAATATGATATGAGAGCAACTCAGATTCAATTCCCACTGTGCACGTTATTAAAACTGGTAATTATAGAAATATTGCTGCGCTCATGTCCAGCTTTCAGCCCATAAAATAGCGCTCCACCTGCAGGGGCATGCTAGAATTTAGAAAATATATTGCGTCAACCCTCCACTACTTTGGAGTTTTGTGCAGTGGCACTGACTTTTAATATATCAATGACTCCATGCATCTCAAGTGCTCATATATAGATCAAGTTTGTTGTGCTAAAAACTTCTGGCATCTTTAGACAATCTATTATCTATTTTGCTAATAGAAGTGAAAATGAAGGATGAAGTTTTCAATAATTTCTGTGGTGCCTTCAATCTAATGATTAATTTTGAACTGTAAATCAATTGGGTAACTGTTTTGACTCAATAAGTTGACAGTCAAGTAATGCGGATTAGAGGTAGTTTTAGAAAAAGTTGTGTGAAATATTCTGCCCAGACTTGCATTTTTTTTTAAATTTCCAGTTTTACCATCATCAATATTTGGTTTCCATTCTTTCTCTGGAATCTTAAATGTTATGTTTAGGATAAATTTGGAATGCTTGGACTTTGAAAAGGAAAAAAACCAAGCAAGACCTATAGAGATAGTTTAAATATGTTGTCTTTGATATGTGTCATATAGAAGTAAATACAAATGTTTATTAAAAAAGTTATATACCGTCATGGAAGCAAAGCATTAACTTTTCATAGAGATATTTATGGAGTTGTGATCCATTGAACCTGCACATATACAAGTACTTCACCACTCCCGTGCACCTGTAGTAGATGTGTGAAGGAGAAAGAAATTATGTACTAGTATTTTGCATGTGCGATGCACATGAATGTATAGTTAATATTATGTTGTTTAAATAAATATTATGTCATCAAATATGAAAGTTTGAGTATAAAGTTTCTAGATGTACCTCTAGAAATTTGATAAAAGATGGCATAGGATTGACTAGAAGAATTGGCTTTTTCTTGTGGCGTTTAATTAATCGAAAATTACCTATGGCAGAGTTTTTGGAGTGATGACTGGAAACTTTTTCTTTTGTCGCTATCCAACGAGCTCCCATGTGTCAGCATACGTTGTCTTCAAGAGGAATTACACAAGGGAGGAGGTCATAGGTGGAAAAAACGACAAAAATCGGGGATTGCGATAGCAACGTGGATATGGTAGAAGTTACGATCAGAAATCAGAATGAATAGTAATAATGAGGAAAGGACACTGGGTTTGGTCTTGAAGAGTATACAAACACAAGCGACGAAAATGAGATGGCTCATTCATGAGAATTGGGGCGGTGTTTATTCAAATTGTAGCTTGTAGGATTACAAGGCTACAGGGATGCAACATGGAAAAAAATACCAAAATATTTAACCAGGTTGATGATGTGGATAACTTAATATAAATAATAGTTTGGAGGACGTTTCTTATATCTTAAATTCTATTATAAAAAAAGAGAGCACAGCAATTGAATACCTTAGCTGCATCCTTTGACATTTTATTAGTAATTAACCATGTCAAATAAATTAATAATCCATTAATAAACCTAACACTCGGACCACAATAATAAATTAGTGAATCCAATATCAAGGTTTAAAATCTTGGTGGCAATCTCGGTATTGGAACTTGAATTGTCATTTTTGGGATCGGAATCGGCCATCTCGGATTGGGATCGGCTGAGATTGTAAACCATGATATATAAGTGAGATATATGCAAGATCGGCATACTATTTTGCATGGATATCAGCCGTTCATTTCACTCTCTCCAACAAACACAGTATCCATTGGTAAATCGTTGATCCGGCGTGGTTCTGCACATTTTGTATCTTTATATCTTGCTACTCGAGGTTCCCCAACTATGAGTACTCTTTCAGGTGCCTTCTCTAAGCATGAGTGCTTGCACTGCAATCTCCCAGTGAACAGTGCTAGAATCTGCCATGAATCGGCTAACAAAGCTAACTGGATAAGTAATACCATGTCGTGTTTGGTTGCATTTTCCTTTATTAGGTCTTTTATGTTGCCTTTGTGAACTACATTTTGACTGCTGTAATTGCTAACCATATTTTCTCCTCTGAATTATCATAATGCCTTTGCTAGATTAAAATTATCATCAATGTTCTTTATCATCTTGTAGACTTTTGGTTACAGCTTTTTGCAATCATTTCTGTGGTAACTTGCTGTGTATTTGATACTAATGGTCTGGTGCTTTTATTACCAGGTAACTCTGCAAACCAGGCTATAGAACTTCTGATTAAGAAGGGAGTTCCGGAGAATCGTATAATCTTCCTCAACCTTATCTCTGTGAGCTTAATCACTCTGTAGAATTATGCCAAGACTAGTATTATTGCATTATTAGCATTAGGAATTGTTATGATATATTGCTGATTCAGGCACCTGAGGGGATTCACTGTGTTTGCAAACGCTTCCCATCCCTGAAAATTGTGACCTCAGAGATTGATGCGGCGTTGAACGAGGAGTTCCGTGTCATTCCGGGGCTGGGAGAGTTTGGTGATCGCTATTTTGGCACCGACAACTAAGTGAGGATGTAGCTATGGTCGGTCGGTTGGTTGGGGGGTTGGAATTGAAATAAACTGAGTAATATATCAGTTCGCAGTTGATATTTAGAAACAGGAAAAATTATAGCAGTTTTATTTTAATTTCAAGTGTCTATTGATGTGGTAGAATGAGCATGAAATATCAAGTGTTATTTTGGATGGAATGAACTGACAAAGTATTTATATCGAGCTGTTAATCCTTTTATAAATATTATTTTCTGTCGAATCTCATTAGTCATGATCAACAGGAGAGGTGCCAAAACAGAATTTTGACTGGATTTTTTCCGTACTTTGCGAAGACCTATTTGGTTTGCCACAGAGGAAAATGCATTATTTGTTATGTGCTACAATATATAACCAGCTGAAGTTCATTACAAATGCAGCATCCGTCTTTGATTGATTTTTCTATTTTGTTTCAAAAATTAATGGTGTATTTTTGGTATATGGTATTTGGAAACTTGTATATTTATAAATTTCATATGCAAAATTTTAAAATTTTCTAAATGGCTTTGAAATCATAAAAAGGAAAACTCTTTTATGGCCTTTTTGTGAAGGAATATTTGCCAACAAAGGAAAAGACTGTAAACTGTTTATTCGAATGACCGAGAAATGGCCTATTTCAGCTATTTCAGGGTTTTTGAATTAGGCTAGCTTAGAATCTTAAATTTTATATTTTTTCTATTCCGTCTACTTTTTGTCTAGATGAATCACTTTGTAATATTTGAATAATGAGAATATATATATATATATATATATATATATATATATATATATGGCTAAATGGCAAATATCCCTAACATTTATCCCGATAGTAGGAATTATCCCTGACTTTGTAAAATCAACATTTTGCCCTCTCCTCCAAACTTTAAATGTTTTCCAAAATGCCCTTTATATAAATATTCAATTAAAAAAAAATCTCTCTTTCTTATATATCCTCATTATTTTTCGTTATTACCCACACTTTTCAAACTACTTTAAGTTTTTTTAAATACCCCCAAAGTTATTAAGTGACCGTTAAGTTTAATTTTTTTATTTTCAAATACCAACTTTACTCTCATAATCTTCTTCATCACATACTTACGAAACCCCACCTTTATTTTCTTTCTTTTCACCCCTTAGTCTCATTCATTCTAATTCTCTTCTCTTCTTCTTTGTTCTCATTAACTCTTTATTTCTTCTCCTCTTTTCGACTCTTCTATTTACTTCCAAATTAAGAATTAAGCAACCCTAATATAAAATAACCCAAATTTTAGAAAATTCTAACCGAAAGAAATCTAGAATTATGCAAATCCTAACATAAAATAACCAAATCAATAACACTTATAAAATAGAACATCTAAATCAATCAAGCTTATAAGAAAACCAACTGGGTTAAGCAATTTTTGATTTTGGAATTTGGAAACACTTAAGGAATAAGAAAGGATTGTGAGTAAATCTACATTTTTTTTTTCTGATTTCTGTCAAAATTAACCATCATTTAATGATGTTGTATGTAAAAAAAAAAATTAAGAATTTTTGAAGGTGATATTGAAGAATTGTCGGGTACATCAAATCTGCATAGAATTTTAGAGGGTATTTCAAAAAAACACTTGAAATAAGTATTTTAATTCAATATTAAAATGAAGGGTATTTTGAAAATTAATTAAAGTTGAGGGAGCAAAGTGACGGTTTTAGAAAGTCATGGGCATTTTTTGCTATTGGGATAAATGTAAGGTGTATTTACTGGCATTTAACCTATATAAATTTTGGGGATCATGTATATGAAAAGAAAATCCTTTATTTAAATATTTTATCAGGGTATCATTTGCAAACTGAGTAAACCCGGAGGTGGTATCAGTAAAAAAACACTAGCCGCATGTTATCCATCGTCTCACAGGGGGGCTATTCCTCCCTCGCATGGCTCTATCATTTCGCCCTCCGGCTACGGTCACCGCCCGCGTCGCTTCCCGTCGCCGCCCGCCTTCGTCGTCTCCGCCCCTCACCCTGCCACGTCAGCGGGACCAAAACCCTAGCAACCTCCAATGCGACCACTTCAGCTCGTAATGAATCAATTGATTTTTCTCTCTATTTCATTTGATTTCCCCCAATTTATTACCCAGTTATTTATATGATTTTCCCACTCATTTTGCCTTTTTCCCCAGGTGCTCAGGGTGCTCGCACGAGCTGAATTTGGACCGCCCGCACGTGCTGCAGGAGGCGGGGAAGTTCTTCAAGGACCTTGGCGTCGATGATTTCTCTTTCGACTCCTCTAATTTGGTGATTACAACTTTTACTTTATTTTAAAATATATTTTCGGTTAATATATTTGTTTGCTTCTTTGTATCTGTAAATTTTGAATTGTTACGGAATTTTTAAGTTCAACTCTTACATGCAAAATTAGCAATAAAAGATTTGAATTTTAGACTTTGAAGTTAAATTTGCAGTTACCAGCATCATCTTCTTTTAACTTAAAAAACTTTCAAATTACCATTTTAAGTGGCTTTTTATGCTACTACTATGTCCCTGGCATCTAATATTATCAGAAAAGGGATATTAATCATAACTATATTCATGCTGGCATTAATTTAGAAACAATATTAGAAGATAGGTTAAGAATGATCATAAATCAAGAGGCTCCTTGTTTTCATTCTTAATCTTGAAAAGAAGGGGGGGGGGGGGGGTAGAATGATGCTGTAGGCTTCGTCTGGTGCTCCCATTGAATTCATCTTCAGACCATAATGGGATTTGACTGTCTAATTAGATGGAAATTGGTCGTCCTCTTTTCTCTCATGCATTCGTGTGAATTCACTTAAAAAATTACATGGGCAAGGGATGAGGCCCCAAGTATCTGGGCTTATAGAGCATCAATAGGGGAACGTTTGAAACATTTAACCTGCAATATGGCTATATGTAACGATCTGCTTGCGTATAGGAGTATGCATGTACTGGAAAAAAGGCATAATAGTGGCGTAACAGTTTGATTATATCGATTCAGACCTGCAATAAAAATTGGCGTGCCTTAACGTCTTTCATAAAAATTGCTGAACAGTGAGGTGGAATGATCACATGATCTTGATATAATGATATTTTGTTTTTGGAATTTCCCAGAAATATCATGGAGTCCCCGAGTTTCCTGAAACATAAAAAAATTAAAAAAAATTAAAAAAAAATGTGAATGTGAGAATGGCTATAAACAACTAGTATGTTCTTTAATGGAGAACATATTTAACTGTTCCTTAAAATGTCAATCCTCATTATTGAGAAGAACAAGGTCTTAATCAGTAAAGACACAGTTACATGAAAAAGAATGAACAATTCTTGTTTTCTTGCAAGAGATTTAGCATATGCCCTTAATTTTACATTGATATGCCTATAGTAGCCCTAGACTTCCGAAGAATAGAAAGTATTCAATCAAAGCCTTATATTAGTTAGTTTTTTGGAATCTGCCTTCTTGCATTCTGTTTGGTTTCCTTTCTTTCTTTTTCACTCCTGGAACTTTTTTGTGTTGATCTGTCTTTTGTTTTCAATTTCAGATGCAATTGTCTAATCGTCTCTTGGATAAAAAGACAACACGCTTAGTTTTTTTCTTCTTTTATGTTTAGCAGTCATTACTTCACGTTTTTTACATGTTGATGTTAAGATTTTGAAATCTGATGTTTTAGTGGGAATGGAGATGTCGAGCAAAGCTGGCTGTCCGTGGAACCCCTGAAAGCCCATTGATTGGATTGTATCAAGAGGGAACACATAATGTTGTTGATATTCCCCTATGTAGAGGTAAGCAATCTCTTGCCATTTAAAATTATAACTTCCAGAGTTATTAATGGGTTTTTGGTAAAGTATAACATATAGAAACGAACTTAATGTCCTTTCCATCAAACTCTGGTTGGATTTTATTTCGGCATTAGCTATTATCCATACTAATCCTTTGAAAGTAGAAATGTCATCATTACCAATAATTTTATGTTAAATTTAGGAAGCATGGGTGATGGCTCATCCTGAGCATATAGATCAGCATTTTTTCCTTAATGAAATTTCTTGACTACTCTTGACCTGCCTTTAATTTTTGTTATGGTCGTATAATTTTCAAACACTGGTTTTGTGGCACATGCCAAATATTAAATTTGGAAAATGATTTTGCATAGACCAAGAAGACCTTAATACAGCAAAGGCTGTAATGTTGTTTTCAATGCAAATTTATTACTTCTGAAGAGGTTGTCTTGTTTATATACCATCCAGCAGATGGTGTAGGGGTGGGGGTCGGAGCGGTTTAGAATGACAGTGTCACCCATTCTAATCGACAAACAAGGGCGCACATGGACCGATATGGACAAAGTGGTTCATGGCCTTGCCTATCATATTTTCAAATTTTCTGCTCATCCAAATTTCCTTTGTTTCGAGATAATATCAAAGGGATTAACTTACCCCACCCAATCCTGCAAAGACAAGTTACTTTGGAGAAATAATATAGAAAACTATAATATAGTACACCACTAGAAATATAAAGATAGCTCAATTAACTAGTAAGAGAAAGTAAGAAGAATTACCACAAAGGAAAAGAGCACTTGGAGAGGAGACAGCAATTAAGATTTTTAAGTTAAATAATAAAGCTGGAGTCTGTCTTTACATTATATGTTGTCAAGCTGTAACTAGAGTTCCAAACTTTTGCTGCATATATATTTATCTGTGTAGCATTCCTGTGCAGCTCATCACCCTAACATCAATGCCGCAGTTAACCTCCTAAAACAAGGCATGATCTTGACTTACGCCTATCTGTATATATAGAATAATCCTTTCCCTTTTGTTGAAGGTGGATTTGATTAGGTTTACTTATATGTATATCTCATTTTCTTAGGCATTTCTACATTGAATGTCCAACCATTCGATGAAGATTCAGGAACTGGTGAACTGCGATACATACAGGTCAGTGGTATATTTATTGTAGTGCATTTGGTATTGTAGTGCATTTGGTATTTGCATTTACTGATTTACACTAGATATACCTTGATATTACTTTTTGCATTCTGGGACTGATGATGCTCAATATTGGCGATCCCCAAGATCAGGGCACGTGGCAGATGGCGTGTTCCAGAACTCAGATGAAAGGGCCCACAGAGGCCGACCAGGCCACCCCTGTACCCGACCTGCAAGCACAAGCTAGCCCTCCTCGGGGCCCTGCAAATTGGCCTCCTCGACCTCTCAGCTCGTCCCGAGCTGCCACAAGACCAAGACTCCTCGGCCTTCTCGCTCGTCCCCGAGCCCCCCGGCCGAGGCCGTCTCCCTCGGTCCTCCGACCAACTCCACCGTTCACAGGCGTAACCGCCGTTCCGCAAATCTCGCCATGCGCAGATTCTCCGCCAGCAACATCCCACATTCCACGCCTTCACGATCCCCATTAATGGGCGATCCGCTTTTTACGCGGGCGTGACGTCGGGAGCGTAACTGCCGGTGAGATTCTCGCGCCTGCTGCTGCGTATCGCCACCGCTATATAAACCCCGATCACAGAGGGGTCAAGTAAGCCATTTTTTTACTCCACTTAGCCGTTACGCTGCTCGGATCTAGTACTAACTTGATCGTCGGAGGGTCCTCGGTGGTACCAAACCACCCCGGGACTTCTTTGCAGGAACTCGACGCTAAGCTCCTCAAATCACCAATCTCCTCAAAACCCATTGAGACCCACACGCAATAAGAGATCACCTCCAAAATCCATCGGGAGATCGACGGAAGACAACATCTGACGGGAACCAGAAAAGGACTTCCATCAGTTGGCGCCGTCTGTGGAACGCAAACTCCACAAAAACAAAGTTGGCCTTCCGATCTCCGTCCACATGGCAAGCAACCATCCTGAAGATCCGGGTACCCGCCGCCGCCTTCCCTTCACCGGAGGCACGGATGAACCTCCTCCGGCGACCATCATTAACGCCCTCGCCAGCTGAATAGATTGGCTACAGTCCCTCGTAGAGGCGCTCGTCCGCGTCCAAACGGCCGGGCTTGGCCCCAGATCGCCGCTCCTCCGCCTCCAGAAGGCTCTGCCCCCATCGGCACTGCTGACCACCGGCAGGCTACGACTCCTGACCACAGATCTCACGGGCCGATACTCCCTGAGGCCCGTTGGACGCCCCACGGTTCCACACCAAGGTCCGCCGCCGGAGCGCCTCGCCTCGAGCCTCCTCGCGACCCTTACCCCCTGAGGAGATGTCGGTCATCTCGCTTGCCCACAGGCATGACCGACACCCCCTCCCTCGACGGGGTTGCATAGAAGGGGCTCACCACGACGGCTCGAGAGCCACCTCGCCCGGGGATCTGAGGAACCTCATCGAGAGGAACCGGGGCCGTGCCCAGACGTAGGTCTCCCACAGCAGAGGCCAGGGATCACGGGGCGCCGAGTCCTCGGGGTACCTCGGCCGACTCGACGCCCTCGAGAAGAAGATCGAGGGCATGCGCCGGGAAGGTCATCTCTCGGCCGACGGGGCTGAGTACGCCGCCGACTCGCTCACCAAACCGTTTACCGAGGGACTGCTCGCTGTCCACGTCTCCTCGCGCAACAAGCCCCCAAAAGTCTCTCTGTTTGACGGGAAAACCGACCTCAAAGACCATTTGGATGTCTTCACCGCGGGGATGAGTTTCTAGGACCATTCCGACGCCGCCCAGTGCAGGGCCTTCCCAGCCACCCTCATCCGCGCAGGTCGGGACTGGTTCCGAGGGCTCGAGCCTCGCTTAATCTCGACTTTCGACGAGCTGGCTACTCAGTTCCTCGACCACTTCATTGGGAACCGTCGGTAGAAGCGCACGGTCGACTACCTCTTCACAATAAAGAGCGGGGACAAGAAGACGTTCAAAACTTACATCACCCGCTTCTACAACGCCCTCCTCGAGGTCCCCGAGCACCGGGATGAGACCGTCATCACGGCGCTCAGACCTGGGCTTAGGCACAAGGAGTGGTTACGCTCCTTTGCGTTGGCACAGCTTAAGACCATGGCCGAGGTCAAGGCGTGGACCGAGCGTGAGGTTCAGCTGGAGTCCGAGGTAAACGCAAACCTCCCCCGAGCAGAACGAACCGACCAGAAGAAGAGGGTTCGGGAAGAGAGGCCGGAGCGTCAGCAGCCCTATCACCCGAAGTTCCAGGAGTACACCCCACTCAACGTCTCCCTCGCAGTATTACTAGAGGAGGCTCAGGGTGAGGGGTTTTTCAAGTTCCCTCCAATCCCGCGTCAGGCCTCAAAGCGAACCCGGGGCCCTTACTGCGCCTTCCACCGGAAGCTGGGCCACGCCACGGAGGATTGTAAGTAACTCCGGGACTATATCGAGGAGCTCATCCGATCGGGGCACCTCGCCGCCTACCTGAGGGACAAACGGCAGGCCGACCGCGAGCAGGAGCAGCGTCCTCCTCCCGCCGAGTTGACCATCGGCCAGATTATGCTCGTTTCGACAGATGATCAATCCGGCGCTCAGGGAGCCCCGTGCCCGGTGCCGAGCATGGAGACCAACAAGCCTCCGGGAAGCTCGGGCCGCGCTAATAAGGTCATCTATTAGCATGTATTTTTCTTCTAGGGTAATGTAAACTTTTCCTAGGGTCTGTTGTTAATTTAATAAAGATCAATGGAATACCGTGAAAAGAAGGAAAGATCTCATTTATTCAAAAGAGGTATTATGGGCTCCTCAGCCATACATACAAAAAGAAAAAGACAAAATTATAACAGCAGGGGAAGGGGTGTAGAGAGCACTGTTCGTGATACTCGGTGAAGATCTCCGCCAGCCGAGGCCTTGCGAGATTCAACCTCTGCTCTCGGTTCCCCCCACGCGCGTTGACCCCGAGCCTTAGCTCGTAGCACTCGCGGACGAGCGCCTCCGAGCGAGCCAGCCGGTTCGCGGAGATCAGGCCGAAGTGCCTCAGAGACCGCAGCTTGCCCACGGCCTCGTCATAGACCTGTTCAGACAGGGGGTTGTAAAGCCCCGGCGACGCCCTTCAGATGGAGTACATCAGCAGCTGCAGCAGGGAGGAGCGTCGGGGGAGCAGCAGGCCGAAGTGGTCCTCGATGCTCCCATAGACCAACTGCACCGTGTCCTCGGTGCAGTTCTGGTCATAAAGGTATACATCTTCGAAGTGGATGATATCGGGATGGTAAAGGGAAAGTCTTGCATTCTTGACGATCTGTTTATGAAGGAAGAAAGGACCAGTGCTCCTCCAGCCTTATATAGCCCACTGCGTCCCAACGAAGTTCAACGGTCGCCCGCTTTCGCCCAACAAGTCGATGCCACGCGGCGATCATCAAGCCTTCTCTGGCAGAATCGAAACGACGCGACCCTGGCGCTTCGCCTCTCCCCACATTCAATGCACATGCTACATGCACGGTCGCCGCGATCGTTCCTGTTTCCCATGCCTACAACTGGATGGTCGGGCTAAATCTCATGAAGAATTAGCCGAGCGTCTACCCTGCTCGGCTATCCCCGGCCGGTAGCTTCCCTACTCACAACGCCAGGGATCAAAGCCCCCGCCAAGAGGCAGCCGCGCAACTTCACTGTCCGGTTATCCTTAGCACGCCTTCTACGGCCCTTCCAACGTTAAGCATCCAAGTCCTCCTTAGAGGCAGCTCAACAGCTACCCTGCTCGGCTATCCTCGGCCGGTAGCTTCCTTACTCGCAACGCTAGGGATCAAAGCCCTCACCAAGATGCAACCGCGCAGCTTCACTGCCCGGTTATCCTTAGCAGGCCTCCCACGGCCCCTCCAACGTTAAGGATCCAAGTCCTCCTTAGAGGCAGCTCAGCAGCTACCCTGCTCGGCTATCCCCGGCTGGTAGCTTCCTACCACGATCGACAGGGATCAAAAGCCCTCCCAGAGGCAGTCTAGCCGAAGGATCTCTCACTCGGCTATCCTTCAGGACAAAAGCCTTCGCCAAGAGGCACCGGGCGGTAACCCTGCCCGGCCGAGGGTCCTTGGTAGGCTTCTTATAGCCCCTCCCGCGCTAAGGACCAAAGTCCTCCCAGAGACAGTCGAGTACTTGCTCGGCTATCCCCGACTGGTAGCTTCCTACCACAACCGAAAGGGATCAAAGTCCTCGCCAAGAGACACTGGGAAGTAACCTTGCTCGGTCCCCGTCCTGAAGGATCAAAAGTCCTCGCAAAAGGCAACCGAGCAGCTACCCTACTCGGTCATCCCCGGCTGGTAGCTCCCTACCCATGACGCCAGGGATCGAAGCCCCCACAAGAGGCACCCGAGCGGCTACCCCGCTCATTCATCCCAGGCTGGTAGTTGCCTACCCACGACGCCGGAGAACTAAGCTCTCGCCAAGAGGCAACCGCGCAGCTTCACTGCCCGGTCATCCTTAGTGGGCTTCTTACAGCCCTTCCAACGCTAAGGATCCAAGTCCTCCTTAGAGGCAGCTCAACAGCTACCCTGCTCGGCTATCCCTGGCCGGTAGCTTCCCTACTCACAACGCCAGGGATCAAAGCCCCCGCCAAGAGGCAACCGCGCAGCTTCACTGTCCGGTTATCCTTAACTGGCCTCCCACGGCCCCTCCAACGTTAAGGATCAAAGTCCTCCCAGAGGCAGTCGAGTCTTTGCTCGGCTATCCCCGACTGGTAGCTTCCTACCACAACCGACAGGGATCAAAGTCCTCGCCAAGAGGCACTGGGCAGTAACTCTGCTCGGTCCCCGTCCTGAAGGATCAAAGCCCTCGCAAGAGGCAACCGAGCAGCTACCCTGCTCGGTCATCTCCGGCTGGTAGCTCCCTACCCATGACGCCAGGGATCGAAGCCCCCACAAGAGGCACCCGAGCGGCTACCCCGCTCATTCATCCCAGGCTGGTAGTTGCCTACCCATGACGCCAGAGAACTAAGCCCTCGCCAAGAGGCAACCATGCAGCTTCACTGTCCAGTCATCCTCAGTGGGCTTCTTACAGCCCCTCTAACGCTAAGGACCCGAAGCCTCCCCAGAGGCAGTCGAGCCCGACCCTCTCTCGACCAGCCCTGGCTAGGGGTCGTTACTCGCGACGCCAGAAGTGAAAGGCCCTCGCCAAGGGATAACTGAGCAGCTTCCCGTTCATGCTTGGCGACAACACGACGGACAGCCCTTTGCCTGTCACATGCAAAAAATCCGAGACCCCAACAGGGGCATCAAGTCTATCCGAGTCTGAACGATCCCCCCTCGACTTCGGGGCCATGGAGACGTCTCCTTCTCGGTAGCGCTTGGCGCGCTTGGCAAGTGATCGAAATCAACTCGACGAACGATCGCTAGACAGATGGCCGACCTGACATGGAAGCCCAACAGTGCAAGCAGAGATATTTTACAAGCACTCTTCATGAACAAAAGACAAAGTGCAAACCGATGAAATCAAAGAAAAAGTTTTATTACTAAAGGCAAAGTCTTTACAAAGGGTATTTTGGGCTTCCCAGCCTTACAAAATGCCTGGAGGCTTACAAAATTCCAGAAGCAACAAAATAAAATGAGGAGGAAGACGGGGGCTTTAGGCCTCGGGGCCAGGAGCGACCTCGGAGCCCTCAACATCCACCACGAGGCGCGCTGGGTCCTCGGCAACTTCCTCGCCAGGAATCTCCTGCCCCTGCTCATCGGCGTTCGTGGGGGGTATTCGGCTCGGAGCTCTTCATCGGCGAACCCCGGCATCCGAGTCTTAACGGCATTGAGGGCCTCGTGCCAGATGAGAGTCGTGGCAACGGCCAGGTCATCATAGTAGTTCTTCGACTTCTTGTAGCCTTCCACCGCCTTCGCCGCCGAGAGATCGGTCAATTTCGCCGCTCTCAGGTCGGCCGACTTCGCCAACTCGGCTGCCACCCAAGCTCCTTCCGGAGGGTTTTCACCGTCTTCTTCAGGTTGCCGGCAAGCACTTGAGCGTCCTCAAGCTTGGCCTCGGCAGCCGCGGCGGCCTCACGGTACTGGGCGACCTCCCGCTTCCCGGCCTCCACCTCGCCCTCCAGGGCGGCGACCTTCGCCATCACCGCCTCCAGCTCCCGCTTGGAGCTCTTTTCCAGCGAGGCGAGCTGGTCCGCAGCCTTCATCGCCGGGGCTATCATCTTGGCCTCTATGCGTAGGCGAGGGCAACGTGCTGGAGAACCTGAAAGGCAGGAGAGAGATCAGAAAGACGAGAGAGGTACCGAATCTCAAAAAAAACCAAACACTTATCTACACGGACTCCTGGGCGATGGACGCCAGTTGAGCCCTGAAGGTCCCCCGGGGACTCTACCCCCGGCCGATATCTCTATTCATGCAGTAGGCTATCTGCGACGGATAGCCCCGAAGGCACTGCGAACTGGAGGCCCCTTTCCTCCACCATGATCGGCGAGGACGGGCCCCGGGAAGATCTCCTTTTGAGCGGCTCTGAAGGAGAGCCGATCTCCTCCTTTGAGGCCGGGTCCCCGAGAATCCGAGCCCGCTTCCGGCTCGACACTCTGCTGGGCCCCGGGGCGAGACCCGCCTCCGAACGCTCGCGGGACACGACCACCGGAGGAGGAGCCGAGAGAGGCTTTGAGCGGGAAGAGCCAGCACCCTTAGCCCTCGCGACCTTCCTTAGCCGGCGCATGGAAGTTCGGAGCGAGTCCGTGTCCATAGGTCCTGCACAAAACCGAATGTAAAAGAAGTCAGCGACACAAGCAATATACAAGCCAAAAAGCAAACTTAAACTTACCGACGAACTCAACGGGGCTGAGCCCGACCCAACTCAGGACCCTCTCAGACAACAGCACGTCGAAACGGGGGATGGGCTCCCACGACGCCACTCTCACCGCGACGGGGTCACTGGACTGGTTCCCCAACAAGTATTTCTTCCTCGACCACTTTGTAGGCACGAGTCAGTCCTCGCCTTCGGGAGGGGAAACGAAGAAGAATTTCTTCTTCCAGTCGTGAATGGAAAAAGGCAGGGCCACAACCCTCGTCCCGGCGGCGCCCTCTGTCGCTTTCTGAAAGAGAGATAAACCCATCTCGGGTCGCCCGCTCGACCACCAGGGTGATTTTTGAAGATGAGGGAAGAATCAAGGAGGGAGAGGCTGAAGGGAATCGTCCGTAACTTCAGGCGGATCAGGAACCCGAGGAGAATCCTCCACGAGTTCGGCACTAACTGGCCGGGAGCTAACCCGAAGAAGTTCAACGCTTCAACGACCTCAGGAGAGAAGGGCAGGCGCATTCCACCCCAAAAAACTTCCAAAT
The DNA here is from genome assembly GCA_030015575.1 of Agapanthus africanus. Lineage (NCBI taxonomy): Eukaryota > Viridiplantae > Streptophyta > Magnoliopsida > Asparagales > Amaryllidaceae > Agapanthus > Agapanthus africanus. The sequence continues at coordinate 470,608 of JASDDO010000314.1, forward strand.
ACAGGGCGATCTTCTTGCCCCGTTCTTGGTCTGCCCTCTCTCCCTCCTTGGTCAGACGAAGCGTATAACGTGAGGGGATGTGGAAGCGAGTCCGAGCATTGGCAAGCTCGTCCTCATGCCTCACCCAACACGAGACACTGGGGGCAGCATCTACCGCCACCTCTCTGGGGGCTACCCCCGCCGCACGATCCCGGGAAGAGGGCCCGACCCCTGCTCCCCGGGAGGACCCAGGCTCTCACCTAAAGGGTTCTTAGAACCTACTTCAACAACATCTACTGACTCGACAAAAGAAGACATCTAACCTTAAGAAGAAGAATCCTCGGGAAATGAAAGTGGAAGGAAGAAGACGGGCGCCGAGCTAACAGGACTTAGAACGGGAAAATATGAAGGAGTAGGGGCCCTGGAACGGGCCCCACCCCTATTTATCACCACGAGCGACCTCATCTAACGGCGCCCTTTATCTCCCGCCAAAGCGCCTCCTCGCGTCCAACGGCTCCGATTGCTCCACTTGTCGTTCCCACACTGGAGCGCACCCTTTTAGGCGTCGTAGGTCTGCACACGTCGCATCAGCCAACCGACGCTTGACACGTGGACCGTCGCTTCAATGGCAAGATGCACGAACCGGCGCACCTTCCTTAAATGCAGAGATCTCGCCAATAATTCGCTGGCAGAAAAGACAGCTCACGGCCCGGGGACGCGTTCCGACGAAATCTTAGGAGGGAGCTCACCCTGGACGGCCCAGCAGTCCACTCCTGACCCGACCCGCTAGCTGGTCGGGACCAGAGTGGGGGGCTAATGATGATGCTCAATATTGGCGATCCCAAGATCAGGACACGTGGCAGATGGCGTGTCCCAGAACTCAGAAGAAAGGGCCCACAGAGGCCGACCAGGCCACCCCTGTACTCGACCTGCAAGCACAAGCTAGCTCTCCTTGGGGTCCCATGCAAATTGGCCTCCTCGGCCCCTCAGCTCGCCCCGAGCTGCCACAAGACCAAGACTCCTCGGCCTTCTCGCTCGTCCCCGAGCCCCCCGGCCGAGGCCGTCTCCCTCGGTCCTCCGATCAACTCCACCGCTCACAGGCGTAACCGCCGCTCCGCAAATCTCGCCATGCGCGGATTCTCCGCCAGCAACATCCCACGTTCCACGCCTTCACGATCCCCATTAATGAGCGATCCGCTTTCTACGCGGGCGTGACGTTGGGAGCGTAACTGCCGGCGAGATTCTCGCGCCTGCTGCTGCGTATCACCACCGCTATATAAACCCCCATCACAGAGGGGTCAAGTAAGCCATTTTTTACTCCACTTAGCCGTTACGCTGCTCGGATCTAGTACTAACTTGATCGTCGGAGGGTCCTCGGTGGTACCAAACCACCCCAGGACTTCTTTGCAGGAACTCGGCGCTAAGCTCCTCAAATCACCAATCTCCTCAAAACCCATTGAGACCCACACACAACAAGAGATCACCTCCAAAATCTATCGGGAGATCGACGGAAGACAACATCTGACGGGGACCCGAAAAGGACCTCCATCAGGGACTGTGTCCATTATATAGCACACAATTTTGCCAATGTTATGAGGAGCCTTGGTCCACCTTACCTAATATAGATAGTGTATAGATGAAGAGGGAATAGCGGAATACAATGCGTTAATTACCTATTTTGCATTGCAAGGCGGGATACATAATGCATACGAAGATGACCTGAGAATTTAAAGGGCATGCTGTACATTGCACATACATACCATTGCTAAGAGAGTAGTTGTATGAATTACATGGTGGGTGAGGCGCGATGCTTTTTTGTTACATGTGAGCTGCAGGGATGGGAATTCCTCATGAACTGGTGAATTGTTGCATGATTTGTTTATTATTTATTTGTGAAAGACAAACTAGATTACAGTGGGCTATATTTCTCCCCTTGTTGGTTAACTTTGATTTATTTGGAATGACGCTCAAGCATGTTTTATATGATTCCTCTATATTATATTTATACCTTTTTGAACATACCACCATAGTCATAAATTCGCAGTTCGGGAATTATTCAGCGAGGTCGAAAATTCGGATCCGGGGAACTATTCGGAAAAAATCGGCAGGTATTCGGGAAAGATTCGGCAAGTATTCGGGAAATGTTCGGGAAGCATTTCGAGCAAGAAATTAATATATGAGGCGCTGGGTTTTGATATTGCGAATTATGTTGTTTTTGTGAATTATTCGCTGTTTATCTGAATTATTCGGAAATTATTCGAAGCGTTCGCCAGTGGCGATTAAATCGGAGAATTAATCGGCCGATCAAAAATTCGCGAATTATGTGACTATGCATACCACCACTTCTTGTGTCAAGCATCCAATATTGGTGGAAAAAGTAGCCAATATCTTGAGGCAATAAATCTGCTTCCGGCCAAGATATGCCTTGGCCTGACCATTTTAGAGGCACCGGACTGAGCTCTGGCCTAGTAGCTAAGCTCTGGATATAGAACACACCAGACTTTGGAGTTGGCACTGAGGAGTTCAGCATGTTGGTCCATATATATATATATATATATTTTTTTTTTTGAAAATACACTTATCCAGATATCCTTAGGGCACTCATTAAGGATTGTTGAAAGTAAAAAACCAAATGATGGGACTTTAAACATAGTCCCACATCGGAAATAATAAAAGAAACACATGTGTATAAAATATAAAATGGGTCACACCAAGACTTAAGTTTTATTGTTGGAACCCATTTATCATTAAAAGCCCATGTGTAAAGCTTATTACTCCTCCAACCCTTCGCTAACTTTAAACTCCACTCTACTTTAAAAAAAAACTTTGACAAGGATCAATAAGTGCGCACTTGAACTTTCCTTTAATCTCTGCAAGGCCAGCATTGGATGTGAATGTGATGCCTCATGTGTCCCCAAAAATGATTTCTTATTTTAAGTGACGCCATTTTAGCTTGTAGGTTATATCATAGATCTGAGGCCTTATTCCATGTGACGAGGAAGTTACCATTGCCATTGACAAATTATATTAAACATCCTCAGAGTATGCTGTTAGTGCTCCCTGTGAACATGTATCTGGCTGTATGGTGATTCGTCCATTGCTTGAAATGGGTGATGTTGGGAGCTGTGCCATACCAGTTCGACGAAAACCTGCATCATTATATAGCGGCGTAGGGGTCAAGAATATTTTTGCGAAGGCAAGCATGCTTCTTGGCAGGTCAAGGAAGTGAAGGATTGAAGAAACATTGATGGTTGAGCGTTGAGGTTTGGTTGATTAGATTTACCGGGTCTGCTATATGAGTAGGGTCATATACATTTATGTATGCTTTATCCCAAACATACAAAAGAACAAACAAGGGAAAACAAGTGATTTAGTTTGCATCCTTGATGTTTTCCTCATTATCCTAGCTAATCCGGCCTCTTTAAAGTTATGTATCAACAAGTTTAGATGTCCACTTTATAGTATTTGGATTGAATTGTCATGATTTCATAATATTGGGATTTGAGCTAGGAGAGGACCAGGTAGATTGAAAATTGGGCATGTGTAGCTAGTCTGCTAGAGTAGGTGCAACTTAACTAAACATTTTCGATATTTATGGAAATTTTGTTGTGTTAAGCTTGACAAGATGTATAAGAATTATGGATGCTTAAGCAAGTCCTTAGAGCATGTGTAGCTAAGTAGCATGGATTCTAATATAGATATGACTACAAATACCAGATGCGATACGAGCTGGATACTTGTATTCTTTTGTAAAAGCCTGGGATATGATTCGTTGGGATACAATGTTCTATTGTTTGTGTGCATATGTGCATTACTAATAATAAAAAAATATCATTTTAACAAACCTAAACCATGAATACAAATAATTTGTTGGTGTTGACACATATATAGCTGCCATCTTAGCCATTGATATATGTTACATCTAGAATGCAATATGCATTTTAAAATGTGCCAAAACGAGTTTCACGAGCATCCTTGACGCTACTGAAATAGTCTGATATAGTATGAATCTGTGCAATATAGCTTGTTTGTATAACCTTTTGTATATCTGTTTATACAGTGTAGATATTAGTACATTTTTAGTCTGTACATGTTTCCTACCCACTGCCTACACTTGGCATCCTAATGAAGAAAAGTTGATTGTTATAGAAGCAACATATGTATTGCAGAAAGTAAAATTTGAAGCCTGCTTTCTAGTCCTTTTAGAATAGATTGGATTTGTTAAGCCAATAATGTTTATCGTCACCTGCAAAAATAAACAATGTCCTTGGCCTTATAACTCCAATTCGCTGTACTAATATTATCCTCCATTAGCTTATAAAAAGTTGGGTAGGTTACTTAAACTTGCATTAGAGTTTTTGTGCTGAACCACTGCTTTAACCATATACTATTGACATGTGGCTGGTTCAAAATATACCACAGGACACGACTGGGTTATATGAGTCCAGCCTCAACCCATCTTATTGGTAACCATATTCCAGATGGATAAATAGCCAAAAATAATTTTGTGATTGATATAACAATCTAGAACTTAACTTAAAAATCTGCAAGAGTAAATTTGGGGTTATGTTAGTCCATCCTATCTTTTATCAGACTTGCAAGGCCTTTTTCATCCTTAAAAATATATTGTTTATGCTTTATTTCTTGTACACATGGTACGCATAAATAAAACCCCAATAGAATTATAGAACACTTGCATATGGTTTATACATGTGATAACAATGTTAGATCTGAATACTTTGCTGACCAAATCTTACAAAATGCTTTGTTTATATTTAACTCTATAGGAATCATTTTAGGTGAAAGATGGCAATTTCTGACCAGGTGTCAACCCATGGAATGTAGACCAAAACAAAGTGCAATCAGCTGCATCTACTATTAATTAGTGTCTTGTGCCCATAAAAAAGTGGTTAAGTTGAATGATGTGCCTGCTGCTGACTTCTTATATTGGACTTGCAGATGGCTGTGACAACATATGATACATCCCTCCCAGCTTCTGAACGATATTTAAAAGGTATCAACACTACCAAGTGTTTCACAATAGTATAGAATGGACTACCAGATATAGAGGAACATAGAATTGCCTCAGGGGCTTGATCATTCTTATCCTTTTGGTATTTTAAGGAAAAGTACAGGTATCTCTTGTTTGGAACTCTAGAAATGAGCACTCACAGAGTTCTGAGAAGTTGAATGCCCTCTCACAGGTAAGTTTTAGTTTCAGTGCCTTGCATATACTGAAGACAAGTTCCTTTCTTTATTTGCCAGTTGCAGTTTTCTATGAATTACTATACTTGATTACTTACAGACCTGCAAAGCTTCTTAGCCTCAATTATAAGCTGTTCATCGTTGAACATTATTTGCTTTAGGTATTCAGCTTTGTTAATAGTTAATGGACATCATACTTTTGCTTTGCAGTACTTATGGAGAAACGGGGGGTCAAGCAGCAATTTGCATTTAATCCACTCCATATGGGTTAACTTTCAGACATCAACCAGCAATGTAAGCTACGTCTGATAGTATGTTGAGCTGTATATTTTCTTTACAGTCAATGCAGATATCATATCTTGTTTGCTCTGAGTAGCTTTATTATCTATGTAAGGTTTATTCAGAAGAAATTGGCAGGGGGTCAGTTATTCTGATTTGTGTGGCCTTCTTTTCTAGCCGGTCTTGGGAATTTATTACCTCTCTATAGATCATTGTCGGTGCTGTTGCTCCTCTGATCATCAATTATCCTCTATAAGGCATAAACTATGTCCTTTCTTTCATATTTTTTACTAGTTCAGTTCTAAATACTTTCTGGAGGTGATTTCTCTTTCTAAGGAGAGCCAATCTTTTTTTGTTTTCATGCTTCTGTTCTTTTATCTTCCTAATTTCTTGAACCTTCTCTTCGATGTTTTTCTTTCCTTCCTCTTCTTATTCTTTCAACCCTTGTTTTTTAGGCATTTTCTTTTATTATCATTACAGAAAACCACCTTCTATTTGTGTATGGAATATATTCCTTTTTCTCATTTTTTTCTGTGTGGAGTTTCATAAGTCATCATCTATTTCTTATTTCAGTTTCAGATGAAAAAAAGATATATTGAAAATATTTTGTGACCTACCCATTCAGTTTTAGGATCTTAAAGAATGAAGGTTCGGCTGCATGTGCAGATAATATTCGGAAATAGGTGGAGACATCTTCTAGGGGAGAGAGAATTCTGGGAACATATTGGTGGAATTGATATCTCATTGGACCCCTCAAGCTTTGGCCAGGCAAACACACAGGTAAAATAAGCTTATTTTGACCACTAATTATATCATTGATAACTGGAGATCCATGTATAGTAGAAGATAGGAACGACGTGGGACATTATCTATCAAGCATTACCGCTCTATTTTCATGTTTTCTAGCCCTTAAATAAGATTGAGTATATTTGAACTTTTAAACAACTTTCTGCTTGACTATATGATGGAGCTCCTTTTCGGGCCTCCGTCGGATGTTGTCTTCCGTTGATCTCGCGGTGGACTTAGTTGATTATCTTTCTTCGCGTGCGGGTCTCAATGGGTCTTTGGAGGAAGAGGTGAGGTGAGGGAGGTGTTGTCGAGTACCTGCAAAGAAGCCCCGGGGTGGTTTGGTACCACCAAGGACCCTCCAACGCTCAAGTTAGTGATGAGATCCGAGCAGAGTAACGGCATAGAAGTGTAAAAAAATGGCTTACTTGACCCCTCTGTGATGGGGGTTTATATAACGGTGGTGGCATGCAGCAGCAGGCGCGAGAATCTCGCCGGCAGTTACGCTCCCGACGTCACGCCCGCGTAAAGAGCGGATCGCCCGTTAATGGGGATCGTGATGGCGTGGAACGTGGGATGTTGCCGGCGGAGAATCTGCGCGTGGCGAGATTTGCGGAGCGGCGGTTACGCCTGTGAGTGGTGGAGTTGGTCGGTCGGAGGGACCGAGGAAGATGGTCTCGGCGGGAGAGCTCGGGAACGAGCGAGAGGGCCGAGGTATCTTGGTCCTGCGGTAGCTCGGAGGCGAGCTGAGAGACCGAGGAGGCCAGTTTGCAAGGGCCCTGAGGTGAGCCAGCTTTGTGCTTGTAGGTCGGGCCTGATCGGCCCCTGTGGGCCCTCTCTTCTGAGTTCTGGGACACGTCATCTGCCACGTGTCCTGATTTGAAAGGTCGTCAATATTGAGCATCATCATTAGCCCCCTACTCTTCTCCCGACCAGCTAGTGGGTCGGGTCAAGAGTGGACTGCCGGGCCGTCTGGGGTAAGCTCCCTCCTAAGGTTTCGTCGGGACGCGTCCCCGGGCTATCAGCTGTCTTTTCTGCCAGCTTATCGAGGTGAGGTCTCTGCATTTAGGGAAGGTGCGCCGGTCGAACGTCCTGCCACTGAAGTGACGGTCCACGTGTCGAGCGCCGGTTGGCCGACGCGACGTGTACAGACCTGTGGACTGATGGGGCGCAGCCCAGTGTGGGCGTGACATATGGAGCGATCGGTCGTCGAGTTGATTTCGATCACTTGCCGAGTGTGCCAAGCGCTGCTGAGAAGGAGGCATCTCCATGGCTCCGAAGTCGAGGGGGGATTACTCAGACTTGGATAGACCTGATATCTCTTGTTGGGGCTTCGGATCCGCTGCATGTGATGGGCTCAGTGACCTCGTTATGAGGGCTACAAACCCGCAGCGTCTGTTGGGCAGGAGGATGCCTGCTGGGGATGACCGAGTAGGGAAGCTGCTCGGTTGATCTTGGCGAGGGTCTTGACCCTTGGCGTTGCGAGTAGGGAAGCTACCGGCCAGGGATAGTCGAGTCTGGAAGGATTTTGATCCTTGTCTTTGTTGGATAGGAAGCTATCCGCCGGGATGCGCCGAGTAGGAAGGGGCTCGGCGGCCTCGCGAAGATGGCTTCAAATCCTCAGCGTCTGATGGGCAGGAGGACGCCCGCTGGTGATGCGCCGAACAGGAAGGAACTCGGTGGCCTCGCGATGAGGGCTTCAGACCATCAGCGTCTGATGGGCAGGAGGATGCCTGCTGGGGATGCACCGAGCAGGAAGGAACTCGGCGGCCTCGCGATGAGGGCTTCAGACCATCAGCGTCTGTTGGGCAGGAGGATGCCCGTCGGGGATGCGCCGAGCAGGAAGGAACTTGACGATCTCGCGATGAGGGCTTCGGACCATCAGCGTCTAATGGGCAGGAGGATGCCCGCTAGGATGCACCGAACAGGAAGGAACTCGGCGGCCTCACGATAAGGGCTTTAGATCCTCAGCATCTGATGGGCAGGAGGATGCCCGCTGGGGATGCGCCGAGCAGGAAGGAACTCGGCGGCCTCACGATGAGGGCTTCAGACCATCAGCGTCGAAGGGGACGTGGGAGGCCTGCTAAAGATGGCCGAGCAGGGTAGCTGCTCGGTGCCTCTTTCCGAGGGCTTTGACCTTTAGCGCTGGAAGGGCCGTGAAAGGCCTGCTAAGGATGGCCAGGCAGTGAAGCTGCGCAGTTGCCTCTTGGCGAGGGCTTTGATCTCTGACGTCGTGGGTAGGCAACTACCAGCTTGGGATGACCGAGTGGGGTAGCCGCTCGGATGCCTCTTGCGAGGGCTTCGATCCCTGGCGTCATGGGCAGGGAGCTACCAGCCGGAGATGACCGAGCAGGGCAGCTGCTCGGTTGCCTCTTGCAAGGGCTTTTGATCCTTCAGGACGGGGACCGAGCAGGGTTGCTGCCCAGTGACTCTTGGTGGGGACTTTGATCCCTGTCGGTTGTGGTAGGAAGCTACTGGTCGGGGATAGCCGAGTAAGGACCCGACTGCCTCTGGGAGGACTTTGGTTCTTGGCGCGGGAAGAGCTATAGGGCTGTAAGAAGCCTACCAAGGACCCTTGGCCGGGCAGGGTTACTGCCCGGTGCCTCTTGGCGAGGGCTTTTGTCCTGAAGAATAGCCGAGCGAGGGATCCTCGGGCTCGACTGCCTCTGGGAGGAACCTACCTGCCAGGGATAGCCGAGCGAGGGATCCTCGGGCTCGACTGCCTCTGGGAGGACTTTCTGATCCCTGGCGTTGCGGTAGGAAAGCTACCTGCCAGGGATAACCGAGCAGGGTAGCTGCTGGGCTGCCTCTTAGTGAGGGCTTGGATCCTTGGACGAGGTGGCCCTTGAGCCGCCGTGGCGAGCCCCCTCTCTGCGACCCCATCAAGGGAGGGGGTGTCGGTCTATTCGGCCGGCGAGGGCGTTGATGACGGTCGCCGGAGGAGCTTCACCTGCGCCTCCGGTGAGGGTGCGGCGGCTGGTATCTGGATCTTCAGGGTGATCGCTTGCCATGGGGATGGAGATCGGAAGGCCAACTTTATTTTTTTGTGGAGTTTCGGTTCCCACAGACGGCGCCAACTGATGGAGCTCCTTTTCGGGCCTCCGTCGGATGTTGTCTTCCGTTGATCTCGCGGTGGACTTAGTTGATTATCTTCCTTCGCGTGCAGGTCTCAATGGGTCTTTGAAGGAAGAGGTGAGGTGAGGGAGGTGTTGCCGAGTACCTGCAAAGAAGTCCCGGGATGGTTTGGTACCACCAAGGACCCTCCGACGCTCAAGTTAGTGATGAGATCCGAGCAGAGTAACGGCATAAAAGTGTAAAAAATGGCTTACTTGACCCCTCTGTGATGGGGTTTATATAGCGATGGTGGCATGCAGCAGCAGACGCGAGAATCTCAGCTGCAGTTACGCTCTCAACGTCACGCCCGCGTAAAGAGCGGATCGCCCGTTAATGGGGATCGTGATGGTGTGGAACGTGGGATGTTGCCGGCGGAGAATCTGCGCATGGCGAGATTTGCGGAGCGGCGGTTACGCTTGTGAGTGGTGGAGTTGGTCGGTCGGAGGGACGAGGAAGATGGTCTCGGCGGGAGAGCTCGGGAACGAGCGAGAGGGCCGAGGTATCTTGGTCCTGCGGTAGCTCGGAGGCGAGCTGAGAGACCGAGGAGGCCAATTTGCAAGGGCCCTGAGGTGAGCCAGCTTTGTGCTTGTAGGTCGGGCCTGATCGGCCCCTGTAGGCCCTCTCTTCTGAGTTCTGGGACACGCCATCTGCCACGTGTCCTGATCTGAAAGGTCGCCAATATTGAGCATCATCACTATAACTTCATTGTACATTTGTGTTCTATAAGCATGTATACATCTTCATCTTTATCTTCACGATTGTCCAGTAGTCATCTTGTCTGTCATATAGAGCGATGATGACTGTTCTCTATACATCTTCACATGGAATTTATAATGTTGATTTATTATAGGCCACTTGAGGAGAATGAAAATATTTAATTTAGATTAATAATATTCTAACATTCTCTGATCGGCATTTCCTTTTCCCATTTAGCAAAGTTACAAAGAATCTTAATAACTCCAAGTGATTAAGCTAATTCTTCAACTAGGAAGCACTGACACTTCAATTTGCTCACTGTGTTTGTGTCCAACATGCATCAGACACTTGGACACTCTCCGTCCGATGCCGTGTCTATCATACACTTGGACACTCGAACACTCCGTCCGATGCCGTGTCTATCATACACTTGGACACTCGAACACTCCATCCGATGCCGTATCTGACACGCTTGGGTCATGCCCTCGCAAATTGTACATGTCTGATACTTCTACACAACATAAGGTGTCGAAAGAAAAGAATGTGTATGTGTGGACAACTTTGATACCGTTGAGGATAAAAAAATATTAAATATTTCAAATCTCACATTCGCACTAGATCTGGAATTAAAGGTTCAAATTAATGCAAATGATGAAGTCGGGCCTACGAAATTCGGCTTCGATAAAAAGGGTTAATATTTTGTTTATTTTAATTTTAATGATTGTATTTTTGTGTATTTATTTTAGTTTCATGCATACATAGATAAGGGAGTGATCCATTGCAAACCAGTCCACGTTTTTTTAAAAACGGGAACTTCTGATCTACGACATATTTTAACAATCCGGTCCGTTCAAGTTGATCATCTTACCCTCAAATATGTATATGAAGAATAAAAGGATTTGAAGAGCTCTAGCTTATGCATCGGATGAAGTTTATGTTGTATTATAGAAGACGTTCATTTTTGCACCCATCGATGCATAGGCTAGAGGTCTTCAAATCCTTTGATTTTTCATACACATATATTTGAGGGTAGGGTGATCAACTTGAACGTATCGGATTGTTAAAATATGTCGTAGATCGGGAGTTCCCATTTTTTTAAAACGCGGACCGGTTTGTAATAGAGCACTCCCCTACATAGATATATATATACATACAATACTCATTTGTCCCCAAGAATACTTATAGTTATCGGTGGTGAAAGATGTAACCTCAAATTTTATTTACATTATACTTTGATGCTATACTAGTTCATGTTTCTTCTCGTAGGTAATATTGTTTAATACATATATAATAATATAGCCGTGTTCTCATGTCATTTATCGTGTCCGTGTCGGTGCTTCATAGTACTTCAAATGCCTACACAGACAAAAAAAAGGGTATGCATCAAGGGTCTAGTCTATTTATTTCCAACTTTAGGGCCCATATGTTACAAGCTTTCCACATTAATTCCTTAAGATGGTCGTCTTCTTTTTACTGTTCCCAACAAGTTTGCTGCGTGATATAGCCAACAGCGGACAGGGACCTGGGCTCCCCCCAAACTTTTGAAATTATACATGTATATATGTATGTATGTATGTATAAATGTACGTAGGTACGTACTTAAAGTGTTTGTATACAAATACCGAGGAAAATTAAGTAACAAGTTACCAACTTGAAGTTGGCCTTGTGGCCAATTCCTTGGTATTTTGGACTTGTAGACCATGGGTTCGAGACCTATGAATTGATATTATTGCTGTTTTTTTTTTTAATTTAACTTCAATACTTCATGTTGCTTTAGCAGGAAAAGTTTAATAAAACCTCTATTTTTTTTTATATTTCTATCTGGCTCTTTAATAGTTTCTAGGCTCTTGAAATTTTTTAATGGTTTTAATATAACAATTTTTTTATTTATAACAAGAGTTTTAGTTGTAACATTAATACAAAAGGTATTCTCTTTTTTAATATGCGGTGTATTTTTTCTAATTTTTGTTTTAATCAAAAGTTATATTTGTGTTATCTTATGATCAACTTGTTAATTTTTTCCCTTTTAAAAATTAAACTTTAGCAACATAAAATCAATGTTTAAAATAGCGCGTCTTGTAGCACAAATAGCATGCCTCAAAGCATAGCAAAGTCAGAATCGCTATATAGCACTTGAAATAGCACAAATACCTCATAGCTTAAGCTATTTTCATAAATAGCGTACGCTATGCAGCTTAAACAACGTAGGTTAGCTATGAGCGCTATGTTGCATGATAGATTTAGAGGGTAGTTTACAAAAATATCCGACCCGAACACTTAAACCCGTTAACATTTCAACAAAATCCAACCCCAGCGTTTCCATCCTGATCGATTAGGGTTTCTACCTCATCTCCCCCTCGCCCCAACTCATTTCGATCCAACCACCTGAGGCCTCCGCCGGCCACCAGAGGCCATTTACGGCCTCTTGAGGAGGACGCTTGGAATGAATATGATGAGCCGATGAACATGATTTTAGTTTCTAGATTTCTAGCGTCTTCTGGATACTTTATTATGCATTTTGAATGATGTCAGTTTATTTAACCACTCTTTTTAGGATTTGTGATGTGTTGGTACTTATTTGCTTGTGATGTTAGATGAGAAATGAGAACTCATGAATTAAACATTATGAAATTGTTGCTATGTATGGTTTTAAGACAATTTTTACTATCTTTATATGTAATATGGCTATAGTTATATTTTTTTAATTAAAATATTAATAAACCGCATAGCTTTCGCTATTTGCTATTTGGTGGGGAACGCTATACTCTATGCCATCGCTAATTTCAACATTGCATAAATAGAGGAAGGACCCTGCGAATTGGCCCCTGCATACCCCCTGCAAATGGAGGGCTGACAGGTCGGGTCCCACACGCGTCAAAGGGACCCAGCCCCCTGTTCCCGATTCTCAGGGGGGTCGCAGGGGCCATCCGCAGGCCCCCGAACATCCATTAAATATGTGTAACACTTATATATAAGTATATAACTAATAAAAACTCGAACTTAATATTTAAATATAGAAGACTGATTGAGACTGATTACGACTGCTAACATCTAGTACAAACTCTTCGCAGGCATATAATTCATTACTGAGGAGATTGCAGAAATATATTCCATATGGATCATCTGTCGTTGATTTGTATGCTGGGGCTGGCACCATTGGATTATCTGTAGCTGTTACTAGGAAATGTAGGCAAGTATTAAGATCAATTTATTTTACCTAAAGACATCTTATTATAATGCTAAAAGCATTATTTTGTTCATTTTTAGGGCTGTCAAATGCATTGAGATAAACAAAGAATCAAAACTGTCATTCGAGAAGTCACTAAGCCGTTTACCAAGAAATGTTGATTGCGACATCAGTTGGCACAACACAGATGCTTCTATAGTATGCATTCAAATCGCAAAATTTGGACATTTAATATAGCAATCTTTATATGTGATTATATAATTAATTGCTTACAGGAACCACTTCATTGGCTTGAGGGTTCAGAGATCATCATTGTTGATCCTCCGAGGAAAGGATTGCACCCATCCCTAGGTGAAGCATTACGATCACTGTCCAATAAGAAGGTTGTCAATGCAGCTGGAAGGTAAATTTTTTGTGCTTGACATCTTGAGAGAACTTTCTCTTGATAATTTATCTAGTTGTCTTGAATAGTGAACCTAGAGGATCCAAAACGTGACAAATTTCCTTTTGAACTCATCATACTTTCTGATGCACTTGAGAGATTTACTTATCGTTTGCTTTCATTAATTAGTTATTTTTTCTCTTTTCTTACAAACTTTATGGTGTTGAAATTTGTACTCAACCCTTCCCTAGACAAGAAGTACATACTACAGCACTTTTAATTTCTTTTCCTTTTGTTAATAATAAGAGTATTCTTCCATTGATTGAAGGTTTATGAATATTTAGTGATTGCATCAAATTCACGGATTGTTCTTACCTGTCACATGTGCACTATTGGAAGGCATCAATCAAATACAGGTGATTCCTTAGGCAGCATGCAAAACCTATATCCACCAACTGATGTTTTATCCCTGCCATATCTAAACTTATCTCCCACAAATATTCACAGTATTCAGAGAACCATCCAGTTAAATCATAGCCATTGACTCAAGAATCCGTAAACATTTGCCGGCCTTGGTCTACGCCTTCACCATCTTCTGTTCAACAACAACACCACTCTGTTGATTCCTGATATACTTGTTTTTCAGTCAGTGTTCCATGTTTCTTGGACTTGATATAGTAGGTATAGATTGAACCCTCATTAACAGAGGCATGAAAGTGAACAACAATATCATTTCAAGATGAGTTTGATCAGAAAGCTCAATCCCAACTCCTACCATCACCTGTCAGATCCTGAGGTAAACATATCGTTATATTTGCTTCTTTGGCAAATGAACTTACTTATATTGGTTTGATTAAAGAAATCAACTATTGAATATTTCAAAGAATTCGTAGTTATTATTTGCATTTCCTTTTCTTAATATCATTAGGAAGATTGTGCAGGCAATTTTACACTTTTGAATATCTTTAATCACAACAAACCGTTTCTTAAATCTTTTGATTCAACTGAGAATGCCACAACTGAAAAGTTTAATTGGTTTTTGTATCTATAGTTAATTAATGCCAGACTTTTTATCTGTGGGTTTTTCACTTGGATATGCTTGCATCTATCATTTATTTATGCTGTATCGTCTAGGATTTTCTATACAACTTGCGCACACACCATCGACTGATTGCTTTCTTCATTGCAGCCTTGATAATATACTTTATTTCATTTGATATATTTTCCTTCACTAGTTCCATGCTGAAGGTGAAAGATGAAAAGAGGCCATGGATTCTGCGTGCAAGAGAAGCCTCTGTTCATGTTGATAGCAAAACGAATTGGGAGAAAAGTCCAACATGGCCCCATACTCTTGTCTATATAAGCTGTGGATGGGAAAGCTTTAAGGAGGTATTACTGGTTATAGCAATCTTAGTGGCATTGAATCCTTTGCATTTTGCCTTTTCTTTCTGTGCATTGCTCGGATGTCTATATTTGAATTTTCTCTGAATTTAGGGGTCAACATTTTTTCTTATATACCCAAACATGGCACATCCTGTTTTTTCAAGTACATTTTAACTAAATGAACTTTGTGACAGGATTGCACCAATTTGTTGTCAATCAAGGGATGGTATTTGGACAAGGCTCATGCTTTCAATTTTTTCCCTGGCACTCAAAGGTACTACTAATGGCTTGAACATGCTTTTACATTCAGCTTTCACAATCCAACATGTATTCAATGCTATCTTAGTATAGTAGATAGAGTACGCATGAAATGGAATTTTGATCCATCTTGTGATCTTGCTATTGCTTTCATCTTAGTCTGTTGTGTAAAGATATGCCTCTAAAAGCTCCTAGTGCTTGTATAAAATATCTTTCTCCTTTCCACTCTGGGATGGTTATTACTTTCTTCTCTAGCTTTTGGTTAAATTGCTCCTGGGTTCATATTTATTTATAGTAAGTTCCTTAATGCCCATTAACGAACTTGGTGTTTATTGCACTGAAGCTTTCTTTTGCTAACAAATTCTTTAGACTGGCATTACAGCATACTTCCGATTAATAAGTGGAAACCCATTGCATTCTGAGTCTATCGCTAATGCATGGACAATTATCTCAGACAAATACTTCTTCGAGTATTCTCATACTAACTACACAATACAACACAAATGCAGCATTGAAGTTTTGGCCGTGTTCAAACGGGGACCAAGAATCAGTCACAAGAAAAAGAAGACAGGAAAGAAGAAATCTTAGCAAGGCAATAACAACCACTTGAATATCTCAAGGAAGGAAGTTCATCATTGAGAAAAGGTAGAAGCTCAGGGTATTAAATTTCTTTTTCGTTTTTCTTATTCCTTTCTTCTCTGTTTTGTGTGTATGTGGGGTAGTTGCAAGTTGGCGCATATTATTAGAACATTTTGTTTGGCCATATGAATAATTATAGAAAGTAGGCCATGCGTACAAATGACATCCATTTCGGCATGTCAAACCCCCCCCCCCCCCCGGGTCTTTACACTTTTTCCCTTTGTGAGTTGTAACGGAATCACATCACAAGAGCACTATAGTTCATCGAAATTTTATTTCTCATTTTCACTCTTTTGGAACACTGAAAAGTACGAGACATAGTAGACATTATTTGTTCTGTGTCTTCACTTGATGAACAAATTTCTGTAGTATTGTTTTCATCCCGTTGAGAATGTGGTTAGCATTTAGTCTCATAATGGAAAAACTATAGGATGCATATCGGTATAAAATATAAGTTGGGATAAACATTCATAAGGCTCGTGTTTTTTGGATGGAGTCACGCTATATTAAAAGCCCCATATGCATCCATGTATGGGCCATGTGTTGCGGGCCTAAATCGAGTTTTACATGGTATCAGAGCTCAGGTGTTTGTTTGTCCATGTTGCATATGAGGTTTGAGCTCTCGCACGTGAAGTCTTCTTTGTCCACGTGCGTTGCACGTGGGGGGGTGTTGAAAATGTGGTTAACATTTAGTCTTATATTGGAAAAACTATGGGATGCATGTGTCACGACCCGGAAACGGCACGTGACCGACACTTGAATCACGTGAAGTCTATAAAATCCCACTGTAACCTAAGTAAACCAAAAACCAGGAATTTAAAACATTTTAAAGAAATAGTAGACGTGAAGTTATAAAAAGGGTTTATTAATATGAAATTAAGTTTGTTTTGAAAACATTTCGTCGTTGAAAAATCAGGCAGCACCTTCTTTATAAATTTTAAAGAAAACCATGTATAATGCATAATATATACAAAGCATTCCCAACGGGAGCTAGCTTCCACACCCAAACGGCGGAGCAACCACACAGTTCATATATGACCTCAAGGCGAAGGATAACAAGCGAAACCATAACATAATATAACAACGCCAAATCGACTCCATTCGAGTACGACACCCAAAACACATAAACATCAAAAGTCCTGCTTCTAAGTCACCGAATATACAAGTGGTTGATGGAGTTTTTTAACTAGATACAAGAGAGTATATACATATACAAAAGGTCGTTACGATACAACTGTATAACCCACACCTAACAAAAGCAATCACCCGAAGAAAAGAAATGTGCCAGCAAGCCGCTACTGATTCGAGCGGTCGATCCTGCAAGAAAGTATGGCACGACGGGGATGAGTTGCCAACTCGTGAGTAAAAATATATCACAAGGTAGAAATCGTATGAATAATGACATACCTAAGTTATAAAGTATAGTACTATCATACTATGTGATAACATATACCGCACCAGTAATATAAGCGCATCTTAATGGATCGTGTAAACATGGAAATACATCACTATATCATATCCATCATGCATCCATGTAAAGGCATATAAAGTAGCCGAAAGATGTAAGTATGTAAAATCGTTTCAAAATAGCTGTATGATATGTATATTACGGCTCAGGTAGCGGACGTTGATTTGTGAAGCAATATATGCAATTTTATTTATAGAATACGTCACACCTTTGGAAAATGATTTAAATAAGGTTTTCTTTTGAAGGTTTCTTGTGTCATAGACACATGGAAAATGGTGAGACTATAGCTCATTTGAAAAGCTCTTTAATGTATATCGATATATGAAAATAATATTTCAGGTACCGTCTTTTGGACCAATTATTTTTGGCTACTATATAGCATAAACCATCTCAATCTGTGCAAAGTATCTATATTGATCCTTCGCATATCATAACATATCAAGTTCGTGTCAAGCATCGACACTTGAAATCTCAAATCCATGAGGCGCCGTCCCCCAGACTAGCCCTTATCTCAATCTCATATTCGAACCCTGGTCAAATCATCGTGTTCAAGACTATCACCTGTCGGTATCCTCTGGATATCCGCTGTGATCCGTCATGTATTCGTAATTGTCTACATCCCCAACTCGATTATCGGATACTACCAAAACCTATCCACCTGATATCTGAAATCGTCTACATCCCCAACTCGATTACCGGATATCATCAAAACACAAATACATGGAAAACTCAGGGTGGATGCATTATTATCAAATCAAGAGAAAACCGCACTTGAAAACATATGCAAGTTTTATAAATTATACCACGGCTTCTTAAATCCATGGAAAATATTAAGTTCTGAAAAACACATACATAATTCATCTTTACCACAATTAGCCACAATCATATACGAATATCCATGGTAATGGTATTCATATATTGAAATCATCAAGTATCATGCATACCAGCATGGATAACTAAAATACGAATAAGCATGGCAGTTTCTACTGTGTCATGACAATACTAATGATGTGTAGTGTAGTATACGCGTCTGTGATCGTGCAACATGACAATCATTAGCAGTTGTGCAAGTGTTCTATCAAGTGTGTTCGCATAAGAATATTTCTCAATTCCCATTATAAATATCAATATCATAATTGTCAGCAATGCATCATGCATCTTTCTTCAGTTGACGATTAGATACACGGATATATCATCCCATCGCATTCATATAATGAATCATAATAGACAGCAGTTAACATCAATATGGATATGATTAGAACACAAGTATGGCAATCCTACAGTGACATGTCAGTACCAATTATGTGTAGTATAACATGCGAGTCTGTGACGACGCCACATGGCAATCATTGGTAATCATGCAGCGTTCTATAAATGTTCATATAAGCATGGTATCGTAAACTAATTATGCGAAGTATATAAGGACGAATAATATAAACGTAGCGTAACTTATCAAAATAAGCGAAACGCGGGCGTATAACGAATAAAAGAAACGTAACGTGAACAAGCGTTATAAATGGGATAATACTCATGAATAATACGATTATATAGTTTAAAATAGAACGAAACGTTATTTGGAAAGGAGGAGGCTGTGATATTTATAAAATAGATATTCATTTGAAATTAACAGCACATCCTCGATATTATGGTTAAAAATAAGAAATGAATCATTAGTTTAAAATGAGTTTAACATAGCATTCATACTTTCCCAATCGGGATAATAGCAAGACTCCACGAGTCAAATAAATATTGTCCACATTCGGCAATCTATCATCTCATCTCGTACGAAATCTCATCTCGTACGATCACAATCCAACATCCAATCTCAATCAGTACGGACCTCTAGTCGTGAATGCACACACATATCTCAAGTAATACGGACATCTAGTCGCGTGCATATAGCAATAATCATATACCTATATATAAAGCCTGCTAGTTATGAATTATACTAATTAAATATGTCACGCCCTGCTTCCCAAAATACTTTAAATATGGACGTAACAAAGTCAGCCATGCTACTTACGGTAAAGAAATATTCTTCCATAATCATATTAAGACTGTCATGCAGTAATTAAGTACAGAATAAAATTTCTATATCTAAACATGTCCAAATAGCCACAATAAATAATAACGGAAACAATAAAAATCCAAGAAAATAAAGAAACAATGTTCAATCCTGTCCTTTATGGGATCACAAGTAAATCTACAAAATGCAATACTTGAAAATAAACCTAAACTATATCAACTATCTCAGCGGGATGCTCCTCACTGATCAGCAATCGTGTTGAAGTACTCTCGATCCTCTTGTGCTAAAGTCAAAGGATCTGGGTCATGCAAAATCCAGACGTCAGTACGTCATAAATATCATTAATAATATAATTATAATGTGATATAGCATACCATTTGCAAGAACTCGATGTCATGTATTTAAGAAACAATCAACAACAATAACATGTGATGAATGAGCTATATACAATGGATCAATCATATCAGTGTATCCTATTGGGTCCCTACTGCTAAGTTGGCTATTCTACAAGTATTTGAAACCAATTAATGAAATTCTCATTATAACTCAACAGTGCATCCCGTCCATACCCCGGAAAACGGTATGAGTATATCCCGTCCACTTCCGAAAAAACGGTACAAGTATATATAATATCCCGTCCACGTTCGGGGAGTATATAAATAATCCCGTCCACGCCCGGGAAAACGGTACAAGTAAATAATCACTGGAGTTACAATTTGGTTCCATTCTTGATTTTCCTTTTCCCCATGTTTATATTCATGTTAGGTATATGTGTAATATCTACCTAATGCTAACACAGGAACAAGCATGTACGCGTTATGTCAATCAAGACAACATGTCAAGTCAATCAAATCAATATCAGGATTGTTGGCATATCGGTAAATATTACGTTACATGTAGGTTAACATGAATAGCAATACAATAACATTAACATGATATCAGGGTTTCATGTCAATAGAAGGTATAGCCAATCAGATGGGGACCCAGCCCAATCTGTATTCGTGAATCCTGTTATCCGAGAATGTCCATGATCTGAATACAATGGACCTTTTCCTGGAGCATTCTTTAAGTATCGAAGCATCTGAATCACTGCATCCCAATAGGTAACTCGAGGATTAGCCATGAACTGGCTCATGACGCTGACAGGATATGCAATATCAGGTCTAGGGATAATGAGGTAATTAAGCTTACCAACCAATCATCGGTGTCTTTCGGGATCTTCAAACAGATCGACTTATCTCGGAAGCAGCTTAGTATTGGGATCCATTGGAGCTTCTATAGGTCTGCACCCTAACATTCCATCTTCAGTCGGCATGTCAAGCACATATTTTCGCTGTGAGATATAGATGCCATCCTTCGATCGAGCAATCTCAATACCCAAAAAGTATTTAAGGCTTTCAAGATCCTTAGTCTGAAACTTCGCTTGAAGGTGATGCTTAAGCTGCGCGATACCAGTCACATCATCTCCAGTAATCACTATATCATCGACATATACCACCAATAAAATACGGAGGCCATTGGTGTTATTACGGTAGAACACCGAATGGTCATGAGCACACCGTCTAAGGCCAAATGAAGTAACCACCTCACTAAATTTCCCAAACCATACTCGTGGAGACTGTTTCAAGCCGTACAACGATTTCTTCAATCGACAAACTAAGCCAGACTCCCTCTAAGCAACAAAACCAAGTGGTTGCTCCATATAGACTTCTTCGGTCAACGAACCATAAAAAAACACATTTTTCACATCAAGCTGATGCAGCGGCCAATGGTGTGTAGCCTCAAGAGACATAAGCAGACGAACAAAAGTCATTTTGGCTACAGGAGAAAATGTTTCCTCATAATCGGTCCCATAAGTCTGCGAGTACCTTTTAGCAACCAAACACGCTTTCAAGCGAGAAAGAGTCCCATCATGATTAAACTTCACGGTGTACACCCAGTGACACTCCACCGCCTCTTTCCAATCGAAAGAAGCACCAAATCCCAAGTCTGATTATGCTCAAGTGCCATCATCTCATCAATCATAGTATCTGTCCACCCTTTATGAGATAAAGCATCTGAAAGTGGCTTGGGTAAAGCATGGGAATCGAGGGGAGATATGAAAGCTTGGTACTTCGTGGATAAATGAGCACTCGACACATGATGAGCGATAAGGTGAGAAGTGCATGTACGGTTGCCTTTTCGTAAGGCAATAGGAAAATCAATATCATTCGCCAGTGGAGTTGGAGACTCGAGAAGCTCGGCAGCAGGAGCCGGATGAGCAGTAGTTGGACGTTTCCTTCGAGCATAGACCCTCGTAACAGGTAGTGGAGGGCCCAATGGTGGTGAACCAGGAGTCAGTTCGATAATAAGAACTGTATGGGTGATTTTCAAAACATGAGGTGGAGAATCGGTTGTCGTGGATGGATTGTCATCAGAAGCTAAGACATGCGAAATATCCAAGAGAAAATCACTATTCAAATCCAGCGATGTGTGTGTCTCAGAAAAGTATGGGGTAGATTCATGAAAGGTTGCATCAGCTGAGATAAATCAACGACGTAACATGGGACTGTAACAACGATACCCTCTTTGAGTTCGAGAGTACCCAAAAAAACACTTGATGGCTTTAGGGTCCAATTTAGACCCTCCTGGTTGAAGGTCGTGAACAAAACACGCATCTAAAGATCCTAAGAGGTACAGGAAATGTAATGGCCGAGAGAAACAAAGTAAAGTGAGGAACTAGCCCATCTAATACAGACAAAGGTATACGGTTAATCAGGTAATTAGCAATAAGTACTGTATCCCCCCAATAATGCTTAGGCACCCGTATATGAAATAAGAGAGTACGAGTAACTTCTAAAAAGTGCCTATTCTTTCTCTCGGCCATCTTATTTTGTTAAAGAGTATAAGGGCAAGATAATTCGTGGATAATACTAAGTTTCTCCATGTATTCTTTAAAAGATCTACTAAAATATTACCGTGCATTATCGCTCCTAAGAGTACCGATGCTGACTCTAAATTGATTCTTGATTTCGGAACAAAAATTTTGGAAATGGGAAAATACCTCATTTCTAGATTTTATCAAGTACAACCATGAGACTCGAGAAAAGTCATCAATAAATGTCACGAAATAACGAAAAACCCCTTTTGCAACAATTGGACATTACCCCCAAATATCCGGATGCACTAAACTGAAAAGCCTTGTCGACCCTTTTATTAACACGAGAGGGATAGCTTAAGCGATGGTGTTCACACCTCTCACATGATTCACATTCTAGAGTAAATAAAGAACTAAGAGATGGAACCATCCTTTTCAATATTTGTAAAGAAGGGTGACCAAACGGCAATGAGCATCAAAGGCTAATGTAGAACTCGATGTTGGACAAGCCATAGGGCGTGGGTGCTCATCAAGATAGTACAACCCAACAATCTATGTCCCGGTGCTAATCGTTAGACTCGTCCCAAGCTCCTAAAAAACACAATTTTCCAGAGGAAAATGTGGCACTACAATTCAACCGTCGAGTCATTTGACTAATAGAAAGCAGGTTGAAGGGAAATTGAGACAAGTATAAAACAGAAGTCGGGTAATTGTGGGTAATTGTGATGTAACCATAACTGAACCCATTCCCTGTATAGAAGACATAGTGCCATTTGCTAAAGTTACCCGGGTGAGTTCAGATTTCGGTTTATAGGAAGACAATATGTTTTGCTCCCTTGTCATGTGATCAGTAGCTTCAGTATCAATAACCCAAGGACAAGGAGCATGTGTCGGCGAGAGGCAAGATACATGATTATCTCTTGCTTTAATCACGTCTGAAGTGATTGAGGATAACAGAAGACGAAGTATTTGTATTTCGTCATCTATCGATGGTGCTTTTGAAATAGGAGAAGATGCAACTAATGTCATCATAGCTACTTGCAAACACCAAATGTGATAGAAGCTTCTCACTCAATTTGTCGAAGCTAGGTAGTGGTTTAAGCGCATCAATTCCAACAACCAAATAATAAAAAATGGATCTCCAAAGATCCAACCCAAAGAATCGCAGTTGATCTCCCAAGATCCAACTTCTGATCTAATAACAAACACCAATCTCCTCAAGCAAAACTTCAGAACCAACTATGACCTCCAATAGCAAAATATTGAGAAAAGATGACAAGGACATCACGAACAAGGGTGATGATGAAGGGGTAGCTTGTATCGTAGATGAGAAAATCCAAATGGAATAACTCCTTGAACTCTCAGGATCGAGGCAACAGCTCTCTAGATCACAACACTGCGAGGCAACAGCTCTCGGAATAATGCCTGTATCTTCAAACGATCTTGAATTCACACACCAAAAGAAAAAGATCTCCTAAGATCTCACCCACATACAGCTAAGAATGCCAATCAACCAACCAACAAAAGGATAGAATCTACGAACATTCTATCCGAATATCGTGATCGATCTTCCAAGATCCAATCTACGATCAAATAACTACAACTCAATCGGATCCTATCACGCATTCCGACAACTCCAAAACTCCGACAAGACCAGCAATCGAGTTATGCATAATGAAAACAAATGGAAATGGCATCAAATTCGTGCGAGAAACCATCTAATAACCCCCCTGGATTACTGTAGCAAATAGCTAATTCGAGCCTAATTTCTGCCAAAAACAGCCCCAAACAGCTTCGAATCAGCAAGAATCAGCTGCCCCAAACAGTAAACAGCTTCGAATCAGCAAGTTGAGGCAAGAATCGGCAACAATCCACCAAGTCAAGCCCCAAAATAGCAGCAACAGCAACTCGGAGCCAAATAGTGCTAAGAACTGTAAGAACCGAGCCAAGAACGGTAACAAATTAGCAAGTCAAGCTCGATTAGCAAGAGACTCCCAAGTCGAGCTCGATTCCAGCAATAGAGACCAAGTCGAGCTCATTCTCAGCGAGGAACTTTATGGAGGGCGAAGCTGAGTCGAAAAGCGCTCTCAGATCTGAGCTGAAATCATCGATGAGGTAGTAGATCCAAGATCGAAGAGGCTGCAGAACTCAAGTCGAGGCCAGATCTGAAGTTGCCAAGTTCGAGGAAGATGCAGGAAATCGAGTCGAGGCCTGTCGAAGTCAAAGAGCTTGTGCTTGAAGGAGGATCTCGAACTTGAAGAGGAGATCTCGAAGATCAGATCATTTCTCAAGATCGACGATTAAAGACGAAAAGCTCGTGGTCGATGAAGGCGAAGTATCGCAGCAGCTCATGTCCCGATCAACGATGAGATACGTGCAGTAACGGCGATGGGTGATGGTGGCAGCGGCGGTGGATGTTCGGTTTTTTCTTTCAAGGTTTAAAGTAAATGGGTGGCTAGGATTAGATCTACAAAGGATCAATGGTTTGGATTAGGCTCTGATGTCATGTTGTGCAATATAAGTGGACCATGTTATGAAATATGAGTAGATAGAGAAAAGAGAAAATGTTTAGGGGAATGATAACGGATGAATTGGGATTAACCCAATCCTCCTCGTTATATAGGCATAGTCATTTATCAATTACAACACTGCTTGCCTAATAAGATAAAGACAGTTTTCTAGAATAAGTTAGAAACCCTCACAAACACATTACAAGCACATGTATTCTAACACATCCTTTTTCCTCTGCCTCGTTCAAACTGTTCATTAAATTGTTTGTTGTTCAACACCCTGTAGGATGTGTCGCTCTCTCATGTTAATGAAAGACTTGACATATTGAACCTGTCTTCTTTTGCTGACTCCATATTAATTGGTAAAAGCTTGAATGATGATGATGAGTCCTTTAATTCTTTTTATAGTAATTTTTTTTAACTAGCAGTTGATAGGGTTTTTCTCTCTTGTGGATAGATCATTTTAATTGGAGATCCAGAAATCCAGGCAGACTTTCATTGGGGAGATGGAAAACAAATCCACCGGCATCAATGCAAATTTTAACCCGAAAAGCATTCTGATGCAGCCTTTTATTATTATTATTATAAAATGTGGGCTAAAGAGAGCTTCTCGCTGCTTCAATTCCTGCATCTCTATGTAGTCTTGTAATTTATATCAAGCTCTTCAAGATTTAGAACTTCTGTTTTAAGTTGTGGGTGAAGGCTGTTGGATCTTATATATAGGTCATCAACCGAGCAGATGCAAGTAGCTAGAAGGAACATTTTTATGGATCACTCTGTTTAAAGCCTCGATACGAGCATGTATGATAGCCTGCAGCTGAGAACAGTTTTATTTGGAAGAAATGATATCTATTGTTTTCTCAGTGCAATATTACTTTCATTAGTTAGTATGCCGCTTATAATATTTGCTGATCCCTGTCACTTGCTTCAGGTTTGGTCACCAAACCAAGTCGTATTTATACTTAAAAATTTAGTCAGAATCGACTCTCAACCATGCCTAAGCTCAATCAAGGGCAACCCAACATCAGATTTTTAGCTAGTTTACCAAAAATTATACCGGTTTTCTGATATTGATCACAAAGTCCTTGGAAAAAAGTTTAATAGGGCTGCGGTCGTCCGCATTGTCGCAGGAGTCTCAAGAGGGTAAAACAAAGGGATGGGCCTTCCTAGGTTCAAGCTAGGACGTAAACCTAAGGGGCTTCAACCTCTGGGCCTGGTCACATGAGCATAGCTATGGAATTGTGCTCGATCTTACCTTCATTAAACACTTTGGAGAAGAGTTTAATGGGGCTACAATCGCAAGAGCCCCAAGAAGGTAAAATAGGAGGCCGGGCCCTAAGTTTAAGTTGGGACAAACGCCAACCCGAGGGCTACGTCACGCGAGCGCAGCCATGGGATACACTAATTTGGACTCTTTGGTAAGCGAGATAGTAACGATGTCAGCAATATAGGTGAATCTAAATAACTCTTTTACCCCTTTATGTGTGCGAGCGCGTGTACACATGTACATTCTCCATACGTTTGCATGTACATACTTATGCAAGTATACATAGCTTGTATGTGTGTATGTATACATATATCTACATATATGCATATGTGTATACATGCATCTTTGTGTGTGTGTAAAGAGAGTTATTTTAGATTCCCAAATGAGTAGCATCAAAATAATAAATAAAAAATTATCGTTACAGCTGCAATGACATCAGTGTACAAAGCTAAAAGAACATATAACGGTGTGAAAAGCTAAACTCTTTTCCACCAGTGCATGTAAGCAGCTGGAAGCCTGGAAACATAATGCATTTCCAACTACATGTATGTGGTTGCAACTTCGTAGTTGGAATTGCAATCTTTTGTTTGGTAGGGTTGGTTTTTTCAACCACACAAACAAATTGGAAAAAATGATTAAAAAGGCAGTAACATCTTTCTTATATTTTTTATATGGTAAAAAATTATTAAAATAATGTAATAATGGATAATTTGATGGAGTTTAAGTGATTTGCACAATTCACAAGATGGAATTGCAATTACACCATTTCAAGACCAAATGCTTTTGCAGCTACATCTTAAGTTGCAAAAACATAATAACCAAACATTTGTTTTTCCAACACCATGTAGTTAGAGTCGTATGAAGCTCCAACTGCATGGAACTGAACAGCCCCTAATACAAACCGGACAATCTTGCAATAGAGAGTTTTAAAACAACCATTGCCGTAGAAATTACACAATTTCAACGGAAAAGGATGGAATTTCTAAACCCCTGCTTCTCAAAACATAACGATATGTAAATCAAATAAACTGCAAGAATTTGACTACAATAATTACACATTGCCTGATATAATATGCGCCATCAAATTAGGCTTGAAAAGAAATCTCAAATAGTGCTTTAAGCAGTCCATGTTGGAGCACAAACTCTAGCCGAGTACTCTTTCTCTGTAGCGAATAATTTGAGAAGTTAATGAATAGGGATATGAGATGAAAACACTGTACAAGTGGCCAACTGCCATGAAGCCGGCACTGAACAATACAGAATTTGTATATTTCGAGGGAGCAAGCCTAAGCATTTCCCGTGTTCATAATGACCACTAAAATCATTTCAAGTTGTCGTTGTTCCATGGAAGGATATGTAGAAGCAAATCTGTCAGCATCAAAGTTCGTATACAAGTGTAAAGATAGGTCTCCGGAATGCGCCAAAGACTTCCTAGCTCTTGGGTTTCTAGGAGAAGTTTAGTTGTCGTCAATAGAAAGACGAAGGCAGGCCTTGGACCATTGGCAGCCCCATTGAGTACCCTTTCTCAACACCTACGGCTTCAAGGGGCAGCTCATCCAAAGTCTTAACACAACAACAAAGAGTATGAAACTTAAGAAAATATTACGATTATGATTTGCAAATGCTTAACAAACGAGCAAAGGGTGATCACGTACCCTATATGCCTGTTCTAGAACCCGGAGAGTCTCTTGGATCCGTATCCTTTTGGCAGCTATATCGTCAGGTTCCTTCATCATGTCTTCAAAAAGGTTTTCTCTATTGAAAAAGGAAAAAAGGAAAAGAAAAAAGAAAAATCAAACCAATAATATTTTAGTATAACGATTAGTGTTTTGTATGATTGCACAAGTCTTTGAACAATATGAACAGAATTTTAAGTAATGAATTAGGTGCAATTAGCTACAAGATGATGGCTGATACCTATAAAGCTTCTTAATAAAAACATTATGCAGCTCCCTTTTTGTATTATTAACCTGCAAAATGAGTGTAAATATTTTAATTAAGGGGGAGAAATTTACATGGAAACAGGTTAGAAAAATAAACAAATTCAGGTTCCTATGCATGGGTATATACACCAAAGGGCCACACATTCCTTTGTCAAGGAGTGCATGTATAAGATATATCCGCTCTTAAAACAACAAAGCTGGCATTAATAGATTAAATATTGGCCATATTTATCCGATGTATAACTATTGTCATTGTAACCAGTAAGCTACTTACATTAATTTTCTAATTGACCGACCAAATAGATCCGCTAGCAGTATCCCCCATTTAAATCCCCATTGAAGGATGACAGGTTAATACTCAAGTGGCATAAATTTAGTAATTGAAATACCAATGAGCAGCTCAGTTGGTATGGGCAATTCCCCTCTTGGGGAGAGTGCAAGGTTCGAATCTCAAAGGGGAAGTGGCCACAAATTAACGCTTTCGGGGCAAATTCATAGGTCCCCCGGGTGGGTGTTGTGTGCTTGTGTGTGGTGCGCGTGGATGTGTATTGTGTGCTTAGGTTATGGCTTCCAGGCCAGTGCCAAAAAAAAAAATCAGTAATTGAAAAGAAAATTCACAAAAGCATGGAACTTACACTTCGATCCAATCCACTTAAAATTAACAAACTAGTCCGGTAGTCTAATGATGTGCCTCTTAAGGAAATTTAATTGATCGTAATATTAGATTAGTTTGAGATCTTAGGTATTTTAATTGATCAGAATATTAGATTAGTTTGAGAATGATGAGACTTGCACTAAAAAAAGGGTGAACCAATTCAGTGTAAGGAATTCAATATGGTATTAAAAGCAAACCAGGTTCAAATCCAACAGGACGAGCATTTACTGACATAGGTTAAACAAATACCGGTAGAAAGCCCGAGTTTTGGCCTAAATGTCCATCAAACTGCCAAGGTGTGTTACAATATAAACATACATCTATCAACCATCACCACCACAAATTCAATGTTTGGGTACAGCAGTCGGGATTCTGAAAATCAACTTGCCCAGTGGGGCAATTGGACTTTAATTAAACCAAAATGACCCTGGTGCAAAAAGAGTAGAAGCTATGGTACCCCAAAAAAAACGGAATAGGAACTAAATCATTCTAGAAACAGAAACCTCAATATTTCCTGCCAACATCACAATACGATTTTCAATAATGATGGTGTATTTTTTATCTTAATAACTTTCTCACAATATTAAAAGGAGGAAAGTAATAATGGATTCAAGGCATAGAAAGCTACATATGTTATTATAAAGCATAGCCAAATCAGATTGAAGTTACAGCTGTTGGTACTAAAGTTCAATTAGATAGTACATAAGCGCTATATAGAGAGAAAAGGTTAATTACCAGGAAGTGCATTATTGCTTTAGG